>VZTJ01000082.1:479756-578179 GCA_013397795.1 Orthonyx spaldingii
ATAATAATAATAATAATAATAATAATCTGTGTGTGCAGACTTGAGAGAAGTGCAATGAGCACACGAGAGTTTTTAGGGGACCGCAGCCTTGCAGTCCACTAAAACCAGCGTATGAACAAGATGGGGTGACCCTGCTTATTTCTGGTCACTGCCAAACCATTCCTGCTATGAAGCATGCTGGAAAAATATATTGACTAACTTGTGATTGCACAAAAAGGAAACTTTTGCAAGGGAGTAGATGGTACCTCTCAAAACCTTTGGAATGCCTTCTTATGCTAACAGTCGTCAGCCTATATTAGCAAGTCCTCACCTGTAGACTTCAAATTACTGTACAGAAGCAGATTGATGCTGTTATCCCCAGCTGCAGTTCCCATCCCTCTGGCCTGGGGTATGAACAGCTTGTACGAGCAGTCTGTACCAGAATGGGTGCAATAAAACTGTGCCCTACGTGCTCTGTATGTAGGTGCAGTCTGAATTGCATGGTCCCACAGCTGCTGCTGGTGCCCTTAGAAACAAGTGTGGAATATTGCTTAACATACACAGTTTTAGAAGGACAAAATATTGTGGTATGAATGGATCACATGTCTTATTATTTGGGGGACACAGAAAGGCACAGGAAAAGAGTGAAAAATCTGGCGAGAAGGATGCTAATTCTGAATCAGGCACCGGCTTGAAGAAGGCTCTCCACAGAGGTTCTGCTCTGAACTGGGCTGACAGCAGAGTCCAGCCCATAATAGGCAGGCAGCTACCAGAACAAGATTTGCCAGCACAGTGGTACTAAGGTTTTTATTTAATGTATCCTGGCCAGCCCTCTGCTGCACGCCCCCTCCCCGACCCGCTCCCTCAAAATGCACACATTTCTTTTGTGAGACCTCTCAGGACATCCACATAGGAGCCAGGAATTAAGAGATGGAGAGAAAGATTTACCCATGTGGTGTGACTTTCATATAATTTTGCAGATTTTGATTTAGCAGACTTTGTGGATGAAATTACTGTTGACTGTAGCTCAATAAGGGACATAGGTGAAAGCAGTAAAAAGGAAGACTCTGGTCTGTTGGCTCAGCAAGGTGATTCTGTGGGGAGAACAGTTACCTTCTCAAAGTATCAGCTCTTGGTGTAACAGTACCTGTTGCCATTCTGATTCCTCCTAATAACCTATACTGATAGAAATTTTCTGCTGAGATTCTCTTTGTATCGAGAAGCTGCTTTTGCTTCATTAAAATTGCTTTGAAAACTGCTGTTAGGCTACAGCAAACTTCTAAGTGGACTTTCACTTGGTGTACAGTAGCTTAAACTGGCTCCTTAGCAGCATAAGTGACTAAAAATGCGGTAAGATGGGTTTGCCTCTGATTAATTAAATTTGTACAAAGAATCACACCTTACCAACAGGGTTTTTTCAGTTTCTTTCCTCGTAGCTAATGAAAATCATGTCTTCATTGTAATTACTGGTTCTTTCTGAAATATCAGGGTGAGTGCGTAGATAAAATCTTTTTATAATGTTGATAAGGGAATCTTTCATTATCGGAAGATGTCTGGGTACCTCTTACTTCATTACGTAAGCTGCCTGATTTTTTTATTTTAGCTTATACACTCCTTATCAGCCTGGTTCTACTTTTCCTACAGCCAGTGACATCTCTAGAAATGTCAGTGGGGGTAGGAATAAGTGCTTTATGATCAAACTACAGCAATCTCAAAAAATCACAAAAGTATGTCACACGTCCATTTGCATTAATCCTTTTAACATAGTTACCTTAGCATCAGAGACTATGAAAAAGGATCTCTGTGTTTCTGAAAGTATCCTTCATCAAAAAACACATCAGCACACTAAAACAAAGAAAATACAGAAAACAAAGAAAATACAGACTGGCCTGAAGCAAAGCACTCTGAACATCACCACGCTATTCAAAAGGAGACAAACTTGAGACAATTTCCTATGAGTGCTGAGTTTTTCTCAGGTTCAGGATTCTTCAGTGATTGTCTCCAGAGAGATTCTCAGTAGAAAAAATATTGATCTTATTCTGCTGCTGCTAAATGAGTACAACTAAATCATTCTTGCTGAAAGGGTAGATGAATGCTTTTGAAAACTGTGTTCTACAATGAAAGAGAAGAGCCAGCCTAAACTTTTGTGTAAAAACAAAAACAGTTGGTGTGGACAGACACATTGTTTGCAAAGCTCAGAAATTAAACAGAAATCTGATATGGGAGCATCCCAGAGAATGAAAGTCTAATTGATTAGTGATCCTCAAGTGTCAAATTCTAGCATGCACAATTCTATCTGCTCTGAGTCATCTCTAATTGGTACCAAGGGTCCCAAAATGTCACAGTTAGATGAACCAATTTCAACATTAATATATAGATATGTCTCCGTATCCCATTTCATTATAATAATCACCTGCCCTAGCAATATGTCTAGGGGAGATAGATATATTCTGAACAGGATAGACATCATTAAAATTAAACCACGTGCTATATCACAAAATACATCTCAATGGGTGCAGCTGATACAGTAGGAAACCATCTCCTATTTTACTCAGACTTATTTTATTCAATTGACACGTCAATATCAAATGCACTGTTATCTGAGTGAGTAGGTTTCCTGTCTCAGTGTTTATGCCATATTAGCTAGGCGGTATCCTGAGACTTTGCAATTCCTGTTAACGCCTGGATACAGGAAGGTGCCACTGTTCCCCTCTGAGTATGGGGAGAATCCGTAGGGGATCAGTGCAGGCAACCATGAGTGGGGGGAAAGAAGCCCTTTCCAGGCTTAAATGCTAAAGCAACTTTGCTGGTTATTGCACATTCAAGTTTGATATCAAACATATTCCCACTCAAGGTCTGTACTGTGGAGTAATTGTAGCAGATTTGCTCTAAATAAACTGAAGAGGCTGAAGTGCTCAGCTATTGCAGCAATGGAGGTCACGTGTGCACATACCTGATCATTGAAACAAACATTCTGACTGAAACAAATTTAGAGGAATCACCATTCGCCATGCTAAAAGACAGATTTTAACAGTAAAGCCACTTAATCAGCAGAACAAGTTAGGTGGTAAGTTTTCCATCATTAGAGTCTGTACAGTCAAAACAGGCCGGTCCAAGTGAGGCAGGGATTAACTGGGAGTGAAGCCGGTTAACACAGGGAAGTGCTCTAATTTTGGTGCTACAGGAGGTTAAAATTGATGGTCACTGTATTCTCTTTTGGAATTGGTCTCTAGGTCCTTTGGGGATAAACTTGAGTCTCTCAAATAAAAAGGCAGAGCAGCCTGCCTGCATTGTGGGCAGAGGAATTAACAATCTGCGTGTAACACAAATAGCTCTGAGAAATCTAGTGAAATTAAATTTTCATGTGGATTAATTTTCCCCTCTGATCAATTTCAGCTCTATATCTAAATGTGTTACTTTGAACATTGACTGGGGGAGATCTATATATTGGAAGGAGCAATGCATCCATACTTTTTATCATATACCAGTTTGGTAGCTGGTGCATCCTGATCAGAAAGACACGTGTAGTGTAGAAATCCATGACTAAGCTTCTATTTAATTAGAAAGGTCATGGTTCACAGTACCTTGGAGACCAGTGATGAGTGCTGTTCCTCGGGGGTCAGTACTAGGACTAGAGCTTCTCAATACCTTTGCTGGTGACAGGGGCACACCCTCAGCAAGTTTGCCAACAGCTGTGTGCTCTGGTTGACATGGTGGAGGGAAGGGATGTCATCCAGAGGGATCTGGACAGGCTTGAGAGCTGGGCCTGTGCAAACCTCATGAAGTGAACTTTACAGTTCTGCATTAAAATACAGGTTGGGTGGACAATGGGTTCAGAGCAGCCCTGAGGACAAGGACTCAGGAGTGTTGGTGGACAAGAAGCACAACACGACACAGCAATGTGCACTGGCAGCCCAGAAAGCCAGATGCATCCTGGGCTGCTTCTAAAGCGACACAGCCAGCACAGTGAGGGAGGGGATTCTTACCCTCTGCTCCACTCTGGTGAGACCCACCTGGAGTGCTGCATCCAGCTCTGGGGTCTCCAGTACAGGAATGACATCGACCTGTTGGAGCAAGTCCAGTGGAGAGAACCTCTCCTATGAGGAAAAGCTGAGATTTTTGCGGTTTTTCAGCCTAGAGAGGAGAGAGACCTTATAGCAGCCTCCCAGTACCTAAAGGGGGCTACAAGAGAGATGGAAAGGGATTTTTTACAAGGACATGGAGTGATACGAGGGGTAGTAAGGCACTGGAACAAGATGTCCAGAGAAGCTGTGGATGCCTCATCCCTGGAGATGTTCAAGGCCAGATTGAATGGGGCTTGGAGCAACCTGGTCTAGTGGAAAGTGTTGGGAACACCAATCCAGGGACTGGGACAAGATGATCTTTAAGGTCTCTTCCAACCCAAACCATTCTATGATATCTTTTTCAATACTGCACTGACCTTGTATCAGCAAGTATTAATATTAGATGAAAAATGTCAAATTTCTCAAATTCTATCTTTTTCTGTCAGCAGAAGGTGGTGAATGTATACAGCAAAAACTATATAAAGGTATCCAGAAAGGTGAGTGGGATGTCATGGAAGATTGATTGTTAGCAATCTGCATTTGGGTGTCATGAGAGAGACTTTGGGGGCAGGCACTTCCAGTGTCCTTTGAGAGAGCCTGGAGTTTCAGCTCCCTTCTTATGTATTTTGGATGTCTTGTACAGCTACCTAAGCCTAGAGAGCTACCTTACCTTAGCCCCATGGCCATGGACCTCAGGCCATTCCTCTGGTTGCTTGGTGTACCCTCTCTGTACACATAGAGAAAAGGAGCTCGAAGATTCATTGGCCTGGCCATAAAGATGTGGCGTGGAGAAATGGTAGTTGCCAGGAGAGGTCAGTATGGAGGTGTCTGGAGGCCTGTTACTCAGGGAAGACGAATGTAGGAGGTGATATGTAACAGTAATTACGTGTATTCCTTGACAAACTAAGAAACTTAATGAATAGGATACCTTTTCTGGGAGACCCCTCTGTTCTGCTGTCCACAAATTATCCCCAGTTTCTGAAACTGCTGGAACTCTACTAGCTCTATTGCTGCAGACTTTCAGGCACTGAGGTGCCAATTGAGAGCTGTGTGGCATCAATCACAAATACTGGGACAGACAAAAAACCATTGAAAGTCAAGTTGTGAGCTCCTGAAAATCTTCTTTACAAAAGAAAAAAATTATAATTAAAAGGGGATTGAGAAAAAGCGGCACTGGACCTTTAGGAGCATTTTCCCAAAACTAAACAAAGGCAGGATTTCAGTTTTAAACACAAGAGATGGTGGAAGGCTGGATAGAAGTTTAGAACTTGCATGTAAGATGGAACTAAAAGCAAAAGAACATGGTCAGGCTGGTGAGGTCAGGGAATGTGGAAGTCCAGGACCAAATTACTGGAGGAACTGTCAAGTGCAAGGTCTGGTGGCAAGGGTGGATGCAAGGAAGGGAGGATGGTTTTTTATACTGAACTAATCAGTAAGCATCTGGAAACAAACATACTGAGGAGAGTCTTTCAAGACCGGTTTCCAGTGGTGTCCTCCTTTTTTGTTTCCTTGGCCAGGCGGATGTTCCCTGTATTGAAGATCAGCGTGTCAGGCTTGGATCCAAACGCCATGTACTCCTTCCTGTTGGACTTCGCTCCGACTGACGGCCACCGCTGGAAGTACGTCAATGGAGAATGGGTGCCAGCTGGGAAACCAGAGCCACCCAACCACAGCTGTGTCTACATCCACCCAGACTCTCCCAACTTTGGGGCCCACTGGATGAAAGCTGCCATTTCCTTCAGCAAAGTCAAACTTACCAACAAGCTCAATGGGAGTGGGCAGGTATGGCCTGATGTTTCCACATCACCTCTTGGCTTCAATTGCAAGCACCTACCAATCAAGAAATATCAAGGGTGCATTTATGTAATTATAGAAACCCTTACAGGCCTCTTCACCCACAGATGCCAATTATTCTCTGGAGGCCAAATGTAAACAGGGATAAACAGGCCTTAATTGGCACTTTCAGATTTTAATGGACTTCTTGATGTTAAGAGAGACAGAGTGCTGTGGTTTACTTAATCATCGGGGGTCTTTTCAGAGTTGGTCGTGTGTGCTGGGAATTTTTACATAGGACTTCAGAGAAAGGGGGGAAAAATGGTCATGGGTATTAGGTTTTTGTTGTGTTCCCCAATGCTGTTTGGTGTAAGTGGAATGTTGGCAGGAGTCAGATGGCAGAATAAAAGGCTGCTCCTAAATGAAATAATTACTATGTCTGCTTCTGCATTATGATAATTATCAATATTCTATTGAATCAGCTTTGGCCTTTGGAAAGAAACCACATGTACCATAAATAAGTGACTTTCTCTTTGAACCCCTTAAAAATGCAAACAGGAAAATTAGTTTTGTTTCATATGTTATTTTTGATGATGCATCTAAAGGCAAAATGTTGCACAAGACCTTTTGTTCGCATCTTTGTTTTGTACAATACTCCTACAGTGGATGATACTTGTCAGCCCGAAATCAATTTCTTTCATGTAAATGTTATACGTTCTTGATCTGTTATTTCCATTAGGTTTGTGAGGTACCTCCATAAGCTTAGCACTCTAATGAGGTAGGAAATTATCTCAGGTTTTACAGATTGGAGAACAGGAAGATGATCTGACTTTTCCTAAGTCACACATGGAACCAGCACACAAGGATTACTGTACAGCATAGAACAGGATCTGAATTTGCAAATGCTTGTCTTGTACCCAGGACCTCAGAAAAGTCAAAAACTTCAGAAAAATATGCATGGAGGGAAGAAAAGCTACAGGAAACTTAGAGGGTCAAAGAAAAAAATCAGGGAACACCACGTATATATATATGATGGAGAGGAAA
This sequence comes from Orthonyx spaldingii, assembly GCA_013397795.1. NCBI lineage: Eukaryota > Metazoa > Chordata > Aves > Passeriformes > Orthonychidae > Orthonyx > Orthonyx spaldingii. Next base: position 486,617 of record VZTJ01000082.1, read on the forward strand.
ACAGTAGAAAGCAGGGGAGGAAAAGCCATATGAGAAACAGAACCCAAACAAAAGTCACTAAATAACAAATGACTGGAGCTCCCCTATGTTTTCTTTTGAAATCTTGGCCACAGTGTTAAACCATGTCCCCACTCTGTGCTTCAGCTGCCCCTTTTGTGATGGTATTAGAAAGTAATTGATGACTATCAGTGCTTTATGCTAATATCTGCGTTCTTTCTTTTACATGTATGTATGTATACATCACTTTGCAAAGTACAAATTTTAAAAAATAATATTTTTCTTGCACCAGAGACAATTAAACAACCTAATAGACTTCCTGGAATCAATGCTATTCACAGCTTTTAGTGCCAGGTTAGATGACCTGCCAAGGCTTGTTTGGATATATTTCATCTTGCCCAGAGAGATAACTGGTGACTGCCTTAGCTTCTTCCTGGCACCTTTTCTGTGATGGGGATTCTGAGTCTTCCAGACAGCAGAAGCAGTGCAGAGAGTGCCCCTGAGCTGTTTCAGCAGTCTCTAGTGTAGTGGAAGCCCAGTGGTTTGAGGGCCATAGTTGCTAACACAAATACTGATGCTGCTGTATCCAAAGCCTTAAATACAGTTCAGTGAAGTCTCATTCTGTTCAGCGCTGTGGTTACTGCAGGGAAGGAAGGCACCTGCTCTCCTGCTTCGGGCATGGCTGGCTGGGGAGGTTCAGCAGTGACATGTGCTCTGTCACAGAGCCAGAGGGTGGCTGTGAGGTACCAGAGTGGCACTGAGGGCTGTCTCTCTGTTTTGTTTCCTGCAGATAATGTTGAACTCCCTGCACAAATACGAGCCCCAAGTACACATAGTTCGCGTAGGAGGCCCCCACCGGATGGTGATGAACTGCTCCTTCCCTGAGACCCAATTCATAGCAGTGACTGCCTACCAGAATGAAGAGGTAGGCGGCTGCCACACTGTGCTCTGGTCACCACTGAGGAGATCTGTCAGAAGCTGATTAACTACAAGACCAGCATGCCTTTTTCTTGTTTCCCCACCGGTCCCATGCAGTGTAATATTCCATCCGGTCTAATACTCTGTCATTTCTCTGCAGTAGAACACTGACTAATCTAGTGTCTGGCTCCAGTACTAAGCCAGGCTTAGCTTAATATCCTGCCACAGCTGTTCCAGATTGGTCCATCTGTCCTAGCATCCCAATCCTTTACTGGAAAAAAAGGCCAAACAGCCCTACAGTCAAGCTCAATATCTTTCTCCAGCAATAACTGGTAGTTACAATGATAGCCCCATCTCTCCACGTTCCCTATAATACATACAACTGCAGAACAACACAATACTCCATGGGAAAACTTCTGCACTTGAGGGATGCTTTGGATTGTAAGAATTGCTAACTCTTGTACCACATCCCTTAGTTAATGTTGCTGCAGGTTTATTTGTACTTGATAGGAATTCAGCATTTAAACTCTCTGGAAAGGATCCACCTTTCCACTGGATTTGCCAGACCAGCTTTGTGCCCCAACTGGTGTTTTGTCTGTGGCACTGATCAGTACACAGCAAAGCTGTCTCCTACCCAGCCCTGGAAAATATCATGTGTGGGGATGTATTTTAGGCTAACCCAGGCATTTCCACTCAGATTACTCTGGAAGTATGTTTTGTCAAGTTTCTATTTCAAATTGCCTTCACTAACATGCCTTGTTTTCTGTAAACTCAAGATAACAGCTCTCAAAATCAAGTATAATCCCTTTGCCAAAGCCTTCCTGGATGCAAAGGAAAGGTGAGTTAATCTTTTTTTTTTTTGATCCAATAGCTTTTTGCTGCTGATATGGTTAAAACTGTGACATCACCATATGAAAGATAAATTACATAATTGAACCTTGTTTCTGTTGTCTTAAATCCAGAGTCACTCCACTGATATTATTGGGGAGGCAATACAATTATTACAATAGGTGCTCAAGTGGGTGAATATGCTTTTGGGGATCCTAGCACTTATGTCTGTCTACACAGACAGCCTGAAATGAGGTGGTGTGAACTTCCCCAGTAGTGCTATATCCCGCATATGTTCAGTACATTGTATTTGCACTCCAGCGAATCCCATAATTTGATAGGTCATGGAGAAAAGATGTTAACTCTAGGTGTCAAAAAGCACAGCTGAAGTGAAATTACAGTGTAACTGTAATGTAACTGCACTGCTGTTATTAAGTCTGTGTGATAATATATGATGTGTTTATTAAAGGTAAGATGTCAGAGATGCTTTCATCAGAAGTTAAATGTAGTTTATCTTTCAAAATTTTACTTGCATCACTCAATGTTAATGCAGAGTGGCAACCGAATGATGCATTCCAGCCCATAATTTCTAATAAATTTTGTTTGGACCTGCTTTATCTTCTGACATGTAAAGTGTCCCATGGGCCTGCAGGAGAATCTGTATTTCCTTTCATTCCTCTCACCACTTAAGAACCTGCTCTGTCTCGGTGTTGGGGTTTCCAGCTGGGGAAGGGGAATGCTACCTTCAGCTTGCCTGCAAGCAGGAATAGTGCCCACAGGTAGATTTAGAATTCCAGATTCAGCTCCAGATATGGCACAAACTTAGGAACATTTTTGTTTATGTCATCAAACATAAACTCCTCCTTCTTTTATGGCAGAATGTAGGAAGGTGTACTGCTGCCTAGCAAGTGGCTAAAGAAGAGGGATTTCCCTCCTTTTTTACTCACTTCTCCAATTTTTTACTGAATAGTTCTGGTTATAACTTTTGTAATTTCTTAATGAGAACATTTACTACTAAGTATTTTGCTTTTCAGAAACCATTCTAAGGATGCTCCAGAGACAGCCTCTGAAGGTCAACATATGACATATTCTCACTGTAAGGTTTTCATTCATGTCAGCTGCAAGTTTTGTGAGATATGATGCATGCTGGGAACCTGGGTCTTGCTTAACTGGTTCATACTGGTCACTTATTGAGAACTGAATTGTGTTCATAGAGGGACCCTTAAAAAAAATAAGAATATTGAAGAGACCTCACAGTAGGAAATAATGTGAGAGGTCCTGCAGAGGGATAATTTTCCTTACAATCCAGTCTTTCAATATTAAAAGGAATCTAGAATCAGGATCATATATGAAATTTTTAGGGCTTTCTTACCCCTTTTTTTGTATTTGTGAATATTTTTGTCACCTATAAAATTACCTTTCATATGTAAACAGGTAAAAAATGAGGGGGAGCAGAGGCTGCATTTGCTTTATAGATAGTTTTTCTTTCATTTGTTCTTTAGTGTTTGTGACATTTTTGGTTGCTTTCAGGTCTTGTTTTTAGGGTTGGTGGGTTGGCAGGGAGGTGGAGGGTTGATATTTTTTTGTCAGTTGTTTCACAAACCAGTATCTTGGAATCTGCTTGCTATTTCTGAGGCACAGCTGATTCTGCAAGGAGGCTGGCTATTTCTTAATTGCACTGTAGCATTTTAATGCAGCAATAATAATCGTTTTGTTCTCTCTTTTCCCTCGAAGTGGGTGGCTGGTTGATTTCCAGCCCAGATCCAATGTGTGCCTCGGGCAGCTCTAATTACCAGTACGGCGGACCTTTGCCTCTGCCCACCCCGCACGCTCCCCACAGCTGCGAGAGGTACTCAGCCCTGCGAGGCCATCGGGCTGCTCCGTACCCACCCTCCTACATGCAGAGGAATCACTCCCCTACAGGTACTCCTGGAGCACGGCTTGGCTGCCTCTGCTGCCTGCCCCTTGCCTTAGGTTAGCACAAGCACGGGAACAAGCAGGCTGAGGCTAGGAAAGGGCATGGTGAGTCTGTAAGAACCTGCACAGAGCCCTTCATGCTCCCAGTGAGACTGAGGCAGCAAAACAAGAGGTACCAAGTGCTGAGTGCACTGTTAGTGATAAATGAGAGTGTGTGATCTTGCTTTCAGCTTCCAGTCATACAAAAAGAGCTTTGCAGGTCTTCTTTCAATGTCCTGCCATGACGCAGTTGAGGTCTCAAGTCAAAGCAGCTCTCAAGAGTGTGCTAGGAGCTGATGTGAGAAGGCGTTTTGGTGTTGCCAGAACATCTTTAGAGCCTCTTTCACTTTCTGGATCTGGGTGCAGAGTTCCAGAAACTGATTCTATTTTGATCAGAAGAAGTTAGTCGGAAAGAAGAGTAAGGATAAAGTAATCTGCTTGCTAATTAGAACTAACAGGGTTCTTGTTTAATGGAAAAATTTATCATAGAATGGTTTGGCTTGAAAAGGACCTTAAAGATCATCTTGTTTCAACCCTCCTGCCATAGGAAGGGACACATTCCACTAGACCAGGTTGCCCAAAGCCCCATTCAACCTGGCCTTGAAAATTTCCAGGAATGGGGCAACACTTATAAAACTTTATTAAGTATTTAAGCTCAAATTGTAAGGAAATCTGTATCAAAACATTGCCAGATATATGTCAATGCTTAATGAAAAACTATTAGTCAGGTTTGCAAAAATGCATATCCTATGTCTGTCATGCTTTTCATATATCACACCTGGAATTGCAGTGGTACCTTGCTACTCTTAATGAACACAGGAATTATGTCCTTTTACCTGTGGCTGGGGACCTCATGATCAGATTGCTGCCTTAAGCCTGCCCATGTTCTGTTGTCTTAAAACAATGTCTGCAATAGTAACTGAGGATTTGTTTGTTGCCTTTTTTTTTCCTTCCCAAAGTTAACTTATTGGAGAGCTCCAGCAATAATCTTCAGGTATTCTCAGGACATGACAGCTGGACTTTGCCATCCTCTCCACACGCTAATTTGCTCTCAGCGCCACACACAAAGGGAGGTGCCAGCCCTGGACCCAGGTACGGTTACAGGAAAACTGCTGGTATGAGGAGAACTGAGACTTTCAGGGCTGCCCTGGTGATTTGCCCTTTGTCCCAAACTTTAATCAGTGTCCAGGATTTGAAATATGTCCTAAGTGCCCAATTCACGGTTCCTGGGCAGATCTTTCTGACAAGCTAATTATTTTCTGCTCTTAAATCTATGGGAACTTCATTTTTCCCCAGCACTGCTGAAAACCAGGATCTTGGAACACCCACAAAGAACTCTGGTCTCTACAATCTGTGAGCATTTTAAAACCAAATTACTTTTCTCCATGTATTTCTCACTATTATTCTGCATTAAATGAGGATCCTATTCTATGAGTGGATGGAATTTAGACCTAGAGAATCAATTAATTATCAAATTTTTTCCCTTCTTTTCCCCAAATGAATGCAATAATTTCTTCTCTGACTTAGGTGCCAGGAAAATTAGCTGCAATTTCAAATGCACTGTTACCTGATTGAGTAGGTTTTCTTCTCAGTGTTTATACCATAGCAGCTAGGCAGTACCCTGAGACTTTGTGACCTCCCTCTCTAGAAACTCTTACGACTCAGTTCCGGAGATGGGAAGAAGAGAAGTCACAGAGGCACATAAAAAGATCCTTAAAGTTTGAAACCTCACATATACTTGTACATTTCTCTCCATGCCTCCCTCCAAGGTCACCAGGTGTGATAGTTGCTGGTGATTTTGCACTTAAGATCTTCAAGGCTGATCTAGTTTGGTAACTTGATTTGAATAGCTGCCTTTGAACAGATAATGAAATTGACTTTCCTGTGGCAAGTCTTGTGCAGGGCTAAATGCTTTGAAATAAGTAATTCAATCTGTGCTGCTTTTTTTCCAGCCACTACCCTTGCCTGTGGACAGTGAGCAACAGTGCTATGAATGTTGCCAACCCAGGAAGCGAGGTGAACAGCAGCCCTCCAAGCATGTTTTTGAGGGGTAACGTCCCCTTACCAGCTGCATCATCAGTGCAAATCCCTCTGCAGGGAATGGTGTCTGGCAGCATGGAAGCACAAGGGGAAGGCGCTCTGGCCAGACTGTCCGACTCTGCATGGACATCCTCACACTCCTTTTAATGGACAGGCAGCTCCCGAGGGAAGCTCAGCCAAACAAGACTGACACAAATGGCAAATGATCCCCGAAGCGTGCAGTGCAGAGCAGAACATATGCAGGAAAAGGATTTCATCACTTCCCATAATGTACCTTTTGTGTGCCAGCTAAGCCAGAATGCAGGAAATATTATGAGAATCAGCTAATTACTATAACTTTTATGCATCATTCAGGATGATGTCCAGAAAGAATCTTTTTGGTTAGCTTTGCTTCTATATCACATTAAAAATGGTCAGAGACATGGGACTGAATGAAGGAGACATGGCAGCAGGATAGTCGCAGGTCATCTTAGAAGTTCTTTCTGTAACCAACAGCCAAGTCCAGAGAAAATTGTGAGCAAGTTTGCAATTGGTCATTTGAAGGGACAGCACTGCTTTAAAGGCTTTCTGAATCTCTTACATAAAGGTTTTCACAATACCTGGAACTAAACCCCTCAGGGGATGAAATTGGTCTGACAGCCTAATGCCACCTGCATACAGCACTCTCTGTCCCCTTCCTTTCTCCAGCTGCTGCTTGCTGTGTGTGTGCCATGGGAATAGTGGGCACACTCAGGCTGCAGAAGTGGCTGCATTGTAGCAGCAGAGTGAAGGGCAGCTAGTTTAGCATTTAGAGTCTGATGTTACAGTCTTTGAAATGGAAAGCTCCAGTGTTTCAAATATGTGCTATTTTGGAAAGGGTGGAGGGAAAAGAGTTATAGAAAAAGTATTCAGCTTGCATTTCCACTTTGCTTCAGATATACAGTACAAATAAACTATGAATACATGGTGTATTATCTCCTCTGTGCCTTTTCAAGGTGTGACACACACAGTCTTTCTCACATAACAACCTCTGAGCTATTTAAAGCAGCACTGCCAGAAGCAAGTTGACAGAACAGGAATTTTCTATTCCTTGTCCAGTTACTGGGTGGAAGCTCCCAGGCATGGTATTTCATGGTATTTTCACACCTGTTTCCCTTCTCACTTTATCTGCTTCAGCTTCCTTTTTCAGGCTACTGCTTTTCCCATCCTGTGTGAGTGGACAACATTTAGCACAGTGGAGGCCTGATCCTGTCTGGGATTTCTAACCACTACTGTGATGCAAATAACAACAGCCATCCCCCACTCTTCCTTGTCCTTTCATGTATCTCCTCAGGCAAGCCCTATCAAATTCTCAGAGAAGAGTGCTGCTGTTTGATCTCTATAAAGAAAAAAATGCAAGTGAACCCATGTAGATATGTCCCTGCATAATAAAACACCCAGCAGCCATTCAGGTCTGTTTAGAGCCGTGCATTGATAGGGGACAATCCTCAGAAGGGGAATCTCCAAAGTTCCTCTGAACTGGTGTCTGCTTCTGCTAGATACAGCAACATTCCCTTGGTGAATACTCATTTATTGCATACAGACTCTGGAAGCAACATTTTATTTCAGACTGACATTAGAGGCAGAAGCAAGAGGAGCCTTTTGATTCAGGTTGTCAAATATGCATCTGTCTGGTGAACTTAGCAAGCTTCTGTTTGATATTCTATTACCTGGCCCTGAACCATCCCCTTAAGTTGCTCTCAGTGGTATGTATTTCCATGCCTTCCTCATCCGGCTTTTCAGATTTGCTGCAGGCAAGATCATGTGCCAGAATGTACTCAGTAACAATGTTAGTTTTGCTGACTTGGGCTGCAATCCCCTAAGATCAAAGTCATGAAGTTGCTTTGGATGTGCATTTTTACTAATAGAGGCATTGGTCGAAAAAGAGTTAATAGTGTGCAAAAAGCTCTGCATTCTGCTATCAATCTAATCCTTGTCAGTTCTGACTGTAAATCTGCCTTCCCATGTTCTGACAAAAGCTGGGTGATGAGTTTCTCAATGTTATGTTTCTCTGCCTTGCAGCAAGAAATGTAGGTAGGTGTTTCTCTCAAAAATAACTCTGCTTTGTAGCTGAGGTTTATTAACTAACTTATGCTACCCTCTTCTGGCTGCTCAGCTCCCCACAGACCCACCACACACAGAGTCTATAGAAGAGGCTAAAAAGCAGGCAAGTGGTGACTTATGTGTGTTCCAGGACTTGCAATGCTTCCTTCATGGTTAAAGAGTTGGATAATTTCTTATCCCATATACTGCATTACAGTAATAAAAGAGTGATTATAAGGTGTTACACAAACTGCATTTTTATTTCACAAATAAACAATCTAGGGGAACATCTAATTAGCTTTACTGATAGTTCCATAGGATTGAAAGAATTAAAAAATGATGAAAATGAACAGGCAGAGTAATTTTTTCTTATAACTGTAAAAGCAGCCATGACTCATGTCACAGGAGGCAAAAGGTTCTGAGATCTCAGAACTGAGCTAAGTCTTTGTCATTGCAGACAACCTGATTAGCCCAAGTCTGAGAAATGACATGCAAATATAAAAATACCCTTAGTTTGCTCACTACTTTTGGCCCCATCTCAGTACAAGCTGGTATTTGTAGCCCAAAGCCCTGGGCTTGAGAAGAGCAGGGAGTATTTCTGATCTTGGGTTTGGTGTTGGGGAGTCCTGCAAGGAAAAGGGAGTTGGATTCGATACTTATGGGTTCCTTCCACCTTGAGGTCTCTGATTCTGTTCTATGATTCTGCAGCTTTGGTAAAGGATTTGAGAACTGTTATCTGGCTTGGACAGATTACTTCTAAGCAGTGGAAGCACTGGAGAAAGCTTCTGCTGGCAGCTGTTCACAAGAAAAACTGCTGTTCTAACTGCACAGATCTCCTTTCCCGGCACAATGGACTTCCCTACAGTGCAGTAACAGGCTGAGATGGTGGCTGCACTATTCTCCTGTGGGAGTCAGTGTATAAAACTGTTCCCCTCCTAAAAAACCATTACGGTGGATTTGGTTTTGCACCGATAGTACACTTGTTTCTCAGCAGATTTCTCAGCTTGTCATTAAAAACCATACAATCATAATTTCTGAATGAATATTTCACTGGTTGTTGTAAGCAGTAACTGAAATGGCAGCATGAAAAGAGAGCAAAGAGTCCTCTCCCCAGTTTTTGTATGTTTTGACAAAATCACTTCCTGATTTTGTGAAAAAGATATACATTAAGAGACTGGAAAGCTTTTTTGAGGTCTCCAGGGTAGAAATCCTACCTGGTATTACAAATGATAGTTGTAATTTTTAACCTAATTTGATCACAGAGCCTACACAGTAGGTTTTTGTCCTGCCAGAAGCAATGCCGGGTGTGTGGCTGGTACCCCTCAGCCTCTGCCTGGGACAGCCAAGGGACCAGGGCTTGGGAACACAGCTCCATGCAAATCTCCATGTTATTAGAGGACGGAATCCTTTATTTTCAGTTTCTATAGGGCTTTAGCACTGTACTCATCTATTAAATGTGAGGTTGCAGGGTGGTTTGTGCGACACCTCATTTAAGTGTATTCGAAAAGAAGTGGAGAGAAGTGGTTAATGAAAGCAGAACTACAAGGTAAAAAACCCGCGATGTTAGGACAACCTGGTTGCCTCTGATGTTGCAGGTCCTGCCTCGTGGTCTGCAGCTGTCACTGGGCCTTGGTGTCCCTATCCCTGGAGCTGGGCAGGGCCAGAGGGATGCCACCCTTAAATCCTTCTTGGAGGCTCCTGCGGCCCCTGGATCTGGGCTTCTCCTCAGCCTTCCTGCCCTCTCCTGCCACCTGCCTGCCTGTCCTGCTGCCCTGAGGCAGGTGCCTTTCGTCTCAGGCTTTTCCCTTGCGGTTTATTTTCCTGGCACTGGGGCACAGGTCTCCCAGGAAGTCAAGAAAGCACCTCTGGCTATGCCCAAGGAAGTGTGGGGCAGCTTTTCCCTGAGAGCCCCCAGCTCCCCAGATGGATCCTTTTGTAAGCCCAAATGGAAGGCTGATGCCTGCCTGTCTCTGGGAGCTGTGATAGGTGCACTCAGCAGCCTGCGTGGCCTCATCCCAAAAAGTCACCTCTCCTGTGCTTCACTGAGTCTCTTTGGGAGATGGGCTGCTCCAGCCCACACACCTCACTCAGGCCAACAGAAGGGCTTGACATGCAGCTTCAGGTGTTCTTTTCCGTGACTGTGGAGTTTTAAGGGAACGTCCCTATGCTCCTTGATAGGCAGAAAACCAGAGAGCAGATAAACACCACCTTCCTGAATTGCCCAGCACCAGCCCAGATGTCTCCAGCCCTGGGTGCCCATCAACACAGACACCCATGGCCCTGTCAGTTTAAGCTTAACTGCTGCTGTTTGTCCACACTGGGTGCTTGGTTCAGCGCTCAGGTGTGGTTTTGTCGTGAAGCTGGTTCTGCGTTTTCATCCTTGCGCAGATCCTCTGCACAACTCATTTGGGTTCTGTGCTTCTGTTTGCTCTTAAAATGAGCATGGTAACAGCTGCTAATATTTAATCATTTTTGTATTTAACTATATATACTGGTTATACAAGTATTTAGGTTAAAAACAGACCTTCTAAATTTAACACACTGGTACAAAACCACTGTTTCCACCTAATGCTTGTAGCTGTTGTGTGTCATAGTCTGGTAAGCCTACAGCAACAATAAATAACAGTCCTTACCACAGAGATGCTAATGCTTGCTATGTGGTTTGAAAGTGTCTCATTTTGAGAAGTTATCAAAACATAAATTATCAGTGATTTTCATAGTGAGGTCAAGGATAGCTAATTTTTTAAATTAAGAATTAATGGAACTAGGGGAGCGTGTGCATTGTATGGACCAAACACCTATAGTTTTCATAGACTTTCTGTAGGACTTTGTATCAATGACTTACAGTCTCATAGGTCAGGTGCCTGAGCATCTTTTTATTGTCTTGGGGCAGTGTTGCATCAAACATCTCCATTTCTTACCTGAAAACTGGGCATTTTGCCTTCCTCTCAACCTCTGTAGTGGAACATCTGTGGGGTAGGAGTTCCTCTTACTGCACATACATACAGCACTGGCAAAATGAGGCCTTGTCTTGCTGGGGCCTTTTGGTGTAGTCTTACATGTGAAAATTACATATCCTTGAGTGTTTGTATGTGTATCACCAGCAGAGGCAGAATCAGTAGCACTGTGGTCTTAATACTGTAAAAAACCTGTGAGTTAGTTGTGCTCTGAACAAGACATCGTTGCTATTCCCCAAACACAACTTGACTCTGAGAAGGAAGCAAAGTGTCCAAGTAATCTGCTGTGGTGGATGGTGCCCCAGAAAATGTTTTCGAAATCTGTTTTCCAGACTGTGCATTTGCAGTGAAATCGAGATAAAGTTGTCTCCTATTGTTCTAGGTTTCTCTGGGAAAAAATCAGGGAAGCTTCCAAGTAATTCACCTCACCTTTACTTTTGTGACAAACCTCAGACGGAGGTCAGATGCAGCCCTGAATCAGGACAGACTGTGGGCTTTGTGGATTGCACAGGGTATCATCACCAGGAGTACCAAACACCATGAGGATGGTCAGGTCTGGAGTTCATGTCCCCATGTCACTGTGATCTCTGTGGCTGTAGCTCACACACCACTCCTAGAAAAGGAGTGAAAAGTCAAATTCCACAGGCAAGTGTGCTTGCTGGCGCTGTAGCCTGTACTTACTGGATTTGACTATCAGATTGCTTTTCAGAGAGGATGTGGTAAAATACAAAATACAAAACTGTAACTTCTGGTGATGAGACAGTTACAAAGCACCTAATTTAAAAAACACAAATACACTGTAACCTTTGCTTTTATCAGATGCTTGGCTTCACTAATAAGCCTTACTTGTCCTGACCAGCCTCACCTGGAGCCTCCACCCACACTCCTGGAGCCTTATTTAAGCTCAGCCCCAGGGGATTAGTTCCTAGTTGGGCTATTTTAGGGAGTATGTGCTCTGACTCTTCTTGAGGTAGTGTTTGACTTTCCTGGACCTGATGCTCACTGGGCTACTGGTAGGATGTGTTTTTCCATCCTAGCCCTGCCCTGCTTGCTGGGTTCAGCCACAGGGGGTTTGTGCTCTGCTGCTGAGACCCCTGCCGGAACTGGGCAGCTGTTACCTCCCCACCCTCTGCTTCTGCTGCCCCTGGCAGGTTTGTAGCCGTTTCATTTCTGTCTCACCTTTATGTAACCCCTGCTGGTGAATGAGGAGGTCAGCAGGGCAGTCTTGATTGTCTCCTGACCAGTTTCAAATGCGTGGCTTTGTCTCTGTTATGGGTGTGACACTTGAACCTGTAGAAGGGTGACACACTTAAAATGTCCCTGGTCACGGGGTGTTGGTTGAAGGCTTCTGTTGTAGATGCTGCTGAAAGGCCCAAGAGAGGGTCATCCTAGGAAAGTGCTGTTTTGCTGTTCAAATCCATGCTTTGCTTGGTAAAAAGGTTGTTCCTTACTTACACAGTGGCACCTGTGGAGTGTTGGTGCTTGCAAAGCCAGGTCTCCAGGGGAGCAGAGGAGAAAGAGGTATAAACCTGTTTAACACTTCTGTGTTGCCTCTACTTGTCTGAATGGCTTGTTCAAGCTCTGAACCCTTCTGAAAATGAAGAGTCTCTCCCTGTATTTTTTCTTTGTTTTCTTGATGTTTTGGGGAAAAACAATAGGTCTTTTAGCTACAAATGTAGTGATAAATAATTGCAATGTCATAAATTTGCATTTCTTGATATTATGGCAAATTGGGCGTGTGTGCAAAGAGGTGAAGATTTTTTTGTGGCCCTTATATGTTAGTGCTATTACTATGAAGTGCTGCTTTTGTCAAAATAAATGTTTTCTTTTTGGGAAAGGTCTATTTTCATTGCTATAATTTAATTGCTTTGGAGATGTCAAAGTTGTTTAAAATGTTTAGAAGGGTGACTGAATGGTACTATTGCAGCTTGAACTGACTTTCAGTTTGGAGTTCGGAATTGTTATGGCTTAAAAAATTAAACAATTGAAACACTTTGAGTGTACTGAACTCCTTAAGCAGAGATCTTTGACATAATTTCTTTCCAGATTTTTCTTACACTCGCTGTCAATTTGGAATACGGAGTCTTTCAGATCATTCTTTTGAGGCAGGAAATGTGTCAACAGATGTTAGTTCTGCCAGAAGTGTATGTTCTGGTAAGAATAAAGCAAGATTATGCTTCTCAAGAGTTGGTTATATTTTCAAGTAACTACGTACTCTACGAAAGACAAAATCCATGGATTTTGAGGTGACTGTGGAACTTGGCAGAAGGGCCAAGCTGACTGTGGTGTGCTGTGGGGATCAGGGAACCAAATTGTTCTGAGAGAGGTTTTCAGCTACTATGAGATTCCACTGTGCAGTGGAAAGGGTTTCACCAGCTGAGCATTTTCCTTTGAAACTCTGAAGTCTCCAGAGCGATCCATTTTAGCCCTAGGACAAGCTGTGTGCATGTGTGCCTATTGGTAATCTGTACCCTTCCCCTAACAGTAGCTGACCGACAGGAAACTGGACATGTTCTCTATCTGATGTGTTTGAATACCCTCAGGTCCTTGCTGTCTCCTCCTATAGAAGTTCCTCTCTACCCAAGTAAATACCCAGGCAAAAAAATCCATTTCTATAACATATGCTGGTCAATTGAACTAATTTTTGCTCTGAAAACCTAGTGTCCAAAAGGGACAAGATGCTTCTTATCTAGTCTGTCAGCTTGCAATAAAATGTTTTGTCATGATTTGTTCAAATCTTTGGTTTCAGTCACCTTGAGTTTGTTTGTTTTGTTTTACTTTTTATATTGCTTATAGCACGAAATCTAGTTTCTGGAGCCTTTAAATGTGTTCAGTAATTCCTCTGTTAGAAAGGTTGACATAAATAGATAATTAGCCTAGGAATGTAGAAAGGTCAGGGAGCTCCAGGAGAATGCTCTAGTCCCCTGCCATTAGAAGGAAAACATAATTCATTTTATAAACCAATCACGATTTATTGGAATATTAATTGAGGCTTAGGACCCAGTAGGCCATAGAGAAAAGGCTGACATTTAGAAAGCTTATTTCCAGCTTAAATGTGTTTATGGCTAATTTATAAATATTAGTTCTTGAACTGGTGCTGTCCTTTTGCTGAAATTATTAATTTCTTCTTTCATTTTTTATGTGGTTTTAGGTTTTTTGGCTGTGTTTTTTTTTTTAAATTGCTGTGCTTGGTAGTACTTCACAAATTGCCTTCTGAAGGCAGTTTTACATTATGTCTCATTTGGACTTTTTTCTTTTGCTGAAAGAGGAGATGCTTGCTTTTCCCTCAGCTGCACATTCCTGCTGCTCCCTTTGTCCAATCTCTCCCTGCTGCAGCAGTAGAGTGAGCTGTGTGGACTTGTGATATCCCTTGCTTAATGCCAGGGGACTGTGGGAGTGGGGCAAGTGGGACTCCTTTGTGATGGGCAGCTGCTGCCAGATCAGATTAAAGGTATTTTGTAACTGCAATCCCTGCATTAATTTTGCAGCCCAACTAAGAAAGGGTTCAGTTTTATTTCATCCCCTTCTGAAGTATTTTGTTTTTCTATTGCTGTGTTCATCCTAGAGTTCTTGTCTGTGCTGACTCAGTTGAAATTCATCCATCCTGAACTTGGTGAGCAGAGCTGTCTGCAGTATTTCAGAGTCATTCTTACTGGTGTCTTATACAGTGCCACAAAAATTACCCTTTTTCTTCTGGAAATACTTCAGATTCACCCTATGATCATGTTTGCATCTCTCACAGAAGGTAAGCTTCCATTTTGGGCAGCACTGATGCATGAGGAATGACCTTTATTTCCCCTTGCTGCTGAGGGCAACCTATGATTCGTGACTCCTTGTAGCTTTTCACTGTATTATCTGAACCAGCCTGCTTACTGCTGTGAAGTTTTGTTAAATTATTGGTGCTTCCAAAAAAGCTGGAGCAGAGTAAAACCTTGAATAAGGGAGCAGATGCATTGTTAACTAAGAAGGGTGAAATCCTCGTAGCACTTGCACTGACTTAATAGATGTGCAATAGGAGTCAATAGAGAACTTGTCCTTTCACGCAATGTCTGACTGACTTAATCAGGACCTTACATAAAACCTGATGTCTAACAGTTGAACATGTGATTCATCCCTAATTTCAGTATGGAAGTAGGAAAATAGAGGGGGAAGAAAAGGAGTGGGAAGTAGGAAACTCAACCTCCACAGTGTGCTTTATACCTGATGTAATTTCAGCCAGTGTTCACCTTGGTGATACAAAAGCTTAACCATCGCATCCCATGTTGTAAGGAACCAGGTGATGTGTGAAATCAACTTGACCTGAAGAAACAAGAAAGGGGATGCAGTCTCCTGCCCTAAATAACTAATTAAAAGCTATCATCTTGCATCTGACAGCAGTGGCAGCTGCCTAATTGGATGTTAAAAATATACCTGCCAGTCTTTGAAAAGTACATGTTTGCATGGTAGTGAGAACTGGTACTTTGGCCTTTGTACAGGATGTTAAAAACTGAGGGCTGATGTCTGAGATAATGTCTGAATGTGTAATGGCTGCTGCTTCTTGCTGCATAGGCTCCACATCCCCAGCTTCTGACTCATGCTGAGGTCCCAGATTTTCAGCAGAAAGACAGCTCATTTCTACACTCCTGCAGAATTCTGTCCTGATTTTGCAGAAGCCATGTTTCTGGGACAGCTGCATGTTTTTGTTGTTGTTTTTATTTTTTTCTGGTGTTATTTTCTTTAATCAGGAAGGGGTAAAGCACATGTCAGTGATCAGGAAGTGTCATTGCATGGTACAGCCCCCTGTAAAATTTGCTCCTCCAGAGCAGGGGACTTTTTGTCTGTGATTGCCTGTTAGTGCCAGCGGCCCAGATTTGCCTTTCAGAAAGAAGAAAGCAAGCAAAAATAAGGTGTGGGTGAGAGGGAAAGACCAATTCAAAGCAGAGCCACAGACACCTCAGTGTTTGGGGTGGTATTTTTTCCCTGTCTGCCTGGCAGAGTTGCGGTATAATGTTTTTCTCCCCAATCCAGCAGATGGTGTTAGATGGCTATTTAATGACTCGCATGGGACGGAAAGATCCTGGTGGTAGAGCTGGGAGGATGCAAGAAAAAACAGTTTTGCAGGGATGTTCAGTGAATCTGAAAGCTGTGATAGGCTCCTGTTTTAAGCATCTGTGTGTATGCTCTCAGCTTACTACTAGTAGGGGGTGGGGAGCTTCAGAGCTGTAGTACTTGATTTAAATTGAAGCTTCTGTGACATCTATGATACTTTTCCCTCTAAGAGTTTAGGTGTGCTTGAGTGCAATGGAGCAGAATGAATGTAGCCAATGGCCCTCACTGACCACTTTGGGTTTGAGAGGTGTATAAATTATTTTGGTATTTATTTTTTATTTGGGTTTTTCCTTGCATGCATCTTAAATAGAAGAGTGAAGTGCAACAAACGCTCTGCAGCGCACTCCTGTGACAGAAGTATTTCCTAAATCCCACTGTCCATACAAAGGAAATAGGTGGAATGAATAAGATGTGAGCTCAGCAGGTTGTCCACTGCCTAGCCAGACTAAAACATGACATCAGTTTCTGACTGCTTTCTGTTAGTTGGGGTGATGAATGCACTGGGTCATTCAGGCTCCTAGAGAACAAGTGTCTATCTATATGCACCTGGATCTGTTACAGAAGATATTACATGAGGAAACTGATGCACGAAATTTGAGTACCTCTGGGTAGAAAGAAAAAAAATCAGCCTGAATAGGTATAGATACAAATGGGCTGTAATTTGCTGCCACTTAGGAAAGATCTTGGAGGTATTGTGGATATTTCATAGACTGGTGAGCACACAGCAGTTAAAGTTGAGAATTGTGGAGAAATGTAGTCAAACATCTGTTCTGTGGTTGTACAAGTCAGTGGTGTAACCCATCTCTTGAACACTGTAGCCAGTTCTAATAACTGTCTTAAAGTTTGTAGAAGAGCACATAACTAGTTTGACTCTTCACCCTGGAAGACAAGGGACTGGGGTAGAATATGGGGGAGTGCTATAAATAATATGCTAAAGATGAACAGGGAAAGATTATTGCTATTTATGGAAATGTAATTGGAGAAAACGCCCTATAACTTTGTATGAGTTTTTTTGTTTGTTTGGGTTTTTTTTAAGCCTGCTGGTTCCCCTAGTGCATAAGGAAATTGTGGAGCTTGTTTTTACTTGATTTTTTTTTTTCTTCTTTGTGGAATTTGGAGAAATAAATGTATCTAAAAAAGGTTGGGCAAATTTAGAAGATTCATTGTTGGCTGTGAAGCATGACTGCAGGTTCTGGCAGTGTAAGATGAGAGGGGTCAGCCTGCAAGTTCCCTTTCTAGTTGTCTGCCAAGCACAGTGTTTGCTGGCAATTTCTGATGAGTCTCTATGGGTCTGTTCAGGGGTTGCTCTGAGTGGCTACTGGAAATGGGATTACAGACTTGTGAAAGTCTTCCTTTCCTGTGAGATGATGATGCATATTTAAGTGATGGATTTAAGAAGTGAGGCTCTATAGGTCTGCTGCTGTAGGCCTAGAGGTAGCTCCTGCACCCTGTGACTCAGAGCTGCTTATAGAACTCAGCCTGCATCTGCTTCTTAAGCAGCCTTCATCCTGAGCCCTAGGGCTGGGCCAAGGATGCTGGTAAGATTTACCTTAACATCAAACAGTTAACAGACTGACACAGAAAATCATCAGCACAAAAGTCCTGGCACACCAGTCGAGGGAATAATTTATACAATCCCAGGAAATTTGTTTTTATAAAGTGACAGCTTTTAATGGTGGGATAATGTATTCGACTTGTTGGACGTGTTCCCGAGCAGTTACTAAAAATAACGTGCACTGGGGTATACAAATGTCCTGGGTAGAGGCACAGGAAATGAAAGAAAGGTAGAGTATCATGATTTGCCTGTTAATAGATCGCAGGACTGCTGGGTTTTGCTAAGAAAATTTTGTGTGTGTGTGGTTTGTGTGTTGTTGTTTTGGTTTTTTTTAAGAAGTTATTCCTGTGACAGGCTGTTTTCTGTCCTGTAGTGCATAAATCCACACCCAGTAATTAGAATAATTTATACTATGGTATTTAATCTTAGAGCATCCTAAAGCAATTTATAGACCATTATCCAAAAAGAGGGCCTTATCAATATCTGATCTAGGAAGCTGAGTCATCCCTAAGCATGACTAGTTCTTTCCTAGTTGGAAATCATGTGTCCATTCTGGCCTGCTGAGGAAACCCCCCATCTGCCCCAAACAGAAAAACACCCTTGGAAGCCCTTCTACCTATATTCTGGTATTCCTGGTCAGCTTGTAGAATCCTTCAGAGGAGGGAGGGCTGTGATCTTGCCTCATGCCCTGAGTTTTCATTGGGGATTTGCTTTCCTCCATGTCTTTCCTTATGTTGAACAGCTCAAAGACAATATAAAAAAACAAAAACAAACAAAAAAACATGTTAGGAAAGGCTTCTGGTTAGTGCATCTCAAAGGCCTTGCTGGTTAGAAGAAGAATGTTGTGGCTGGTAGTACTGCCTTGATGTCTGATACATGTGCAGTTCTGCATTGCAGGTCTGATGTAGATGAGCTGGCTGTGCTGTGTATTGTGCTTGGGCATTAAAACTCCTTAGGCTTGCTTAGCTCTTGGTTACTTTTGAAAATTCACTTAACTGCTTTCATCCCTTCTGGTTTATGTCCATAGATGCTGTTCTTGATGGAAATAGACTCATCCTCACGTTTGCAGACAATAATTCTCTTAAGTTAGCGGGGCTTGGTTTTTCTTCATTCTGCTAATGCAAATTTAACTTACCAGCTTCTGAGGCAGCTGTGTACATCCCTGTAGTGTGTGGGCTGAAGGGGAGCAGAGGCTCTCACAATGGCCCTTGGCAGCCAAGAGGGTGCAAGTTCATAAATAACTGTTGCTGTGGTAACACATCAGCTCTGTCCCTGCAATGAGTTTTCACTGGTAGGTGCTAACATTTGAAATTATTAACCTGGACTGGTAATGATGGTGGTGGCAGAAAGCTGCAAAATGGGATTAAGCACTTGAGGTGTGTTAAGTGAAAACATTCAGTCCTTGCCTAGATGGCTCTGAAGATTGGTAAGGGGACAACACAGCTTTTAGTGGGTTTGGGTCTTTAGTGATTCAGACAGAAAATGTGGGTATACAAGTGCAATAGTGGGTAAGTCGCCAGGCTTTCCTTTGTCTTCATATTGACCATCTTGGCAAATGGTCCAAGGGCTGATATGAGAAGTTGGTACACTTCAGATGTGTTCAAAATTATCCTTTCCTTGCCAATGACCACTAACCAAATACTTCTGAGAATCTACAGTGGCATTGTCTACAGCCAGGCCAAGTTGCCAAAGTCTTTGGGATGGTTTCAGCACAAGTTCAGTGATAGTGAAAGATAATAAATTAAAGTATTGCTTAAGAATATAAACATCTTCATTTCTTCTCCCAGTTATGCTTCTTGAAAACAACTTGTTCTATTTTTAGAGGTCATTTACAAATAACATTTTTAATCTTACATGTATTAATATTCTCTCTGGAGTGGAAGAACAGCATGCATTATTCAAATGGCCTGTATATTTGTTTGTGTTTTGGTCTTCATTATCAAATCAAATTGAGTGAGATTAATTTAATTGTATTTACATTCAATTTTATTTTCTAGTGTGTATGCACTAACACTGTCCCTAAATAATCTTCCTGGCATGAATAAAGGTTTATTTTGTCTTTTTTTTTCTGGATGTGTTCTTGTTTGTTTGATCTTTTATTATGAAAAGATGTTTGTTACTTCTATTCATATAGCAGCTCTGGAGCTTGAGAAGTCTATCTTTTCTAAAACATCTATTTTCAGAATTAATTAAGTCATATATCCCTCTGTTTATATGAAATATCTTTTTTCTGGCAGTAGCTTTGGATTTCATGGGTTGTAAACCTGGATTTAAAAAGAAGTCTTTTAATAACCTATCTTCTCAATGCTACTTCTTCCTTTCTCACACAAAATATGTTTAGTTAATATAAAACATGATAATCTCTTCTGGACTTCTTGATGGTGTCTTAAAATATTTATTCTTGTACTGCATATGCAGTGTCACATTAATGCACCTTAAATGATTGTATTTTGCTTGATTATTTGGTACAGGGCTTTCAGAAGTTCCAGATATGGCACTTGCTCTATGACACTGGATCTTATTCTATTTTTATGAACTGCTGATCTTCCGTGAACTTTTGGCACCAGCAGATTTTGCTTGAAGAATCTTACATCCCCCCTGTATCTCCTTGTGATACATATCTCAAACTTAAACTTATCTCTTATTTTCCATAGTAAAGCAGTGTTCCTATCTGGTTTAGATGATTCAGGAAAATGCTTGTCTGACAGTGGTGTGAAATAACTGCAATAACTCAACAGCCTCATAGTGATTAGGAGTCTGAGAATGGACTGATGGTGGTGCTTCTTTGCAAACATGAGCAGTGTAAGCCTGTGGAGCTCCTCTGTGACCATTGTTGAAGAATATATACATTTTGGAGGTGCATATGGGTCAGCATGTAGCCTCACAACATGCTTCTTAAATTGATTCCCTCCATATTTGAGCCAAATGCTGTTCTTGGAAAGACTGGAACAGATGGGGGGGTTACCTTTCCTGCAAGCGTGTGATGCAGCCTGCCTGTTCTGCAAAACCCCTGAACTTTGACCAGGTCAGAAAACCTGTTGTGGTAATTTGCTTATGGGTTCTTCAAAGGTAGAGCATCAGCTGAGGGATTTCCTCATGCTGTTGAGGGTTGAGTGGAAAGAACTAATAATATCTTTTCACCTATGCTACAGGAAGCTAAAGTATTTCTCCCCACTTTCCTCATATGAGAGAAAATGATTCAGCTTCATTCTAGAAATCAGTAAGGTAATGAAGATAAGCAAAGTGCCTCATTGCTGAAAACACGTCCCTGTGTGAGGCTCAGTCTTTGAGACTTCAGCTTTGCAATCTTCCTTCAGTTCGGCCCTTAGGCCTGGAACTATCTGTCAACATGTTAAGGGAATTTAAAGCATGAAATGAAATGTGGGTGAATTGCAAAATGCCTGATGAATTCAGCAAGGGAGCCAGCACTCATTTTGTCCTTCTGATAGCTTCTCGCAAATAAGAAACTACTGTTGACATCTAGAATTAGTTCTAGTGTGAGTGGCAAGTCCCATATTCCTTCCTCCCCTCTACTCCCTCCCATCCCTGGGAAAGAACAGGACAGCAGTACTCCAATCAGTGTGTTAGAATTTGTGCTGCTCTTCCCATGATTCCCTGTGTGGACGTTCAAAGCAACGTGACACCAGAAAAAGGTGTCTGTACCGAAGATGATGTTTTTGTCCACAGTAATATTAAAACTGTGTGTACTAGTTTGAAAAACAAACCAGTGGGAGATCGCTAGTCAGAATTATAATTTAATAGGAAAATTAAAATAAATGCAGTAATACAAGGCACAACAATGACAGAGTTGGATACAACCTGACACCCTGTTAGTCAGAATGGTGGGAGCAGTCCAAGTGAAGTGGTTCAGTTGAAGCAGTGATCCTGTAGAAGGGTCTGGTCTCCACCTAGAGGTTCAGTAGTAGCTCTTGTCCTCTGGGAATCCAGTAGGCAGGGCTGACTTTTGCAGTTCCAAGGCCCAGGTTATATTCAGCTGGGAATGCTTGGCTCCTCCCCCCTGGGTGGAGCATCTCGCAATGGGATGAGGTAGTTTCAGTGAGGTAATTCCATGAGTCATGAGGTGGGTTCTTGATGTCCCATTAACAGAGATAGCACCCGCAGGGAGTTATCAGGCGTGAGTCATGACAGGATATAACAAACAGTGCCCCACCTGTTTTAACAGCTTGTGGAGATGGTAATAGAATATATCTTATATTGCAACCTAGGACACCATGCCAGTGTAGTGCTGCTGGAAAATTCTCCTTTGCAGGGGAGCCTGATTGCTGTCATACTTCAGAGTTTGATCTGAAAGGTCACACTAGGCTTATGCTTTGCATGATCAGCAAAATAGTCCAGTGCTTTCATATGAGATCCAAAACACTCAGAAGCTCACGTTGTCTCTTCAGCTGTTTATGCCAAAGTGCTGGACGTGAAAGGCCAAGTTATGTTTCATATTTTGCAAGGCTGTCCCAGTCACTTCTTTCCTTTTGCTATGATCTCCTTACTGAGGGGCTGAAGGGTCTGTTGCCATTTCCACTCTCCAATACCTGCTCTAGCTCAGGAATACTCAGCCCTTCCCATATCACAGACATCTTTTCACCTGTTTGTCCCAGACCTGCAGGTGCCATCTGACAGGAAACTTTGGGGACATTTTTCACCTTTGTGCCTTCCCTGCTTTGTTTGTAGAGCAGGCTTGGGCCATGGCTCTTTATAAAAGTAGCTGCTTTCCTTGACTTCCAACAGTATATTCCTTATGCTCTGCTGGTGGGAGTCCTCAGAGCAGATTAGCTGTTTTTTGTTTCAAAACTCTCACTGAGTTTAGGCATAAGATGGCTGGAATGCTTTGCTGAAAGCATTTTCCTGGTGGGATTGCAGAAATTTTAATCCCTCTTGTTGCTGTTCCTTGTCTTGCTGCTCTGTGTGACTTGTTTTCATAATTTGAATACTGCATGATGCTGGAGAAGGAAAGAAACAGAATGTTGTTCCTGTGAGAGTCACAACAGTTAAGAGGTTGTCTGCAAAAAACTCTCAGTCTGCATGGTCAAAACAACAAACTTCTTTGAAGTATGACAGCAAAGATTGGTTTTGTTTAGAGAAGCCATTGCTTCAAAAGCAATTTTAAATAAATGAGTCATGGTCTTGTTCTTACACAGTGATATGATATCCACACATAAATAACAGAAATTAAAAGAATATCTGACTGTTCTCCTCAAAAAAACCCAAAAACCTCAGGAGACAAGAGTAGTTTACCCCATCTATCCTTTCACATGCAAATGCCTAAACATTGTACCTAAGCTGATGCTTGAAGATTAAGGCCAGTCTGGGAGGTAAACTAAGGCAAACTGCCTCCAGCTGAAAAGGCATGTATGGCTACTGGATTGCTTCAAAAACTTTAAAAAAAAAAAGAAAAAAAAAAAGGGGAGAGGGGGAGAGAGAGCCTTTGATGTCTTAGCTTCCACTTGCCATCAGATTGCTGCTTGCTCTAAGTTAACCTGTCCTTCCAGTGCAGAAATTCCTGTCTTAGAGAACTTACTTGCACTTGGATGCAAGTCCTCACTTCAGAAGAAAGCTTGGAAGAAAACCTGGCAGGTAAGTGATTTGTAAGTTATCCAGGCCGTTATGTGCCTATGTGACTTCTCATCTTGGGAACTGAGTCAAAAGAGTTTCTAGAAAGGGAGACCATACAATCTGTTTTCTCCATTCAGTCCTTGAATGGTTCTGAAGAGCAGCCGCTCAAGATGATGTAAGTAGATAACAAAAATGGGAGCTGGATGGGAGGTTCTAAGGTCTGATGTTCTAAGGTTCAAGTGTGTCCACGATCTGAGCACACCAGTCAAGGATCAACATTATAAATCAGCATGGCAAACATGAGCCTTGTCTCTGCTTGCAGCAGAAATGCTGCCCTGGCTTTCCTTTCTTTTTCCTCATGGGGACATTTGCCTTATCGGTAGCTTTCACATTCCTGTAGATAATGTCGGACAAGTGGATGGCAGGGCCGTTCATTATACTGACACAACGGCATCAGACAGCACCAGTAGCCATTTTAAGCTGCCTCAGGGAACAAGTTAATTAAAGAAGATTTGAAAACAAAGGGTATCAGATGAACTTTATTGGAAGTATTAAGTGAGCTCTATGATACCCAGAGTTCACAAATACTCAGATTTCCTGGTTTCAGCAAAAGTAACCTAACATCCACCCCATTTAACCCAGAAGTTGGATAGAGAAGGGTTAACCCATAGGTGTTGGGGAACTGAGTATTGCTTAGCTCCAAAGTTTCAAGCTGTCTGCAACCCTGTCTTTGCAGGTAAGAAGTAGTGAATAGGGTATTTCCAAGATGAGCTGCCTTGCCTGGGGTCATTTTGTCAAGGCTGGAGGGGACAGGTTGGGCGGAGAAGCATTAAAGCTTTGGCTGGCTCTTGCATCTGTGCACTGGGCTGTGCCAGCGCCCACCTCAGAGCATGAGTTTAAATTATGGAGCATCTGACAGTGATGATGAACATTGTAGGTTAACGTCTGGGAGTGAATATTGTTTTATTTATAGGTATTGGTTAGTGGAAAATGGTAGCAGGGTAATTTATTAACCACGCCTGTCTGGAAGCAGCATGAAAGTTGAATCAAACCAAGTGTTTGCTGTCTCTGCCCTTCTGCTCCAACTGTTGTATTTCTCCGTCTGTAAATCCCAGGACTAGCACATTCAAAATGCAAATACTCTTTGGTAGGAGTTTCTGTGACTTTGTTGCATTATCTGTGCAGCTCCTGCTTTCAGGGGACCTTCACACAGACAAAATTGATCAGCAGCCGGAGGAGGAAAACAGCCGTTGCCTCGGCAACCGGTGATGACTCATCCCGGGTAGCAGGCAGCAAAAGCTGTGAGGCTGCAGTAGTTTTCCAGATGCTTAATCCAGCTCTCGGGTCTTTTTTTCTCTTGCTGACAGGCAGAAATCCTCCTCTGCCTTTCTTTGCTCAGAGACCCACGCAGCCTGCAGCCGTACGTGATCAGAGTAGTCCTTTGTGGTGCTCACCCAGAATGGCGTCACAGAGACATGTCTGGGCAATGGGGATGAGCTACTCCACTGATTGAACTGTAGCCCCCAAAGGTGGTAAAAACAGAACTGTAAACTGCCCGTCTGCAGAAATACCCCAGTGTGTCATTGGCTGCACTCAATTCCTACCTCCCAACTAACATCACGTTTACTGTAACTACAGCTATGAAATATTAAATCAGTTCATCTTGTTTCTTTTCAGTAATGAGGCTGTCCCTGTGCTGCATATAGAATGTGCTAAAAAGAGAAAAGTGAGCTGTGTTCAGCACATGCATTTCCATGAATTAGCTTCTCATTTCTATGACCTACTAATTTTTGTGCACAAATTTCAGTCTGCATGTAATGAAATAGAGCAGGTTGAGGCTTACCCAGGAAAAGGGCAGCACAAGGACTAACACCTTCCGTGTCACTCAGAGGATGCCTACCTGGTGGTTTCCCTGCAATGACTGCTTTGTAATGCAGGCCTCGCCCCATCTGGGGCACTTCTATGAATGTCTGAGTAGTTGTTTACCTGCTCTGGAGGGTGATGTGGAGTTCTTTGTGATTGCCATAGGATGCTGTAGAATCCAAGTGTAACTAGATTAAAAGTAGCTTCAGCTTGTTTATGTGGAAGGTATGCATTCCTCCCTAGAGCCAGAGGAGCAATTAGCACAGAGTGGTGGTGGAATTTGGTTTCCCTGTTTGCGTTCATCTAGCTGTGAGGAGAACAAAACTGCTCTGCAGCATGTGGAGAAGGAAGAGCTTATGGGGAAAATAGGGAAAAATAACAACAGAGCTCTGTGTTTGCTTCAGGTAGGGGAGAAAAAGTCCTGATGCTGCCAGCTGCTGTCTCAAGCAATCCTTGGAAGGCAGATGGCTTTCTGTGGGTGAATCAAGTGAGGCCATCAACTCTTCCTCTCACCATGCAGCCTCTTGCTTGCAAGCCCTCATTAAAGATTTGTGTGCAGCTGAACCAAACTGCTGCATTGCTGACAGGCTCTGCAGTATGTTGCTGGCTGAAGTTAAAGCCATGTAAAGCCACCAAGTGTGTGGTGTTTTTCTGCTTCTTGTGGTTGCCATCTGCTAATAAGTACCCATATGACATGAATATGTATTGTCTTGAGTCTGTCTCCTGTTAGTAGGTGGGATGTGTAAGCATTTAATGAGGGTGCTGTGGCTGCTCTTCAAGAGAAACCAGTTTGAAAGATCACCAGCAGAGGCTCATCTTGTTCTTGTGAGATCTTGAGTTTTTTCTTGGTGTGCAGCTGTTCCTAACTGTGGCCAGGTCTTGGATAGCTAAAGGGGCATCTGTTGTATGATCAATGCCTAATACTGCAACCTTGTTCAGGTTAGAGTATGTAGTTTAGGACACTACCTCTGTTTCACTTCACATCCTTGCTTGAGAACTCAATATGCTATGCAGTGGTGAATTTGCTGGAAAGACAATCTTTTCAGGAGCCGACCATTTTGGAAATAAATAACCTGAAAGCTAAATATGAGATTTTTTGATTGATCTATCTCACCTCTCAAGATGGGAGGCATTTGCTAGCTGGGCAGCATGGCATATAATAAAAATACTGTTAGTCAGATCTGCAATTTCAGCAGTAATTACTGCAGGCCTGCATAGCTGTGTTAGTTTTATTATAATGTGTATTATGAATGTATTTTAAGTTAGCACCCGAAGTTCTGCAGTTCTAGCAAAATGCTTATGTGAAATCATCAAATCATCAATTGCAATAAGCTCATATATATTTTGTGAGTTCTCTGTCTTTTTGGAAAAGCATGTTTAATGCTGTTATATTCACTATTGATAAGGATATTTGTGATCAGTTAGACTTCAGTAGGTTACCTGAAATCTCATGGAATAGCATCTGCTACTCTGACTGTAGATAACAGCATTTCTGACTAGCTGTATGCTGGTTTCTCAGGTAGTTTGTTTACAAAGGCATATTCTGGACAGAAGCTGGCTAAGGCCACTGTGCCCAGTGAAGGTCCCCAAGGACCCTTAGGTCTGTGAAATGATTTAATAAGGGATAAAAGTCTTACTTCTTTACAACATAATGATGTCTTTCCAGATAACTTTTTTTTTTCTCTTGGAAGACATAAATACTAATAATTGTGACTGGATAAAACCTTTAATAATCAGGGCAGCCATCAGGTTAAAAGTATAAAACCTTTAATAATCAGGGTGGTTAGAGTTGATGAACAAAACATACACTATTAGCATCTCTGCTTCTCAAGATATGTAAAATTGCGTATTTCAAATATTTCCCCTTCTTGATATTTTCTTTCTGAAGTCCTTTTGTACTGGGGATGTGCACTCTTCCAAGTTTACTTGTTGGATATCCTGTACTATGGAAGCCTTATGATGAAGGAAGCAGCTCCCATCTCCCTTTCAAAAAGTCCTTCAGTGCAGTACCAGAATCAAACAGAAAATCACTGCTGAAGCTGACAGACATCTCATCTCTCTTCTCTATCCATGCTATGGATGAGGTAAGGCATCTAGCCTTGCATGCAAGCAAAGGATCCAACCTGAATGTCAAAATCTGCCCCTGTCATGGACTCCCAGCTGTGCAGTGGCTTGGCTTCCTGGACTGCAGAAACAAATATGAACAGATTTGGAAATCAAAACAAGCTTTGCAGGTAGTTGAAGTCTCTGTGGAGTAAAAGGTGTGAAGGAGGTGTATTCAGTGCAGGCACACAGAATGGTAGAGTTCCACATGTGTATATGTGATTTCTGAGCCAGCTGGCAGCCTGGAGGTGCTGGAGCAGGAGCACCATCTATCATTGCTGTGAGCTGAGCTGGTATCCCACTGAGCCAGTCAGCTCTGCAACTACAAAGGGGTGGCATCGCACCTCTGTGGGAAATCAGTAGCTGCCCTTGACTTTACAAAGCTCCAGGCTCAGTTATCACCATGGAAGTGCTGTACAAGTGGGTTTTATTTTTGCTTATCTTCAAAGACAGGTGGCTTTATGTTAGTTTACAGGAAAAAAATATTCAAGCATTAGGAACAGCATGAACTAAATCTCAGGTTCTAAACAACTGAGCTTATATTTTCATTTAGATTTCGAAACTGCCTATTCTACTTAATAATGTGCTCTATAAAACCCTCTGATCCCAGTTACTGTTTACAGAAAATAGGAATCTTATATCTTTGGGGTATGAGGCTCTGGGGAAGCTTAAAAGCCAGGTTTACCGTGCCTCATGCTGCCCTATACCAACAAGAGAGAGAAAAGCTTGGTTCTCATCTTGGTTGGTGCTTAGCACCTCTGTGTGGAAATTCCCAATCAGAAGCCATTTATTGCTAATTCAGTTTTGGCATTTGGATGACTGTCCTTTGAAAACAGTGTTGTGGGCTGTTGAAAAGAGAGCACAGTCATCCCACTAATGAGATTTATCAATTTGCTCACCTTTGTTTTCCTCCCTAATATTTCCTGGTAGTAAGATGTATTATTTTGATAGGTTTGTAGGGGAAGCAGTAGAAATGCTGCTTTCTGAAACCTTAAAAACCACAGCTACTGAGTTTTTGGGAGACATGCTATAGATCTCCTCAAGCAGGTGCTGTACAGTGTCTGGAATGGCAAGGTCCTAGTGGATGTGGCTGCTGCATCACCCCTGAATAGCAGAAAGACTCCTCACAGTGCTATGAAGTTACACTCTATTTGCACAATGTCTTCTAGAACCAGGATGATGAGTGAAAAGGTGGGTCCAGCATTACTGGACGAAGGCAAAGAAAATTGAAATCTTATTGCATTCCTGGGCTCTGTGTTCATGGGATACTTTTTATCCTTTGCGCTTCTTTAAAGACACCGACCTGAATTTCCTTTGTCTAGGGATGCATGGAGCTGTTTGTTAGCAAACCTCCTGCATATGAGACAGAGGACAAGCTGTTTGTAGTCGAGGTCCTGTGATACTAAAGCTTCTGAAGTAATTAAGAAAGAAGAATCTAATGCTTTAGATAATTTGTTATTGCACTCAAATTTGGTCTCTATTTTGTAGGGGAGTGGACCCAAGCTGCCTGTACTTCCTACAGGACAGAAATCTCCTTTCTTTGCTTCATGAAACAGTTGGAAACAGTTGCAGTTCAGTCTAGCAGAGCTCTGGCTTATTTTTTTTTTTCATTTTTTTAAAATACTGTGGTCACAGTCAATTCTATTTATCTCTCCACAGTGTGTCCCAAATATCTAGGCCACTCCTGGGCACTGATTCAGAATTGAGTGCCATCTCCTGTCTTTTGTGTCGTCCCCTAAGGTGTCGTGAGATTTCTCTGCAAATCTGTCTCTGAACTTTGGGCCAGTCTGCTTTGCCTAGATAAGAACTATCAGTGGTGAATGCAGTTGTCTTTAACAGTGAGCAAAGTTATCTTTAGCTTTTTTCCTGTGCTGACTCCTCATACATTTTCACCCATGAGCACTGCAGAACTTCCTCTGCCCAGCAGCAGTGTGTCACCTCTGAAGTTTAACAAGAACCAGTGTGACTGGGTGGTTTGCTAGGCACAGGTTTCAAGTCAGGGAAGAGGCTGGTGGTCTCTTGATTCTTCCCACCCTCCCTATAATTTTCTTTTTTTTCCCCCATGTCCTCACTATTGTGGCACTTGTGTCAGTGCCTCCTTTGACTTTGCACGTAAGTTCACTTAAGACCTCTCCTGTCTGTCTCTAGTAAAGCACAGAGTGATTTGAATAACCTGGCAGTACAGTGAATGTAGGTGAAGACCACTGTGTTTTAATAGCAGCCCTTTCTTCTAACCTTTTTAACAGGTCACCTGTGTATATAATCTACTCTCTTGTACGTTGTGTAACAACACCATGTCAATCATTTGTCTGAAGCTTTTGCTGCCAAGGAGTATTTGGCACCTTTTGCTAGCACTACGTTCTCCACAATACCTTCTTTATTTTAAGCAGCACTTATATTTTCCAGACTGACAGCCACTGCCTTGGGATTCCTGGGAGCATCAGTAAAGATAAAGAATTTTCTTCCCCCACGGAATCCAATTTTCTGATTTTTTTTTTTTCCTTTTCTTTCTTTTTTCTTCCCTATGATGTGCCATTTGAAGACAGTGTATGGAAATGCCTTTATTTTAGGAGAAAGCAAAAAGAAGTAGAAATAAGCTTTCAAAAGAGGTTTCCATTTTGCAGCTCTCACCTAATGAAAGGGATGAATGTTTTTAAGGATACTACTGTAGAAATTAATTATGTTGTAGAAATACAGTATACTGTCCTACAAAATACTTCAGTGCTTCCATTATACTTGGAAGTTAACTGAGGGCTTTTGTTGTCCTGAAGGGAGGGTATTAAAGCAGCCCTTGAAGTTTTTGTTTCCAGTTTAGAGGAGCACAGCCTGAGGCTGCATTCCTATTCACCTTGGGTTTGTTACAAGTTCTGCAGCCCTTGGCAAATTGGGAAAGGCAGTGCCAGATCACACAGGAGCTTCTGTCTTGCTGAGTAACTGGGGATGAAACTTTCCTATGCACATAATAATCTTGCTAATACCTGAAGGCCACTGCCCTTCAGCTCATTGGGAGTATGAGATCATTACACAGGCATTGCTATAACGAAGCATGAGCTTGCTTTATCCTTTACCTTTACTAATACAGTTTGTCAGCTTTAGTAAATGTTCTTGAGATTGCTATCTATGGCACTTGTAACTCTTGGCCTGGATTTGGTTTTTTGTTTTGTTTTTTTTTTTTTTTTTTTTTTTTTTTTTTTTTTTTTTTGGGGGGGGTATTTTTTTTTTTTTTTTTTTTTTTTTTTTTTTTTATTATGACTTTGGAGTGGCAATTCTTTTTAATAAGAATTTATGCCTTTATCTGACATGTTGCCTGTTAACTATAATAAAAAAATTAAATAACCAATAGGGTGTAATCACTCTTATTTGAAGAACTAGCTTTCTGCTCTTGCATGGAAGCGTTATATGAATCTAGTAGAGCTGGCCAGGATTTAACCAATGTTGTTATCACAAAGGTGGAAACGTGACAAGTTCCTCCTTGAGCACAGAGAATAACTCATGGGAATTTAACTCTTATTCTGGATGCTGAGGGATAGCAAAATATTGGGTATTTTTCAGGTGATAATGTCTTTATTTCTACTCAGGTTGCAATTATGGCAAGTCATGCACCGAGTGTACCACACAGTATTTCTTCACTTGGTAAATAAAATTGTGTGACCATACCTAGAACATGGGCACGTGTGAGCTCAATGAGCCCTCTGCAGGGTAGGTGAGGAAAAGTGCAAGTCAGTACCCTAAGGAACAGCACTTGGGTGCAGAATGCTCTGTTCCTGTGCTCGGCAGTGGAGGAAAGCCCATACAGTTACCTCCTTGAGAGGATTGCATCCAAGACTGCTACAAGGGTTTTGATGGGGCAAGAAAAATAGTTTTTCCCCAGGGCATCTTTCTTTGAAGCTATGGCTTTTCATGTGATGTACAGGGAGGGTTGCAAGCCTAGGCTTTGTTTTGAGCTTTCCCTGCTGCTGTAGCAGTGTGTGGTTCTTGGGAGGGATTCTGGATGATGTGAATAGGAGGTAGTTAGGGTGCTCCTGCTTCCAAATGGGTGGGCAACCCCAGCCTCCCCTTACAGCTGCCTCTTGCTTGTAAAAAGATAATGATCTACACGAAGTGAAAGGCTTGAAGCCTTCCTAATGGGCACCGAAGCATTTTAACCATTCAGTGTTGGTTCAGCCCCCCCCAGTTTCACCTGACAGGCTTTCCTGCTGTATCCTAAAAGAGTAAGCAAGGCCTTGATACCATTTTCAGTTCCCCTCTGAAAGATGCTTTTAATTATGAGCTCCCAGAGCTTGTAAATTTGGCATATGTCATCAAGGGCAGACAGTTTCTGGACCCAGGCCATCTAATCACATTCACACTGCTAACAAAGCAGAGGGAACCATTAAGTCCTATTTTTTTGATTGTTAAAAATTAATTAGTCTCTCAAATGAAAACCAACTGAATTCACTCTAGGAGTAAAGCATTCAAGGCCAGTTCTTGACAAACAATTCCCAGGCTTCAGCTGGAAATGAAAATGGTAGCTAATTCCACTACATTTTCCTGGAGCCCAGAAAAAAAGAGTGCCAGAAACAGTGGTAACTTAGAAATGTTAGTGAAAAGGTTGTTCTGTATTTATTATATTATTAATTTGATCACAGGTGCAGAGTTTGGATTACTCTCTGACATGGGATATTTAGTACAGACCTTCAGGAAAAAATGTTCCATTATGTGATCAGCAATGTTGGCAAGTTACAAAGTGTTTGATATTGGAGGTGTTTTAGGGGTACCATACGAACATGTATGATTATCATGGTGAAACTGATCTTGTGTCAGAGAAAACATATGACCAGATGACCTGGAGAGCTCTGCTTCAGCTGTATTTTTGCAACATGTAGTCTCCCTTTTTAAGAGAAACTTGGCTGTGATCATGTGCTACCATTAGTACCTGACAAGCACAGAAATGGCTTTGAATAGCCAGAAAAAGAGAGCTAGGGGGCCTAGGTTCTATTCCTGCTCTGCAAGTTGACTGCAGACAAATCCTTTTGCTTTCTAAGTAAATCTTCTGCACCTTATCCCCATCTCCCTCTTTCAACTATGGATTTCTTGGTGTGGGGCTGATTCCTCAGCATGTGTTTGCAGAGCACTGAACAGAAAACAGCTCCCGTCCTCCTTGGGGCTGCAAAATGATGATAATGTTGATTCCTAGTTTCATTTACAGGTGAGGGAAGTGTAAAAGGCAGAACTTTGAACACTTGAAATGTCTTAATAAGCTAGATCACTATTATTACTAACAGGGTGTGATTCAAACTATTGGGAGCTTTTTCTGAGAGCAGCTTCTGCGTGAAAAGGCAGAGCCAACAAGATGGGTAAATCCTGACCTTGTAAAGTGGTGTCATGGTTTAGGAATGGTATTCTCAATTTAGTACTCTCACTGAAAAAATCATGCACTGCTTCCTCCTCTCTGCTCCTCCAATTAGAGGCACAAAGGGCAAAGTTTATGGGTTGAAATAAGAAAAATTTACTGTAGACAGCAGTGTGATAAGAAAATGAACAGTAACAGCAACAATATTAATAGCAAAAGGTATAAGGCAAGAAGTGATTCACAAGGAAAAACACCTAATAATAGACAATGTAGATGGCTCCCTCCGCCAGCTCTTCTCTACAGGAAGGAACCCTTCGTCCCCAGAAGAGTTCCTTTCCCCTGCCCCCGGCAATGATGTGAGGTGGAATAACCTCCTTGCCTTAGCTATGCCCCCTTCTGGCTACTGCAAAAAATGAACTGTTCGGTTCAGAACCAGAGCAAGCAGGTGTATTTGACCGTGTTTCATCCCATGTAGAGGCTAAGAGATGTTGTAATGCTGGCAAATGGTTAGTAAATAACCAAGATCTAGAGAGTTTCTAAAGTTACTAGGCGGGACTCAGCATGCAGACTTGAGTTATTCTGGGTTTGTGCTTTGTGCCTTTGCTCTGGCTTACTGACTAGCCTGGATTTTATTTTTTTTTTTGGTTAAGAGGGGAAATAGTCACTTTGAACTTTGCTTCTGACATTTGTTTAGTGAGAAAACTAATCATGTAGAGCTTCCTACCCTCCCTATGCTTTTACCTGGTGTTCCATGCTTTGTCCTCACCATGAGCAGGTTGGGTAATGGAGAGGGAGATGGGAACAGAGCAATGCTTTTCCTTAAAACAGTTCCACTGCTGACATTCTTTGTGTCTTTGCTCCACTGAGCATACATGCATGGAGTGTATTCCAGTTACTATGAACATGGTGTACAAGCATATCACAAAATTAGCTTTTGAATAGTTTGGATTTCTTACAACAGCGGTTTCTACTTTATAATACACGCCAGCAGGAAGGAGTTCAATGAGTGTTTTGATTTTTGTCACCATAATGCCTAACATTCAACCCCTTGTTAGTTTTCTTTCTGTTCCTCACATGTGTCCTGCTGGAGTGATACAGGTCTGTACCTTGCTTCAGTCCTGAAAGTACAAGTGCTGTACGAAGCAGAGGGTAGGATCAGAAAGGTTTACTTGGCTCTGCCTGCCGCTGCAGAGGCTGGAGCAAAAACTCATATCTCTATAGGGAAAAAACAGGGATTAATAAGCACTGGTTCCCAAGGAAATAGGTTCAACTTTGCTGCACAGGGTGGCTGAATACAGCCCAGCAGTGGGAAGCATTGTTTCTGGCAGTAGGGTGCCAGCCAGAGGCCTGGCTGTGACTGGGCTCTGAATACTGAGGTGCTTGCCTGTTCTCCCTGTAGGCATTTGGTATGGCTTTGCCTCCCAGCTCTCTGCTTCCAGCCCTGTTGGGATACCAGCAGTTGGGAGAAAGCTCTTTCCCAGGGGAAGGAGGAGATACTGTTTGTTTCTCTGCTTAGAAACGTCTGTCTGGCTTTTTATTTATATCTTCTTGTCTATAAAGTCAAATACCCTAAATACGCATAGATAAATAAATCTAAGCATATATTAATATGTTTTTAACCAGGTACTGCTCTAAAAAGGGGGCAAATTTCTGAACTGGAATCTTATTGGTTTTTATTTGCTCCAAAGTTAAATAAGACCTTTATTCTTACTGTGAATGTCACAATTCCTTTCTGGAGATTATTTTCTTCTAAAACACACTCTGCTATGGAGTCTCTGAGGTGCCTCAGTGAATTATTCAGGGATCTATGAATGATTCTCTTTTGAAGGTTACTTAAATCTCTTGGAATATTGATATGCCCCCACCTGGCTTGGATGATGAAAACACGGACTGTAGATAGTTGTGGTTTGATTTAATGTTGACATTGTCTTGCAAGACCACTTTTAACTGTAGCTTCTTTAACAATGGCATGGCTATATTGGGATGCCAGAACATGACAGAGAAGTGGGATGGGACAAGAAAGTTCCTTTTAAAGTCAAGGAAGCACATATAAACCTCATCCACAATTGCCAGTAGAGCTGTGCAATTTGACAGATCTTTATTCTAGGCAATTGATGACATCCCTTATTTTATCAGTAAGCAACACTACCCTGCTGATAACACTTCTGCTCTTAGTAGTAGTGAGGATGGTAATTAATAAATCATCAGGTATGAGGCATACTACAAAATGATGTCTGTAGAAGAAAAACCTACAGTAAGAAAGACTAAAGTTATTTCTGGTTGTTCATTAAACAGATGGGCTTAAAAATAAAATGAAATGCTCAGCGTGATTATTAAAAGAGCACAATCGGAGTGGTACCAGCCAGCTTAGGTATTACAAAGACTCCTGTGTTCGTTTTTGTGACACAAATATAGCAAAGGCAGGCAGCCATTAGAAAATAGCAGGAATGACTAGGAAAAGCCATTTTTAACAGTGAATATTTCTGGAAACTATCTTTCTGTACTGTGGAAGAAGTGAAGATATGTACAAGTTTGCCAGCTATTATCCTCCTCCTGCCATCTGGCCACCAACTCCAAGTAACTATCTGAAATAATGGAATGGTTCCTGGGACGTGATAGCAGTCAGGGAGATCTTGGCTGTAGAACAGATGTGTTACTGCCACTGTTATTGGGTAATTGGGTGTTATCTTTTTCTCTCTGCAACTCTGCAGAAGAGTTCAGACCCTGTGGAAGACAGAAGAATTGAATCTTCTCTTGGTACCTGGGATGGAAGCTACCAACCCTTTCAGTGTAAAAATCTTTCAAAAAAGTGTTAAGTTTGATAGAGATGCCTTTAAAAATGCAGTCTTTCTACTTAAAAAAACCCAACCCTGTAGGAACTTGATGCTTCTGTACCAAGTGTGTTCATTCCATGAGTAGAAACCTGGGAGCTTTTTTTTTTTTTTTTGTAATTACCTCCTCTGGAAACTCAGGCTCTGGCTCTGTGTGATGATGAGCCCCACGACAGAAAGGGACAAGATTATGTATTCAGTGCACACAATAAAAAGGGCTGAACTAGTGCAAACTCTGCCAGTTAAAGTTTGGTTGGAAAACATCAATGGGGCAGTTTCACCTCATAGATTTTATGCCATGTCATTTCATCTCTTCTGTAGCTGGGATAAAAGAATAAAGCTATTTGACAGTGTCACATGTTCTGTACTGCTTCAAACTGCAGCTGAGCAGCTGTGCCTAAAACTGGTCTGCTGTGGGTTTGAAAAGTCTTTCCTCTCAAAAGATGTTTGCTAAGGATACAATTCCATGTATATTTCTTCAAGTGCTGGTGGAACATAAGTTAAAGTCCTGGGGTTCAGCTTCCCCCTGCTTTAAACAATCATCAAATTTGAGTCTGGCACAGCTGAGATCTACCACATCTCTGAGGCAGAGATGGAAAATGGAGAGAAGAGAATGATAAAGGGCAGGGGCAAGCATGAATCTTTTAAAACAACTTTGTTATCAGAGAAAAAATGGAAGACAGCTTTGATCTCAGAGGGATGTGTAGTCAAAGAAATCAAGACTGGAACTTAATAAAAAAAATCTGCTGATGTGGAGCAGATCTATGTGTGCTTCTTCAGAGCCAAGTTGCCTGTGTGTGGTCAATAGGAACAGAAACTCAGGACAGTCAAACCAATTCTTACATTTGCAAGTAACTTTTTTTTTGAGGGAGATGATATAAGAAAAGGCTATGTTTCTTTGGGTAATGTTTTGTTTTGTTTTACATTGCTCTTTATAATGAAGCTCTGACACCTCACAGTTTCAACTTTGATCATTGAACATAAGTATGAATTCCGTGTTTGAGTTCTTATTCCTATCTGATGCTTGCTGTGAAAACCCCAACCCCACAAATCTGGGATTCTGAAAACTTGCCTACTGCCTTTGGGATGTATTCTACCTTGGGTCTGTATGCAGAGCAGAGAGATTCTTCATCCTCTCTGGGGAATGAAATGAAGAGGGTAGGACACTACAAGCAAGCTGGGGTGCTGCTGGTCTTCCCTTTAGAAACCTGTGCCTGATTCCACAATGGTAAGAACATGGTGTCAGGCTGGGCTTTCTCCTCTACTCCTAATGAATGGGTGTGAGATTGTCCAAATGAGTTACTATAGCTGTGACCTTTCTAACACCAAATTGTCTATTTTACTTTTCAACTTTTCCCTTGTGTTTACAGCACTTCAGTATTTGTACTTGTGTTGTAGCACTGCGGTAGAAGAAAAGTGTGATTTTGTGAATTCTTGGTCTTACTTCCTGGTAGTGCAAATGGGAAACACTGTACTTGGGGAGATCAAGCCACAAATGGTACTGCTACAGGCATAAATAAACAGAGATAGGATCAGCAACGTGGCTGTGCAAGTGGGGTAAAAGAAATGAAGTAAATTGAGGCAGAGAAATAAATAGGGTTGTTGCTGCAGGAAAATATTTGTGTCTGAAAAAGTGTGAAGGAATGAAGTCTTTGTGGCCTCATATTGTAAATTGTCAATGTATCTGGCCACGTGAGTGTAAATGTCAGTGCTCTACTGAGAAGATGGGCTAAGTGTCTGAAAATAACTTTTCCCCTCCCGCTACCCATACCCAGATCAAAGGTGTGAAAACCTTCACATATGTTTGAAGAACCACCATCAGGAAACTGAGGCAGTCAGTTTTTGTTTTGGGGGGGTTTTTTTGAGTTCTATGAATTTTTCAAGAAAATGAACAGTTGTCCCCCATCACTTGGTCAGTGAAGCCTTAATGTGCTCGTATAAGTAATCACATTAAGCTGTCAATCCTTCATGTACCAAGTAAAACCCATTTTCTACAAGTAATAGCTGTTTACACACTGGTCATGACAGGAAAATGAATCCTGGTGTTTTAGAAATGGGACAGCTATGGTTCTTTGACTGTATTTGTAATTTCTTTCTCCATCCTCCTTCAATGTAATTTGTTTTTATACTTTCTGGTGTAGAGTCCTTGATTTTTCCTCCCACATAAACAAAATCTCCAGTACATGTTTAAGAAATTAGAGACGTTCTCTTTTAATATTAGCATGTACACTTAAATCTGATCACAAGTGTTTGTTGGGAAGTATTAGTGTTGGTCTGATAGACATAGTTTATCTCCTGTACTATAGTAGAGATCTTTCTAGAAAATCTGGCAGGCAGAAGAAAGGCTTTTAAGTGGTTTAGTACTTAACAATGTCTTTCCTGAGTAAAAATAGTCTTATTTTAGAAATTAACGAACTGGATAGAAGAATATAGGGGATTGGTAAGTCAGTTTGGTTGGGTAGAGAAGCTGAGCAGAGGAGTGTCACTCATTTGTAGATTTTAATTCTCTAGTCCCTTGCTTACTGTTCTTTGTGATGGGATGTGCAGTCCAGATTCCTTTTATGATTGTGAAGAAGCAGCTGAGTGAGGTTCACTTTTAAATAGATGATGGTCTGAATTCTCCAGGATAGTCTCTCTTCACTGTTCATACTCTGGCATGAAAATATTTTCTGGCCTGGTTGATTTCTTCATGCTGGCAATCCCCAGGCTAGTGGCTGATATTCCTGCTGGCACTGCTGCTTACTTGGCACCAAGGAGGGACAGGCTGAGAACAGCTGGGAGAAGGGGAGTTGGTGGGGTGCTCCAGGAAGAGCCCTCAATTGGTAAAAGGTCTTCTCACTTACAGCTTATTCTCTTTCTCCGGCTGACACTGGGGCTGGGGTTGAGTTGCAGACCCTTGTTTACTCTCAATAGGTCTGAGCCAAAATGTATCTAAAATAAAACAATTTCCAAGCTGGTCCCTGTGTAAATCAGTATGAACTCTGCTACTTGCATGGCCATAGGCTCTTCTTCATAAAAGTAAGAAAACAGCATACAGCAATTCTTAAGCCTTTCCATTTACATCTCTGCAAAGACAATGCTGGACTATGAGTATTCTTGACCTTTCAAATTATTTATGTTTGCCCAGAGGTGAGGTTTTCCAGGTAACTACAACAATGGGAGATGTAAAGCATGGTTTCTTGTTATGTTTGAAGGACAGTAAACACAATGGGATGGCTCTGTGTGTGTATAAACAACAAATTCCCTGTGTTCAAGCACCAGCAGAAGTCTGGATGCAAGACATGGAGCAACGGAAAGGTTTGTCTTTCCTGGTGTGGAGCACATCTAACAGTGGGAAGCCATAGAGGAGGAAGGAGACTGTAATCTTTGGAGCTACTGCCAAGATGAAATGCCTGCTTTGCTTGCTCCTTCAGTCTCTGTAATGAGCTAATGGGTGTGCCTGGGCTGTGAGACAACAAGGCCTTGCAGCAGGATTGGGTTCGCAATGATCACGAGTGTCACTTGATATTTTGGCTTATCTGATCTCCTGAAAGGATAGCGCTGCTCTTGTGTGGGCAGCAGGGCTTGGAGGTTATACAACACTCTACTTGCACTAAGCAATGAAAATGCTGCTGGCATGCATCTCTTAATGGATGTAATTTCCTGCTTTTCACAAAGTTTGTCACACCTAGAAAAATGATTCTGAGGAGAGTTGTGTTGCTTATGAAGGTGTGCTTTCACATGGAGCAGACAGACTGGTTGTTAAAAGCCCACCAGAATGGTCTCACGGGGAATTTTTAATCCAGCCTTTCTGACTGGGCATTTGTAAGCCTAATTAGAGTGAATGGATGGTAGTAGTGTTTTAATTGTCATGAGGAATAGCTCCATTCCTCTGTGGAAGTGAGGGCTCTGTCACAGGGACTGTTGACCTGGCAACCTGCTGCTTGAAATGTGACTTATTTACTTTTCGTTTCCTTTCTGTGGGCTGACACTGTTACTTGGTCCCTGCTCAGTGTTCCCTGAATGCTTAGTCTCTGTAGCAGGCATGTCTTAGAGCCATTGCCAGCTTGCTAGGAGTTCTTGTGGCACTGCTGCCTAGTCTGAAGTAGGCACAAAACATGAATGGAGCTTCATGTACTCTTTGTACAAGGAAACAGATCTGTTTCTGAGCAGTATCACGCTTGGATCTCTTCCTGGAAAGTCACATGGACTTGTGTGCACTTACTTTCCCCAAACATCAAGAAGTTTACAACATGTAAAAGAAAGATCGTAAGATATTAAAGTACTTCTTGGTGTAATTACCTTGTTCTGTATGAGTGTTAATTTTATGATGCTATAGAATATGCTAGCCAGCTACCTCAGAGTACCTATGGCTTCATGATTTGACAGCTTGGTAGCTGAGGGTCCCCTCTGGCCAGTAGTTTTTGAATTATATTTGCTGTTCTATTTCTATTTTTTTGTTTTGAGAGGTTTGTGAAAGCAATGGGAGCCTTCATCTTTCTGACTGGCCATTAGTACACGCTTTACTTTTCCTAACTGAAGGTAATCTTTGCATATAAATGTGGATTTCATTAGACTCTGTGGGAGAAAAGCTGATCAAAGAATATTGGAGTGCTGGATTACTTTATTTTTCCTTGGAATGCTGAATGATGGAATACTGTTCTATTGCAGGCTACAGCTACTTCTTTTGTTTACTTTTGCTATGTTGATTATGTCTTTAACTAACTGGGATGTGCAATGAATGAGCTGGGTACTTCTGATGCTTAGTTCAAATAAGTGATTAGGCTCTCTAGGGAATTCAACCACTATAATGAGAACTCCATTCCTGCCTGCCTTCCAGGCTGGTGTGAGGGAGGAGGGAAGGTATCTATTTAAGATACTGCAAGGCACCTGGCTAGAATGACAGTCCATTTTATTTATACTCGTGACAGCTCCATGTATGCACTGTGCCCCTTATTTTATGGATGGAAACCTGAAGCACATACTGTCACACTTCCACAGGAATTCAGAGAGGTTGCTTATGGTTTTGTAGCGTGTTT
The DNA here is from genome assembly GCA_013397795.1 of Orthonyx spaldingii. NCBI lineage: Eukaryota > Metazoa > Chordata > Aves > Passeriformes > Orthonychidae > Orthonyx > Orthonyx spaldingii. The sequence goes on from VZTJ01000082.1 coordinate 526,732, forward strand.
TGCTCTGTTCTTCATATCCTTTTCTACATTAAAACAACTGAAGTTGAACACCTTGGTCTTGTGGAAAGACTGCTGAAAACCTTTCTGTAATTTTAGGTATCTGAATGCATTGCAGAAAAATCTCCCAGGAGCAGATTTTCAAAGGTCATGCAGGGAGTTTGTGAATTGAAGCTGATTATGATGGAATGCAGAAGTGAATTTTGATGTCTTCCTGTATTTTCATTTTCCAACCCAGGTGATCTGATAAGTGCAGAAAGAAAAGGAAGTGGTAAGAAAACAGTTTCAATGGTGTTTCTGTAGTGGCCAGCCCATCCTGCCCACTGCTTGACATAGTGCTGGTTTTCTGAGGCAAATGCACACCCTTCAGTGAGGCATGCTCTCATCAAAAGGAGCCAGGAGCACAGAGCTGTGCTGCAGGCAGTGCGCTCTGCCTCTTCTAAACAAGCCAGCCCAGGGTTTGCTGGACCATGTTACACCATACAGTTTTTGCAGCAGTAGAGCTGTTGATGCAGAGTCCCCAGGGGAGCTGCTGGCAATGAGGAGCCTCCTGAGCACCAGCAAGGCCACAGGATGCTGACAACAGGGTCACACATCTCACACCTTTTCTAAAATGTAGCACATAGCTGAGGATGTGTGTGTCTGGGTTCCTGTCGCTGTTGAGCCGATGTCGAAACAAAGGGACACACAATGATGAGAATGCTGAGAAAAGGATTTATTTATTTAAATACAGCTTTTATATACAAAATGAGTGCTTATTAGGATTGGCTATAACTGTCCACCCCCCGGGACTGATTAGCCACAGGCGTTCGACTGCCTGTTCCCAAAGCAGCTCTGAACGCCTTATCTTGTGTTTACAAACCTCGTTACAGAAATGAAAATTTTCCTGTGAGAAGTAATCTGTGCTGTCACAGGTTCCCTCTCACAAAACATGGTTACAGCAGAGAGGCAGATTACCTGACAGTTTTCCAGTATCAAAACTGAATCATCACTTCCTTGGCTTGTTTTAATGATCATTTTATGGCTGACCATGGGCAACAGTGTCATCTGGAAATGCAGTGTGGTATAAGCTGGGATCTTGGTGATGAGGACAGAGGATATGATATCAAGCTAGAAGCAGCAGTAGTTGCTGTAAATACATCTCCTCCTCCATTGAGTGCACTGAAAGTTGTATATAGTAAGTGGATATTTACCAGACAGCCCTGTTTATATTCCAGTTTGTGATCCAAGGCAGATGGTCGTGTTGCTTCTTGTTTTACAGCTGACTGTTCAGCACAGTTGTTGCACAGTGTATTAAGTGCCTCAGCCCCTTGTATTGCTCATGGCCTTCTCTGAGTGTCTCTACAACCTGTCTTGTAAAGGCAACTCCATGCCCTGGCCTTCAGGCTGTCATGACTGCTTTTGCAGAGTCTCTGGGGCATTATTTCCTTTCCCCTTGTTTTTTGTGTTATTCGCATGGCCTTGCACTGGGAAGTGCAAGTGACAGTCACAGCTGCGCCTGCTGGGCTGCAGCTCTTGCTTTTACGTGAGGGGACCCAGTGATGTGTGCACAGAACTGGCATGCAGCACCTGCCACTGCTCAGCATGTGCTCTGATCTTTTCATATGGGAAAAGGATGGGGAGAAATGACCTGCTGCACTGGAGGTGTTCCTGGCAAGGATGCTCATTTGGGGATACCATCAATTCTTGTCCTGGATAGCCAAGGGAGAGGGTTTTCCCTTCCCTTTCTAGTTCTATCTCTTTTTTTCCTTTTTTTTTTTTCCTCTTTTTTCTCCTAAAATGAGCTTTCACCACTACAGTTGATGGTATGGCATTAGCTACGAATGCTGCTAACAAATCTCTTGTGAGTACACAGGTTGCACTCCTCTTTGCCAGGGTGCTCTAGTCCTGAGTAAGTCGGTCCTTTAATATAACAACAGATTAAATGCATCTGTGATGTTAATGATGGAGGACACTGGAAATTACCCTTGTCTTTCAAGCATGGTTGTATACTAATTAAATAAAATCGCTTCAGCTTTGAGTAGTGCTTGAGACTGATTGTTTCCAGACCCAAGGAACTGCTGCAGCCTGACATGCTGAGAAGGATCTGGGCTCTGTATTAGATTAATATTATAAGGCAGCTTGTTCAGATAGGCTTTGTTGAAGGTTAAAGTGATCTGGACCCTGCTTTCAAACTGTGTGCCTGAAAGCAGGACAGGAAGCAGCTACAGAGCTGTCATTCTGCTGATGCAGTTCCACATCAACCCAAACTGAAGTCGTAACAATCTCAAAAGAGCTCATCTGTGTCAGGGAGAGAGGGCTTCATTCTCCACTGGTGTTACTAACCTGAAGAAACAATGGAGTCAGTGGTGCTGGAAATGCTTGTACTTCCCTATTTCTAACTGGCTGGGGACAATTGCTTAACTGGGCTCTGTACCTTGCTTGCAAACACCCTATTCCTATCCTTCTAATTATGCTGCGGCTCTTCTGCTTGTGAGGTAAAAGAGTTAATAGCATGTGTGAGGAGCTTGCACACTGAAGGCACAGCTGCCAGGGTTTATTCCTGCTTATGTTGCCTTCTTGCAGCTTCTGCGTGCCCTGGGTAAAGGCCATGCTGTACTGTGGCAGACACCAGCCCATCTGTGCCTCTGCTCACAGCTCGGGCATTTGACCTGCAGTGCAGCCTAATGTGTTACAGAGAAAGCAGGGCTCTGTCTTATCTCAGGCTTGGATTCTCTCTGTTTTGGTTTCCTCTGACTTTGCACTGGGAAATGCTTTCTGACTTGTACCTGATCATATGGTTTGAGGCTGTGAGGATGTATGAATGTTTTTGAAGTGTTTCATATCTGTTGTTTTACATGTAAAGCCTATTTTTATTTCTTTTTTATCTTAGTGCTTACCTTCTGTTACGATCTGGTTTTAGACCCAGAGGAGCAGAGAAAGCTAGGTCTCTGTATATAAAATGGAAAAAACTTTAAAGGTTGAAAATATGCCCAAAAAAGTGATTAAAACTGAACGAGGTTAGATGTTGGTGCCAAAAAATTGATATACGTTATTTGCTAGTAAAAGAGGAAACGTGAGTGAAAGAGAGAAAGAGGCGTGCATGGGGGCTGGGGGAACAGGGAAACAATGACAGGGGTTAGGTGGAAGCATGTCACTCTTCTGAGGGTCCCAACAATGTCTCGTTGCTCCCCTCCATCTGGTCTTCTGGGTGATGAGGGTCCCTCAGTGCCACTGCCGTGCTGTGCTGATGAGCACAGAATCCAGTGCATTAATATACCTTTTGGGCCAGGTGGAAACACCCATGTGCCTCTTCTGCAGCGGCCAGTTTGACACTGTCCCTTGCAACACTTTGGATCCGCTGCATCATCCACAGTGCTCTGGTGCAGGGTCTGGGGACCCCTTTTGGAGGGTGGGAGGGCCTCTGATGGGCCATGGCACCCCTTCTGCTGTGGATAAGCTTTTTCCCCCAGGGTGAAGGGCCCCCACAGCTGAGCTCTTCTGCCAGCGAAGGGTGGGTATTTCTCTGCCTCTCACCAGAGGCATTACCACATGTGACAGCACAGATTCCTTCTCACGGGAAAAATGTTCCTGTCTGTAACAAGTTTGGTAAACAAGATAAGTTGTTCAGAGCTGCTTTGGGAACAGGCGGTCGAATGCCTGTGGCCAGTCAGTCCCAGGGAGTGGATGGCTGTGACCAAATCCAGTTAGCACTCATTTTGTATATAAAAGCTGAATTTAAATAAATAAATCTCTTTCTCGGCATTCTCTTTCATGGTGTGTTCCTTTGTTTCAACATTGGCTCAACAGCGACAACCACACACCCAAAACCTTTCCTCCTCCCACCCTTTGGTGCAAGGGTCTGTGCTGGCCTGGCAGCTGATAGGCCCCTGGGGCTATGGTCTTCCCCCTGGAGGTGTTAGGTTCTGCTTTGTGAATGTCCCCAGTCCTGAGTTACTTTATCTTCATCAGCGAGCAGTCCAGGGCCTCAGTCAGAAGGCCCATTCAGGGTGTGGTGGTCTTTTCTGCAGCTTTGTAACACAGTCTTTGTTATAATGAGCAAAGGGTGCTTCATGAAAATGTTTAAGTCATTAAACTATAGTATTTCAGTCTGACACCTTCAGAGGCTCAAAGGAAAGGATTAGTTGGTAAATGTGATATGATAAACTCAGCATATATTTGTAGCAGAAGGTCTTGTAAATAGGTCTGCGGGATGAATAAGACTTGAAGGATGATATTTTACAAATAGCATTACTGATGAAAATGCAGATAAGTGTTACACGCTCTAAGGATCCCCAGCAGACGCATCAAAGTGTGATGAGTTTGCACTACCACTGTGAACTTGCTGTGGTTGGAATTTGCTTTCAGAGTTATGGCACCAAAACTGCAAAGAAAGATGCTTAGCAGGTCTTGCTGAAGCAGCTGAATGGACTTCCCCACACTTTTGTTGTTCAGTGCTGCTTTTAACTTACAGCACACTAATTGCATAACCCCCCCAGTAACTTAGGAATTTTCTGTATTCCAGAAGATCTATTGATTAATTTAGTGGGGTATCTTTCCTTCTGAACAAAGCAGTGGATGTGCTTGTCTTGTACCATACCTTGTCAAGTCATGATGGGAAAGTGAGCTTGTGGGTGTTGTTGTTCTGGTTATAATGACTAACTCTCAGTGTATCTGAGGAAAGTGGTAGCTCATTTTACCTATTTTTTATTTTGTAGTGCCTGGACTGTTGAATTAACTCATGTCATGGGTAAAGAGAGCTCTCCTTCCTCTTCTTCCACTTCGTAAGGAATAATTTCTTACCTGGAAAGTGCCTACAATAGCAATTATACAGCTAATGTCTTTCTGGTCATTTTGCTACCTGCACCATAGGTGCATGTTTTTGTGGGTTGGTTTTTAGTCTTGTTTCAGTTTTATGTTTTGTTTCTGGGGTTTTTTTTAAGAGTCTGGTCTATTTGTCTCTGTGACTTTGGAAACCAAGTGTAAAACCACATTTCTTTTTCAGAGGCTGTTTCAGCTTTGTTATGTATGTTATATGCAGTAAAACAGACTGTCCAGGCAGCAGAATTGTAGGCCTTGGATGCAGGATCAGTTTAGAAAGAAGTTTTAGCTCTTATTCACAAGGCAATGAGATGACCATACACATGCTCTTTAATTAGTCTCAGTGCCATGAGGCAATTGATATTCGTAGCAGATATTACTGAATGTACAGGCCATTTTGGAAAAGCTCTCATGTAATAAGTTGTGGAACGGTGCAGAATTATGCTAACAGAATGAGCCTGAAATCTGAATGATTGCTCAGTTATACTGAATCTGTGAACCAGCCAAGTTCAGAATTGCCATCAGATACTGGCTGTATTATTATGGATGTGGATGTCTTTTGAATGCCAGAAAAAGCTGTAGAGCTTATTTAATATAAATTTACAAAACAAACACAAAAAAAAAAGACAAGCAAGTGTTTAAGTCCTGACCTTGTTACATGTCAGACAAGGGAGTTTTCTGAAAGGCTGTATAGAGCAACAGAAGGCAGTGGTTTGCAGGGGCTGAACCATGCAGTGTTAAGGCTGGTGGTGGGGAAGAAGGGGTAGCTATCAAATTCCAACACTCTGTGTGCAGGGGGGTCTGATTCCACTCCTGTGTGCTGTAGCATTAATGCAGAATGGATGGTACTGAGAGCTCACACTGCTAAGTGGGGCATGAAGCTTTGGAGCTTTTCTGTCTGTCTCTAGTGTATAGGCTGCTCTTCTGCATATCAGCAGAGCATACACTAAGTATCTTAAGACCAAATCTGACAGAATATAGGAATATTTGTACAAAGTCAAATGCCCACCTAACCTAATACCTGTTTCTGACAATGAGCAACAGTGAATTGAAGGGGAAGTACAGGACCACAGCTCTATCATGGGTGGAACTTTCCCCAGGGTACTGTCTCAGACCTGGCAATGGATTATATGTATTCCAGTAATACTGATTTCTTTGAATTTGTCTAATTTCACCTCAAACTGACATGAACTTTTATCATCCAAAGCACCCTGGGATTGCCAACCTGAGGCTGCCACTCTGGCCCTGCTTGTTTTGTTGTTCATCTCTACTGGAATATTCATTGAGTCAGTTCCTTTGGCTTCACTGCAGCTGCTGCTGGATCCAGCTGCTGCCTTTATGAGCTGAAGGGAAGATTGGACTGTGTGAAAACTTCAGCTTTCTCAGGAAACTCGGCTGCACCTTCCTGATAGTGGCAGATCCTGTAACTATGCCATGACAAGCCGAACTGAGTCTTGGTCAGGCTTGTGCTGCACATTGTTGTTTCTTTCCAAACTCTGCTTCTCCATGATAACGTCAGCTGTCATTGTGTGATCTTTTTGCTGTTTGGTTTACAGTAATACTTGCAAATCCGAGACACCTCCTCTACCTGTCAGGTCAGCAGTCCCATCTGACCTATCCTTCTCTGCCCATCAGAAAGGCACATACACAGTCATGAAGAGCTTAATCTCTTGCTGCAGACCCAGAGCATGAGTTGCAGTATCAGGCTAATCTTGTATCACAGCCACTTGTCACCATTTCTGAATAGGAAAATCAAAGCTGACTGGATATCAAAACAGGATACAGTGCACCCTTGTGTGCTGTTGCCACTTGAAGCAGATATGACCTGTTTTACCCTGAAGGAGTGATGTTTACATTTTAGTTAATTATCGGACTTCCAGTAGTGTCTAAAAACTGCAGTGAAGGACTGATGTGCTGTTATGCTGTTTGTTGTATATGAGCGAGCACAGCAAACTTTTTTGTGTTAAGTGGCATGTAAGTTTGTCTCTGGCACCAGTTCAAAGCTCTGCTGGTGCAGGGCTTATCACTGGTGCTAATGATTCATTACTGCTGTCCTGCTTGTATAGAGTTTTCTTTTCAAATGGGGTTTTCTAGGTTACTTACATAAAGGTGTTCAGTGGTCAGAATTGGAACCAGAATTCACACACAGCTGGATCTTTTCCTGCTGTGGAGTTTGTGCCTAGATCTTTAGGTAAATTAAACTTCAGGCTGACTTTATGCTGGCAGAACATTGTTATCCAGCTTGGTCTGTGTCCAGAGTAATGCACTTTTCCAACAAACAGCTTCAAGTGTATCATTGTCCTATGCCTGCCTGCCATTTCCTTCCTTCCTTCCTTCCCAGGTGGGAGTAACCTTGTAAGGGACTCTGATTAGCACAGATGGCTGTGGCTCTGTCGTTCCAGCCCTCCTAGCAGCCTGCTATGATCTCAACAGATGGAGTGGGCTTGGTGCTCCGGTGTTAGGAGCTGCAGAGGACATGTGTATGCTTGGTGGAAGCAGCAGACTGAGTCAAATATTTGTGGTGTTCTTCTTGTAGAAAAGATTAATGTCGAGATGAAAAGTGAAGGGAAAACTGCTACACTGCAGAAGTAGCCGTGGTTTCCAGTGTGGAATTACTAACAGCTAAACTGTGAAGAACAATAAAAGGAGGAATTCTGCAGAGCTCAGTTAAATGATGACAACTGTTAGGCCATGATGAAGGCAAGCTGCTTTGTAAAGTGGAGCACAAGGACACAGACAAATTCAGGGGAAAAAGAATGAGTGTACAAAATGATGGCTGAACATTGCAGAAATGTTCTGGGCAGTGAGACCTTTCATCTGCTTCCTAAGGAGAGTAGGAGAGAGCCCCAGCACTCTGGATTAATTGGTTTTGTGGTGAATAAAACAGGGCTATGCTGTGTTAGAACTTGACGGCTGTAGAGGGATGAAGCAAGGGAGGAAACATGGACTGTTCAGACCTCAGAGCTGGCTGTGCAAAGGCAAGTTCTTGCTTCTCTGCTTTGGAGTAGGTATGTGAAGAGCAGCAGGTAGACACCAAAATTATTCGTCCTAAAGCATCTCCCTCCTGTAGTTTCTTTTTATGAAATTAGGCTCCTTTGGCTCTTTTGTGAATCTCCTTTTTCTTTCCTTATAGCCTGAGCCAGCCTGTATTACCTGCAGGCTCTTCCTCATTCGAGGAAGCTTCTGAGGGGATTAATGTAAACTAGAGCCAGCTGCTTAGGCTTTCTTCACATGACAGATTTGCTTGGCGTTTTGGAAAGGAAAGCATATGGCACAAACTTTGCACACAAGTTCTGGGGATCTAGAGTCAGGTTACCTCATGCCTGCATCTCTGAGATGGCAAAGATTATATTCCTTTATCTTAGCCACTGCTAGGAAATATCTCAAACCCCAGGGTCTTTGGAATCTTACTCTGTTCCTTCCCACAATTTAATCAGTGCAGTCATAACAATTTGCTGAGTGAAATAGGCTTTGCAACAGGTAATTTACCACCCAGGTGGAAATCAGCAGCAATACCAGTTAAGTCAAAAGGCTGTAAAGTTTGAAAGTGGTAGGAAAGTGAATTGAGACACAACCATTTAACAATGAAGTAGTTATGATTTTTCAAGTATATTTTTTCCTTCTTGGGAAGCATCTTAAAGCAATACACGATAGATCAAAAAATAACAAAATGCCAGAGGAAAACCATGTAAAATGTTGGAGAATTATGTGCAATTCTCCTCAACACAGGACAATCTTCATCTCATTCAAACACTTCTTTCAAGTTTGTTTATTTTTTCATTCCCCTACTGCAGCCCATAACCTAATTCACATAGCGTTGCCTTCTTGATAGTTTGGTTTCCTACTTTTGACTAAACAAATCAGAGGAGAAACCCAAACACATTTCCATGTGTCCTTTTGGTCCCTTATTGATTCCTGCCAAGAAAGTACACCATTCACATTCAACTTCCATGCAGAGATCTGCAGTTAGGTGCATTTTAGAACATGTTTTCCTGGGGAACAGCAAAGCCAGTGAGTATTACTGAATTCTGGTTGTGCAAGTAGAGAAGCAGACCGTGTATCCTGTGTGTGTCCTGGGTGCAAATGCGGGAGCTGCTGCACTAATCCACTGGGAAGGTGTCTCCTACAGGGGCCAATATATGTTCTATAGAAGTGATTTAAGTGATTTTTATCCCTACATCTCCATTTAATGACTCAGGTTGGATTAGTGAATAACATTTCTTTCATACCATCTGTGCCGAGCAGCTTTATTGTCTGAAGTAGGAGAACTAAGAACAAATTAGGATTTTATTGCTGGTGGTTTTATTTAACTTTTTGTTGGTTTTTACAAAATTACTGTATTGTGTACCACAGTCACATCCCATACCAATAGATTTTTTTGTTTTCTCTTTTCATCTTCCTAAAATCTCTAATGCATAAGGTTTCCTCCAGTTTCTGCCATTTCATCTGGACTTGGAGCCAAACAAAATACATGTGGAGGACTTTGAATGTCCTATTGGTAAATTGGGCTTTTTCTTCAGTTTTTCTGTAAAATGTTTTTCTAGGTTGCTTATTGTCATTCCTAGAGGATGCTAGCTCTTCTTAAGGGAATTGTACAGGTAACAGGTCCTGGGACTGTGTACCCCCCTGCTCTTGATAATGCCACAAAACATTGCAACTGGCCCTTGCCAGCTGAGGAGAGAGGCTGGGGTACAAAGTATAGCATTACAAGGATAAGTAAATATTTGTTTGCAGGAGGCTTCCCAGCCAAAGTGGGGCACTTGGAACATGGTTCTACACAGGGTTCTTATACCCTTCAAGCGTTGAGGTACAACACAATTTGACTATTCACTATCTCTCACATTGCCAATTACTAATCATAGTAAAACTACACAGCAGCTGTATTTCTGCAGCACTGTTGCTGCTTGGCTATTTATCCAGATGTCTCTGGAGTCAGTTTTGCTGCAGCTATTTATTGATGATGCCAGACAATGCTGGGAGGGTTTCAAAGATGTGTTAGAAGAGCCAGGTGTCATCTTGGTTGTCCAGGGGTATTTCTTGTCCTTCATGGACAGCTCTACACTTCCAAGAATCTAAGCTCTTATTTCCAGGGCCAGGCTGTACTTTACTTGTTTTACATAAGCATGAACAGTACCAAAGCCTACAGCAAAATTCCACTACTTCCTTACATTGTAGTATATAATGTTAAGCAAATACATATTAACAACTGTTACAGTAAAAAGGCTGTTTGCTATTATAGTTAGGGAAGGGGATTTTCGTAACAGTTTAGAATTTTTTAAAAAATCTTTTCTGGTGGACTCCGAGTATGATTTAGTTTTTCTATCAATCAGTGTGGCAGATCTTTGTGACTTTAATCCATGACGACACTATTGAAAGTTCATATTTTTGTACCAGCACTAACCAGAGCGTGTGTTTGTGGTTTTTATAATTATCTTGCTACCTAGCACCTAACATGGTCTTTTGTCTTGTTACCTGGCAGGTAAAATGATCTACATCTTTACCTGTGTTTGGTGGTACCTTTGGGACAATGCTAGCTATATAGTTTGTCCTACTGTTATGAATAAATGAACTCTTTTATTAGGTTATTAGCAGGAGTCACTTCTTCTATTCAACAATGTATTGACCAGATCTTGGTAATATTAAGATAGATTTTGGAATATTCCGTTATATTTCTTACTTGCCTGTAACAATCTTCTGTGCATACAGAGTACGGTTGTTACATGCTCTTGCTAAACTCCAGGTGATGGTGGATGTTGCTCTCATCCCCAACTATACATTTGGTGGTGTACATTCTGTTGGGTTTTTAGTATTTTTGCTACTAATGCATAATATACTATAATCCTCCTGAGATTTGCCTCTTGTTACATGCTTCTAAAGATCTTGCAGGAAGTTAGCATTTTTTTTCAAGAGCTGCCTGCTGCTTTATACTTTGTTAGAAGTTAGAATACACTGGTGGAGTTGGCACATGAGCTTCCTGTTCTGAAATTTGCCTCCTTCTTTCAGATTTGGTGATCTTTTTTTTATATAATGGAGGAATGTGTGCCTTCCCTCAATACTATACTTGGGCAGGTCATCTATCTTTGACAGTTTTACTATGAGGCTTCTTCCCCAGTTGCTTCTCTTTCTTCTTCTCTCTTCTTTCAAAGTTCAAGGAAACTCTGGAGGATTTTCCTGTCACTTGCGTGAAGCACCTCTCCAGTAATGGTTTCCTCTCCAGACACTTTCCTATTTTTATGTTTAATAATGGAGTTTCCATTCAGTGTTACAAATTAATTATACAGAAGCTGTAAATATTTCAGTCTGTTACTTCTTCGCTGTTGTCTCTTTTGAGCCCTCTCTTGAGCTTGCACTGGGGGGGAGAGAAAAGATGGTTTCTCTCCAATGTTTTGTTTCAGGTGTTTGTTTGATCTGTCACTCATTTGGAGGATTATCACCCATTTGAAAAGTAATCATTCATTTTAATCCCAAAGCTACATGATATAACCTTCATTGGTATTTTTAATCAGAAGTATAAACTAATGATTATGAGGACAGTGGGAGTCTTCTGTGCCAAAGTATTAAATTAATGACATAAAAATTTCCTGAAAGTAGAAATTTTAGGGACCTTATTTCAGACATAAATCACATATTCTTTGCAATTTTTTGATATATATTTGCTTGAGAAGTTGTGTGGTGTTGAGCCTTTATAAATTTGAAGGTAAGTTTGTACCAAATGAAAAGAGAGGATTGTTAAAACATTTTCCAGCTGAGATACAAGGCTGTACTCTGTATGCTGCATGCCTCCAAACATGGATTACGAGGTGATCACACTCGTTTGGAGGATGATTGCTGTTGGTTACCATTTTACCACAGTCAATTCCAGTAGCAGTATCTGTGGTTTGGCCATAAATTAGATTATGAATGCACTTTTTCTTGTGCTGTTCGTGTGCATGCACCTGATGCCTGGAGTCCTGTATACAGTTGTGGAGAAAATGATGTGGGGTTTGTTTGTTTGTTGTTGGTTTGTTTCTTTTCTTGTTTGTTTGTATCCAAGAAACTCTGTTCCCTCGCAGCCCCAAGGCAAAGCAAAATAACAGATAAATATTTACAGGAATATTTTGAGCACTGCTGATAGAATTTTCTGGCAGTCCATTGAGACAGATATTTGTCATGAGATGTCAAAGACAAGGACATTTACTCAGGGTTAAAATCTGGCTGCTTTTCCAGACCCTTAAAGCTGACCTCATAGCTTCTATCTTTAAGTGTCTTTGTATTTCTTTGTAGGCTCCTTAGCAACTAGTAAAAACTTAAAATCAGAGCAAATTTAAAATGTGATGAAAGGCTCAGAGGCCAAGGATAGCTGGCACTTTTTCCTGAATTGTTGCACTAGAAGCTTAATTTGTTCTATGTGCTTTTTTTCCTCTCCCCTTCTTATGTCACAGCCTATAAGAAAGATTTCGCTGCTGGAAGGAATGTGCTTGATTTTTAGTTCAGCTAATGATGACCAAAGCAGAATGGAAGTGATTTCTTTCTCTTTGTTGTTCTGTGTCTCCTTTTGGTTAATTAGAGAATATCACAGCAGAGCTTTGCACATAACTAGAGAATATCACAGCAGAGCATTTTGACTTTCCAGTAGCTATAGAGTGATTTAAAAAAAAAAAAAAAAAATTGCCATACTTTATTTTGCCTGTGCTGACTTTTCCAGCCTTTGCCACATGCCAAATGCTCAGGAGTGTGGTGCAGGACAGCCAAAACACATTACAGGCCAGTGGGCCACCAGCAGTGGCACAGATGTGTTTAGCTGCTCCTTTGGCCCCGCTCTGATGGGGCAGCACCGAGCAGCTGCTCTTGACCCCTAGAAATCCGTCTCCTTTCAGAAGTATGTGAGCGCTCGGCATCCAGACTTCCCCCCACGCACAGCAAGTAACTTTCGCAGGATTTAGTACCCTTCTTCGCTGAGTGATGTCCCCTTGGAAACCTCGGGGAGGTGGTTTTGAGGCGGAGTGAGCAGACACGCTTGGCGGGAGCTCTCTCTCTGGCCGCGGGCTGTGCCGGGGCTGTGCCCTGCGCCGGGGTGCCCGTCCGCGGAACGCACCGAGCTGAAATCTGCTGTAACTCAGCGCAGCACGGCTGGCAGGGTCCGTGCCAGCAGTGCTGAATAATTAGAAAACCCCCGAGCGTCAGGTTCTGCCTTTGCCTTATGCCGATGGAAATGCACAGCCACAGGATTGGATTTTCTCTTGCTCGATACCTGTTCTTGTGGTTACAACATACTCTTGCAGCTTCCACTCCACGTGACTTCATCTGTCTCCTATGGCCCAGGCAGTGCCTCGTCTTGTTGCTTTTTGATGAGAAGCATCACGATTTGTCTCGTATCCTTTCCTACTTAGAACAAAAGAAAACATCTCTGCCACCTCCCCTCTTCCACACTGGCCATCCAGTCTTGCCTTATTGGGTTCATTCTGTACTTTGTACTTGTCACTCTCACAGAGACTTGGTGCCTGTAGAGTGTTCTATGCAACCAAATGGTCTGGGAGCAGACTGAGTTACTGCATCTGAGCTGCTTAATTGGGACCCTCAAATACAGCAACAGGTATCTGTTAAATTTGTCATGCTTTTGATTCTTGCTGTCTATAACTGCAATTCCTACATTATTTTCAATTATTTGGGAGAGCAAAAGACTTGAGAGATAGCAATGGGTTGATTTTTGAATACCACCAAAGCAAGTAATTTCTCTACTGATTGTCTCTGTTTTAAAATAGAATGGAGAAAAATAATTGACATGAGGGGCAGGGGTGATAATTTCTGGCAGAGTAAAAGAGTGGATCCCTTCTTTTAGTGTAAGGGGGGAAAAAAGGGGCAGGTCGACTACTTTTGGTGGTCGAGGTAAGCCTGGCCTCAGCAGTTGTGCTGGGTCTTAACCTGTCTGACAGGATAACTGAAGGCTCTGTACATGTTTCAAAAACCTTCTCTGTGGCTTTGGGAATTGGGTGAAATGAGTACCAGCTGACATCCTGATGCTGAGAGAATGACACCTCTGGCAAACACGATGTGGTAGGACCACAGTGCTAGACAGATTTTCTCTGTGGGTGGGCTTCTGGAATTTTTGTGAAGTATCATGGGGTAATGTAAGGTGGGGTAGCCACAAGAGCCACAAAACCAAGCCAGTCTATGGCTTGACTCTTATTTGTTCAGGAAAAGAACTTTATGGAACTCTGAAGCTCTTTCTTGCTTAAGTTTGTCATGATAAATGGAGGAGCTGAAGAAACAATAAGGCTTCCTTCAATGCAGTAAAACAACAGATCCTGGATGATATAAGGGGCAGTGCTAAAATAAAGCTGCTGTATCCTATATGATGATGGGACTGTAACAAAAGTAATTGGCTAATCAGAGCTAGAAAAAGGCTTTACTTCCTGGTGACAAGTACTGACTGGTTAGGGCTTCCTGAGCTTAGGGGCTTGGTAAGAGGTAAGTGTCACATGAGAAGAGTGATATGGTTGTTTTCACAGCTTCTCTGAGAAAGTCCTGTTTCAAATATGTGACCCACAGCACCATTCAGCTGGGAAACACACTGGAAAGCTGAGGTGTGCTGAGCAACAGAAAGTTGACTCCCACTCTTGGCTGTGTGTATGGGGTCCATATAGAGTGGATCATTTTTATACAAGCATATGGAGTTACCCGGGGAGATGAAAGTCATCTTTAATGAAAAAGGCTCTGTGAATTGTAAGGTGTGAAGTGGATTGTAAAATCAGACTTGTGCCAAAGGCACAGACATGCTCTTGGACCACTGCTCTGAGACACTGAATTGACGAAGAAAACCAGAAGAAGATAATAAAGGGCTAAGTAGAAGAGGAGAGAAGTGACTCCAAACCACTTCTGCTGCTTCTGCTGGGTGGCTCATTTAATCAAGCAAGACTACCACAAATTATGTCTTTTCTTGGTCTAAATATGAGCATTGCTAGCTAAGATCACTGTGTTGTTGAGCTTACTCCTATCATGGCAAAAAAAAAAAAGTAGGAAAATGCATGAAAAATAACTGTGGTTCCTCACTTCAGTTGCATGTCTGGGAAAATCATGGCTTCCTGTGGCATTTTCCATTTGTTTGTCTCTTGAGATGCCTCTCTTCAGACATGTGATAGATGGCAAGAAAAGCCTGGTCCAGAATCACACTATGAAAGCTTTGCACTAAGGTGGTCTTTAGTCGCATCTGTCTCGAAATGGATGGAGAATTGCAGAGAAATGACCACCTAATACAGAGCCACATCACTTGGATACCTGCAACCCCCAATGCATTCATGTCTTTGTGGGTATCGATTCCTGTTAATTCCTTTCAATCCAGTTAATCTTATTAGTCACCCACTGGGCTTGCAACTCTCCACAGCAAAGCCAGCAGGATACGCTTCTAATATTTCATTTTTTTTCAATTTTGCAACCTTCTGCATCACACCACATACTTGAAGCTAGCAACTTCAATACTCTTCAACATGAAGCCGAGTTAACAGTGTGCTTACTCTGGAGGATCTGGTCAGGAGAGCAATGTGGGTCTGGCCAGTGGTGCTCTATATCCCCATTAGCGGTGTGGAGAAGGAATGACAGAGTAAGCTAGGGAATTTAGCTGATCATGGTAATTTGTTTCAGTCGGTGAAAGCTGTTGAGGTTCGTTAGATGCTCCAGCAGGAATTAAACATCTTGGCAGTGCAGTGAGAGAAGAAATTTGACATGGATAAAGGTACAGTAATGGCCATTGCAAAAGTAACCCAAGTTTCTCTTCACTTGCCTGGGCTCTGAATTTGCAATACACTGTGAAGGCAGTGTAACATTTGGGTAGATGTTATCACAGATAGCTTAATGAAGCATAGAGCCGCAGGTTTAAAAGGGAACTGAGCTGCTTAGCTGCTTGTGTGTTGGAAAAAACAATACACTAACACAGAGGGAACTCTAATACATGGATATTCTGATAAAAAGCTAATGGAGAGCTCACATTGCAAAAGTAATGCTGTGGTTGCCTCCTTTTGGGAACCAGAGCTCAGTAGGTCAAAAAGAATTATCTACTTGCATGGATATTAAAAGCACCTTAGATTAAATGATATGAGAAATACTTAAAAGGCTGTTCCATCTGTATTCTTCAGAGGCATAAGCTAACTCCTCTTTGAGGCATGGAAGAAAGCATTAAGGATATGGGTATTGTTTCTCAGAATTGGTTTTTTTTAAAACATCTTTTCTTTGAAGCATTAGTACTGGCTGCTGTCAGTGGGACAGAACACCAGAATGGACTCATGTCTGATCCAACTGGGGAAAAAAGTAATATTTCTATGTTAAAATTACAGTGATACATAGTACAGTGCTTTGTTATATCAGTAAGCTCTCAGAGATTTGATCATCCCTCTTTTAAAGAAACATACTGTCATCTTGTGAAATGCTAGATCTATGAAATTTTGTGCTTAGTTGGACGATATTTCATTCACCAGGAGATAGCTTCAGAAGTCTAAAAACTCACATGCAAGAGCTGAAGTTCTAAAAGAGTCTGGAAAACGTTTGCGTTTCTGACAAGAGCAGGTTTTTGGCTACCAGGTTGGTCTTCTCAGGAGCAAGGCACAGCAGAGTATGTGGAAAGCATTTTGACCTCTAAAGGTGTGGAGCATAAGAATGTACCAGGAAATAACAAGGAGAACCAAGGGCAAGCACTACATTTAGAGGTTGCATAATGCTCTTAATATTTACAGTGAGTGGTTTAAACACGTAAAAGTAGGAATACACTTCTAAAATGTAGTTCTCTTACAAATGCACAGGATAGACTATACTGCCTTTTCATAAAGTGATCAAATGACACTGGCTTTTAAGTACTTTACTCTTGATTTGCATTTTCAGTGCCAGATTACAACCCAAATGCTTTTTCCTGGAGCCATATAATTTGGGGGCCATTATTGCACCAGATGTCACAACGCTGGTTTCTGTTTTTTAATCAATTTGCCAGTCTGGATTTGTTTTGTTGGTTTTTTGCAAGTATTATTGTGCTGCAAAAAGTGTTGTTCTGGCAATCTAATGGTATTATTCTCCTCCTTATAGGCTATAGCAGCACAGGAAGAACCAAACTAAATTTCCATGGAGCACACCTGGTGCCCAGGCATGACCAGTCCTTGTGCTGCTCCCCATATATTATGGGGACTGCTGTGTCACCAATTTGCATGGTGGACCCCCAGACATCACACTGAAGCCAATCATTTCACAAGGGCTCTTGGAGGCTCAAACACTTCCCATCACAGATCTGAGGTCTGTTCCTGCAGAGTACCAAGGTGAACATGTCAGGTCTTTTTGCTTTCAGCCTGGAGGTACCAGTGGTGTGCAAGTTGGTGCTGGCTGGGAATTTGAAACACTTTGTATCATTTCTTCAGAGTCTTGCCTGCATTTAATTGTCTGGGTGGGTGCTCAGATGGCTTTACCTTAAAATTTGTGCAAAACACTCTAGGGCAATATTGTGCAAAAAAAAAAAAATCTCATGCTAGGCTGTTCCCAAAGGGGACAGTGGGGTTTATTGGCTAGAGAGCATTTTGATTGAGGGACACCACTAATGCCTGTGCTGTGTGGGACAGACCTTCTATCCATCCAGTTCCTGAGACACTAGTCTGATGTATTTAGTTGTTTAGTTATTTTCTTTGAGGTGGGAAAGCATGAAGAAACTTGTTTTCCCAAAGTCTTTTTATGTACATTAATCACTTTTATTTGCACATTGCAGGCCTTTTCAAAAGCAGCTGCATGGTATGTTGCTTGAGCTTAGGCCATCATTTGTTGAGGAAACAAATCAAAGACAGACTAGATCCTCAGCTGATGAGAAATGGAATTGGAAGGTAGTCAGTTTTTGCTATCTAAGGACTTGACTCCTGCTCCTTAAGAGCTTTTTTTTTTTTTTTTTGACAATTTTTGTCATGGGAAGCAATTATGGAGTAAAAGGTAAAAAGATATCCAAAACTGTTCTCCTGAGTGACTCTTCCAAAATACATATGAAGGATGAGAAGGAAGCCTGAATAGTATTTATATAGGGAAGCAATAAATCTTTGTCTTGCAGCTATTGGCTATTTTGCTGTAATTGAGCAAGGACTTTGAAATCTGCTACGGCCATAGAGGAGTTTTGCTCCCCTAGGCAGGAATGGCTGTAGTCTTGTCACCATAGAGCGAGGGAGGCTCTGGCTATTTTCTCAAGCATTCATAGGACAGACATTGAGTACAGGATACTCACCACTGCATTCAAAGCTGCCCCTGCTGCAAGCAGTGCCTAGCCCTTAGTGACTCCCTCAAAGCAATTGAATTATGAGTGCTTGTTGTTGTTTTTGAAAAGAACATTTAATTGTTTGACAATATAATAGTGTCAACCTTTATTGATTTGCAGTCTGTGCTCTGCACTTGCAGCAAACTGTTGTTTACATCTGCCTGTGTGATTAACCCATGGGAGAGGAGATAAAGAGCCACAGCTGTGCCTCTGAGCATAGAAAGGAGTTAAACATACATTAACAATATATCTTCTGCTGAGAGTCTTGGAAGTTTAAAGATGAATGGGCTCTAGTCAAGCAATGTCTTGCAATTACATGCATTGCCCCTGAGTCAGTAAGCCCACTACTTAATAAGCCTGCTACTGTGTTGATGGAACCCAGCGCTGTGCTGTACTTCAGGGCTTGACTGAGCAGATGCAGGAGTAACTTGGCTGGTTCCAGCATTACTTGTCTTCCTAGCACTGCCATGGGGCACTGGCTTATCTAGAAAATGTCAAGACGCTGATTTCTAGATTTCCTTTTACTCATTGTACAACTCGTGTTGTTCAGGCCTGGTACCTCACAAGCTGTCCTAGTGTCCTATGACCAAATGAAAGATTTTTTTTTTTCCCTTTCCCTATGCCCTTTGGCTCATAGGGGAAAGAAAAGGCTGGCTAGACACATAGGCATCCACTACAGATCTTTGGGGTAAGCTGCTGTGTGTTCAGTGTAAAAGTTGCCTCCAGTACAGACCCTCAGCACAGAGCCAGTCCTGACTATCTTGTGTTTATCATTCCCATTTGTAGAGTGCAAGGAGCCATCCTGCCACAGGTTGTGAAGGCCCCAGAGGCAGGGTCAGAAACAGCTCTCGGCCCAGTTGTAGGGCACCACTGATAATGATGGTGGAAGAACCTTGGTTAGTCCTGCCTTTTTTGGGGCTCATCCTTCCACAGAGACCAGTGTTTTTCATTTATTAAATCATTCCCCCAAGTAGCGTTTCAGGCCTGAATATCTTGCTGCATATGCCTTGTACCTTTTCTGCCGATCAGCAGAGGATTTTAGTTTCTGGAATTTGTCATTGTCACTACAATTCACTCAGACTATGACCAGCTCTCTTGACATCACAGAGAAGGAACCCAAAGGCAGATCCATGTAGACTGGTGACTAATGCTCACAGAAATGTGTTCTTGTTACAGGAGTGGCAGTCCAAGGAGGGTCTGAGTCTCACAAGTGAAAGTATGGCTTGCTAAAGAGCACAGCGGTCTTGTGGCCAGGAAACAGTGTTTCTTCATGGTGTGAAACACGTGGTAAGGTGGGGGAAAATGTGTGTGGTGCTGCTTGCTTGGAGGGGAAATGTTAGCAGAGGGGAGGGATGGGGTGTGTGGGGAAATATCTGTGAAGTGCAATGGTAGGAAAGAAAGGGTTTGTGTGCAAGGAGGTTCATGAGTCTAATGTGAATGAAGGAAAGAGTGGGCTTTGCCAGTGACTGGGTTGTGTGCTTAATAATTCTTTGGCTTGCATAGGAGGAGAAACGTGGAGAAAAGTGTGGTGTCATAGGCTTTTCTGAGGTAATAAATAATTTGTGGTTTCAAGAGATTTATTTATAGCTATGGGTGGCCATCTGAATGGTTAGAGTGAAGAACGTGCCCTTCCGTTTCATTAGTGTCTGAAGTTTTTAAGCAGTGGCCTTGGGGTAAGGCCTTTCTGGTGAAGGATCATGAAGAGATTAGATAGACTGACCCCAAACCATACACCCTCGTCCTTAGCATTTGAGCTATAGAGCAGAGCATGGTCTCTCAAGTGTGGGGTTTCCAGAGCTTACAGTTCAACTTCCAAGAGGCTGCTGTGTCTCTTCTCTGGTGGTTATGAGCATTAGAGAGCAAGTAATTCAGATGGTGTTTGAATGTTTAACTAATCCAAGTTTCTGAATCCTATGACAGACTGCAGAGAACTCAAACTTTTTGGCTAAAACCCGTTTGATTGTTCTATCTTGCAGAGATTCTTTGTGTGCTGTCGTTGGTAGGGCTATGTTCTTCCTCTAGGTCAGCTGCACCTCACTGAATTTGGACAATGGTCTGTCAATGTAATTTACCTTCTTGTTTAGAGACATCTGTTTTACAGTTAATTATGTCATATCCAAAGTACAGTTCAAAAGCCAAGACTGGTGCCGAGAGTCTTTAAGTGCTATCTGAGGTCATCCTGTCCCTGAAACTGCAGGCTAAAAAGCAAACAGCAAATTTAATTGATGGTAACAGCAATGTTTGTTTCCGTTTCTTTATGAAGGAAGGTCCAAGCATAAGTTAAGATGCCTGTAAGGTTTTATTTTTAATTGAAAATAAGCAAAGTAATCTGTGACTGTTCAGGTTAAATCCAGCAGCTTGCCAAGGAATGGCTTATTCTGACAAGGCAGTAGGCATACATGTTTACCTGGCACCGTATTCACAGGCATCTGTGCTGCCTGGTGCTCTGTGATATTTACCACGTTGTAGGTCCCCAAAACACATTCTGTGAAAGCCAGCTTGTAAACTGAAATTCTTCTAATTTCAGGCTGACAGCTCAGCTAAAAGAAATGGCTTTGCACTGAGAGGGGCCTTGATACCCCATGATGGTGAGCTCAGGTGTACTGTTTAAGGACCACTTATATGATGCTTGCCAGCTTCTGTGTGGTGCCTGCCATGATGATCCCTGTCTGCACCTGTGGCCTTTTTTCTCACTAACTTTTCAGCCTCTGGTTCCAAGTAAGTCTGTGACAAGCCCCTCAGCTTTTACCTGTTGTTGCATGCAGACCTTTTCAAAACAGCAATAAGGTTTTCAAAGGATGATTATTTGGAGGAATACGTGAGAGTTTTGCATGAGTATGGCCTAGAAGCACACACAGGGAATGTGTGACAGCTCAGTAGCTGGCTGTAAATTGTGTGAATTTGAGATATTGTGTGATATTGAGACATTGTACAGGCACTTGCAAGTCCTTATTTCTAGAGCACCTGGCCAGGTGCTGGTGGGGATAAGGGAGTGATTCAAAGTGAAGGTGAAACAAAACTTATTAGATTATGGAGTGCTTTCTGTTTTACTGATTTCTTTATGCTGAGGAACTGGTGGCTTCTGCTTCTGTTTCAGATATAGTTCGTTATGTAAAATTATAGTTATATTGTAAGTGGTTATTATTGTTGGCATGGAAGGCAAGGGAGCAGATGCAGGATTTGTTTGCTCTGATTTTGAATATAACTTCTGGCAAAGGCAATTTTGTGTCCATGATCGGTCACTTCTTTTCCACCTCTTTGTTATAAAACCAGATAAATAAAAGTCTGTCAGCACAGAAGTTGAAGGAAAGGAGTCAAAACAGTGGATGAAAAGCCAAAGAGGATGAGATGAACGAGATACCAGATATACTATCACATCATAATTGATGGAGGATATTTCCTGCCTGGATATAGAAATGGATTGTGTTTCTATGTCATATAAAGCATTGTCATCTCCTCACTTAAGGCTAAGGCTGGATAGAAAAGTGTGGTTCAGTTCTTCTGAGGAAAAACCCTTCTTCTCTTAGTCCCCAGGTTCTGCTCAGGAAGCAGGAGACCAGCAAAAGAGAAAGGCTAGAAAACCCATGTCCAGGCTGGATCTGGAGTCAGTGAAAGATAAATTTAGGACCAATTGTGCTGTCACTTGTGTGCAGCTCTTTTTAAATAAGGAACAGGAATGGGATAAAGAATTAGTGGAATGAATACACAATGGTTTTAGGACTAGCAGCAGGCCTTTGAGAGCTTTGCTGGAAATGGCCTGAGTTGAATTTTGACCAGCTAAAATACTGTTAATCTTGTTGTCTATTCATCTGACTGATCTTGGAAGTACTTAAGTCTAAGGTGTATTGTGACTTTACTGCTGGTAAAGCATTCCCACTGAAAAGGTAAGTGGTTCTCTACAAACATTTCTATTTATGGTAATATATTCTGCACTGTGGGGAGGTAAAGGAAAGGCAGATAATTCACAATATGGATTTGGCTCATTAAGCCCCATTTAGACCTACAATGAATTGTCTCAATTTTCTGCTATCTTAAGAGAGTCAGTCTTGTAACTGGTTTTTCCATATTCAGTCTTGTCATAGGCTGTTTGACATATTGCTTATAGTCTGCCTAAGACCTGGTTGTGCTCTCTCTGTGAATGCTCAGCTGGTCTGTTTGGTATTTCAAGCCATTTCAGTTCAAACTAATGACTTCAGAGAACATGACCTAGGCCCACAGGAGGGTTTACTGTATTTGAATCAACTGGCTTCAGTAACCAGAAGGAGAATAAGTATGGAGCACAGATCCAGTATAAGAATAGGTATACAAGGTAGTTACTTTCTTTTAGGTAGTGCACTCTGGGAACTTTCTGCTTTTGGTAAAAAGCTATTTCTTTGAAAGCCCCAGTTTGAAAAATTCCTGAGAATACCTCCAAAATTAATCAGGATTTTCCCTCTTACACTGAACAGCTTAGCAGCCTGTAGTAAAACACAGTTCAAATTTGTCCTTTAGGAACATTCTATAACTTCAATATGTACAGTATGGACAAGGACTAGCTTAGAAACATCTAATCATGATGCTTATCTGAACATTGCTGAAAATCTCATTCAGACCTGGGTTATCACCTTACAGGCTCTTCCAGGTCAAGAAATAAAACTTCTTTCATTTGTATTTCCTGAAACAGTTAAAAGGTGAGTTGACTCTGAAGCAGATGCTGCATGTCAATGGCAGTTTCTGCAGATGAATAACAAAGCTCTTTAGGAGTACTAAAAATAGACATAAACTATAGTTGGGAAGGGTCAATCCCTAGTACCCAATCTATAAATAAGCAAGCTATTGACTAGGATGATAGGTTTATATCTTTCATGTATTTTAAACACTTTGGAAAGCAGAGATAACATGATGTGGATGTTAAAACCATGAGCTAAGAAGTGAGGACTTCTGACACATGGTTTGTGACTTGCAGTAATCACAGCTGTAAGTTTTTGGGATCTTGCAGAGCAGTGGTACTGTTTTCAACCTTCACCAGTTTCAAAATGCAGTCAGGTAAGATGGGTGGGACATTTTAAAATGCAATCCCACCACTAGATGGGGGGAAATAGTTATCTTGACAGTACTTTACAGTCCTTCTTTTTATAAAGAAAACAAAACAGGCTTTACTGTACATGCTTTTTATGTACCCAGTACACTGTTTTTAAGCACAGTTGATCTGACACAATGTGGGTGCCTGCAGTCGGAGCAGGTCACTTGGACTGTATATACAGAGAGAGCAATAGACACATCAGCAGTTCATTTTCTCTTTTCCTAAAGTAGATCTCTAAGTAGATAGGCAGCTGAATGACATTGTAAAAATGCTTATTTTCCCTGTCCTGGACTGTAAAGGAATCCTAAGTGGTCTCTCATCTCAGATGGAGGCATCTTCACCATAGGTGTCAAAAAGCAGATGAAGCAAACCCCACATCTTTTTTCACTATTTGCACGTGCTGTCTTTCACAGTCTTCCTTTCTGGGAAAGCACTTCTGTTCACTGGTCTGAAAGATTAGGAAGGGGCCTCATATGCCTTTGTAATCTGAAAGGTTTGGGAGAAATTTGTTTGTTTCTGTTTCACCATCTGTCTCCTCTAAAATGGAGTAATCTCAGGGGTATGCAGTTGCTTTGCTTTTATCATGGGGATCCCGCTGTGGCCAGGGCTCCTGCACTCTGCAGGCTGCTTGTTCTGTCTCATCAGTGTCACATATGCTCCAGCTCTCTGGTTATAGCTGAGGGAGACTTAAAGGAATTTCCACACCTACTCCTTTCTCCAAACAGCTTTCACTTTAACTCATGAAAATGTACAGATGTGGGGGGGCTTAAAGTGTTCAGTTTTGTAAGACTTATGCCTGTTACGATGCTTCAACCAAGCTGAAAATATCCCCTCAGGTAGTTCTCCTTTAAACAGGTAATTCTGAACGACTCAGGGCTCAATTCAGTCCACAGAGAAGTTAATAGCAAAATTGTTCTGAGTTTCACTGGCAATGGATGAGGCTCAGGATTTAGTCAACAAATCAGATGGGTTCCCATATTCAGTACTTCCAGCAAAAGTGCTAGCAATTACAGCTTTGTTGAAAGCTCTTACATTCTAAAAAGCTTAAAAATGCTCCCAATTTGCATCTTGCAAGGCTCTCCAAGTTGTCTACTTGCTTGATCTCTTTGTCTATGCTAAATTAAAAGGGCACAACTTATTGTCACCTGGCTTGCTGATCGTTTCGCTTCATCTTTTTTCCTACCTTCAGAAGGAGACTTACATGAGAACAGACATAATATACCCGCCAGTAATTTCTAAATTTTGCAGAGGCTTCCTGCTTCCTTTCTAACATGTAAAAATGTGGCTTACTTGTAAGCAGTTCATGGTGAGAAAATTTAAGAGGTACACACCTTTGTATTTAGGTATTGTTTTGTGTTCAGTACTCTTTTTGGTTTTTTGTCCTTAGAAGTGATTGGTCCTGCAGGCTTTTAGTGAAGGTCAGTTTAATAGCTATGTATGTACCTATGCACACAAAAAAATACATCCAAAATGTTGCTTGGCTCTTACCAAAGTGTTTTTCTTTGGGATGGATAGAACTTCAAAGGATAGCTCATTTGCAAGGACATATATTTTTTAAAATTAAAGGAATAAATTGCTTTTGTTTAAAGATATTTCTCTGAAATTGTCCTTTCAAAATGAAAAACTTAAATCTTTAATTTTGCAAATTTCAAACCAGTATAGTTCTGTTTTCTGAGCACTAAAAAAAAAAAATCGTGTCTTTTAATCTAAGTGCATTGTATGATTTTGCAAATATTATTGCTTGTCTTAAAGACTGCAATTCTGGGGTAAATAAGTATGGAATAGAGTGGAAAGAAGCAAGAAAAAAAACCCCACCCAGCAGGTCTTGTAATATAATGAACAGTCTAATCAGAAAAGCCGTGTACAAGTGTAATGGAAAAAGGTAGGGTAGTCACTTCAGATAGAGCTAAAGCAGGGAATATTTCAGTTGCTAAGGCTTTGACTTTTATTGCCATTATAACTGATTTTTTTATATATAAAGTCCAGTTGAGAATCTAGACTTTTTTTCTATGATTACAGATCCAGCTGAGAAGTTTGTAGGACTCTTCTCATCTTCTTGAAACAGGAATTCTGCCTGGATACCATGCAGGAGTAATTTTCCATCACTTTTCAATTCTACTAATGTTTAGAAAACTCTTTCTCTCTCACTGGGAAATATATAAGTTCAACAGGAACTGTGAAAGAAATATGCTGCAGTTTCATGAGAGGGGAAGGTTATTTTTCTACCTAAGGTATCATATAATACTACTTTTAACCTTTCTGTAGTCCATCTCCTAGCCAGGATAAAATTACACTTTGAGGCATAAATTCCTTTGTTCTGCTAGGAAGGCTCTGAAGGAGGAGAGAGCATGATTTAAGAGCTGAGCTGATAACCAGGAGAGCTACATTCAGTCCCTTGGACTGTCAACTTCAGCAAGTCACTCCTTGGCTTTAAGCCACCCATAAAATGGGATGAGCGATGCGTTCCCTTGCTGTTTGTCTCGCCTCTGTAGATTGTACAACATATGGTGCAGGAATTGTCTTTCCCTTGGTGCCAAGGACACCAGGGACCCAGATTGCAGTTGTGGCTTCCAAGACAAGCCATAAACAATAACAGGAAATGAGATATTTGTCTTGTCTCTGTTTTAGACAGACCTTGTTATGAATTTCTTTGTATTCCTCCACTTAATATGTAAAGATAACCAGCTGATTCCAACAGGGAGCTACCCTCTGAAAAGGTGAAAGGATCAAAGTCTCCCTGCCATGAGAAAGCTCTTCCACACCTACCCCTGCCCTCCTGCTGCTTTTTCTTGCTGAGAGTGAATTTTGACTTGTGAACCAGCAAAGATTGGAGGTACTTTACAGAGAAGAGAGGAGCCAGCCCGTGGGTGTGGTGAGTGTAAAGAGATGGGATGCATAAAGCAGCATAAGTGTTGGTACCATGGGGAAGATGCTGAGCAGTGTGGGAACACAAATAGGACCGACAGGAGTTTTGTGTAGATGAGAAGGATTTGGGTAAAGCATGTGTGTGTATTATGCTAATCCTGTACAGGGTGAATTAAGAGCTGCAGAGTCCTGTGGCTCACTCTGCTACTGGCAACATAGTAATTTTACTGAAAATTTCCACAGGAATATACTGTCTTTAAATAAGAAACTGAGATGTCCTTTGAGGAAACACAACCTGAAAAATGTAAGGTTAAATCTGTATTTTGAAGGGAAACAATGTTTTTCATTTAGCTATCTCTTAAGATGCTTTTGTCTATTCCTTATTTATGAATAAAAAATATATAAACCACAATTCTGTTTTGAGTTGAAATGAAACAAAAGTAATTGTTTTACATCAAACCACAAGAGTAACCATGAAAGGGGTTTTCTTTTCTTGGTTTAATAGTTGTGAATAACGGGGGTTTTATTCACATTTTCAACTCGTTTTTAACTACCATTAAGTTGTACAGTGCTGTTTAGGCACATGTAATATTTCTTGACTGTTAAGATAAAATGTTTTGTTGGGAATGAATAGCTGCAGTATTACACACTTCTGACTCGCTTCTTGGGTAATTGTGGTGCTTATGATCTCTCTCCTGATGAATTTGGAAGCATAAACAAGGTGCAGCAGTACCACCATGTAAACAGCACTGACAGGACACTGGGAAATGGGTGGCCTCAAAGCTGTACAGAAATCCTTCTGCTTTGTCATCTAACCATATCTCCCAGGGTAAGGAGGCTCCTGTGGACAGTAAGAGAGCTGCCTGCCTGGCCTGTGCCAAAGCCCTGCCGGAGAGGTGCGAGCCCTGGGGAGTTGTGGCTGGCCCCTCCTTGGACCACAGCCTCCGCCACCCTGCCATCGGCCATGCAGCTGGGGCTTCGTGTCCCACAGTTCTTCACCCCAGGTGCTTATCTTCCACCATGGTGAGAGCAGCTTGTCCTTGTTCCTGCTGTCTCATCCTTTGGCATCCAAAAACTGACAGTGTATATGGACAATGAGCCTTGAGCTGGTTCTGCTTGGCTGCACAACAAACACTGAGTCTGCTTCTCACTGCATTAGGCAGTGCTAAAGCATCCATCACCTGCCGCTGCTGATCAAAGAAGGAGCCTTCTCTGTGAAAATGCTTCTCTACAGATTAAACTGTGCACATTGACTGAGCCACTCTGATTTTTAGCAGGCTGCCACAAATCTATGCATGTCTTTCTCTATTTAGAACAGGATCTTCAGCTTTCCTTATAAGATAAAAAGCTAGAAGAAAGACAAGCTGACAGTAAAAGTAATTCCTTGTATGTGTATACTGTTCAGATAAAATACATTCCAGCAATGTTTGCTGTGTCAGCTGGAGTACAGAATTGTTTTTTAGTTCTGAAATATCGTGGGCTCTGGAAGACTGTGTTAGTCTAGTTGTGTATGGGTTGAAGCAATGGTTCAATTTTTGGTGCACATCTAACATCAGAATGAATGTCTTCGAGATGTCAGAAAAGAAGCTAATTATGGACATGGGTTTTGAACTGCTACCCTGTTTTGACAAATGGCATGTGTAATTGGAAGCAGAAGACTAACCCATGCACTCTAATCTTGTTAGAAAAAAAAGGGCATCTGTTATCAAGTAAATCTCTCCTCTTGCCAAATGACCGTTGAAATGAGAGTTGTATACTCTAGCATTTGCTGTGGACTGTGTGGAAATAACGATCCACAGCAAAATGTGTTATTGTGCTGGCATTTTATACATACAGGAAGCTTGAAACCAAGTATCAGGGAAAAGGAATTAGAATTGAAAATGTAGAGCAGCATTTGAAACTAATGATAGATTACCTTGATCTTCTGGTGGTCAGGAACAAAGGGCCATGTCTCTTAATGTTAGAAACTATCTGGTGTGTACTTGGATAGGAGCCTTTTCACTGGCATCCATACTTCCCTGGCAGTGATAGTAATTTATTTTCTCTCTCAACCAACCTCAGATTGATGCAACAGGGAGTTTATAGGCTTCAAGTGGCAGGAAACAACCATCCTTTAAGTGACATGTAAAATTGAAGACTTAGCCTTACTTTTGATCATTTCAATCCACTCATTTCTTCAAAGCTTTGTTTGCTGTAATTTTATTTCCTGTCTCTTGCTGTGGTAAGGTCTGATTTGTCTGGTATTTCTTG
Source organism: Orthonyx spaldingii (assembly GCA_013397795.1). NCBI lineage: Eukaryota > Metazoa > Chordata > Aves > Passeriformes > Orthonychidae > Orthonyx > Orthonyx spaldingii. The sequence goes on from VZTJ01000082.1 coordinate 554,949, forward strand.
TTTCCTTTCTTCACACTATGTTTTGGATGTGAGTTAACCTTGAATCTCTTTACTCCAAGCTTCTCTCCCTGATGCTCTTGTTAATTCTGTATTAAGCTGAACCACTTAAAGAAGCCCCTTTTGGAATTGAATGTAATAAGTGCTTTAGATGTCACAGTCACTTTCTGTGTTTGTCAGTGCTTTCTAGAAGATGACTTAAGCTGAAGCAGAGTACTAATTAATTCCGTATATTTGTTATTGTTTTTGGTTGCATAAAGTTGCCTCATGGGAATCTGAGCCTTATTGCATCTCCTCAATATTCAAGAGTAGTTATGAGAGAGTCCTCAGTCTGGCCTATGAATTCAGAGGCTGTCTCGAGGTGATATTTTTGTGATATATCATACTTTCTGGTCAAAAACACTAGGAAGGAATGGACTTTTGATGATGTTCCACTGAAATCTAACAGGAAAATTTTGGACTCAACATTTTTTTTCAGTGGAAAAAAAAGGTATTTGTGACAGTTGTTATGGAATGGCTACTTTTCTCATACTTGTTTTCTTTTCATACAAATTGTACACATGGTGCTGCTTCTATCTCTGGTTGAATTTATAAGTATAGCCTTTAAAAAACACTGAATGTTGAGCCAAAAGTTGGGTCTCAGAAGTGTACCCAGAAATTCTATTTGCAGTTGTTTTTAGGGTGGTGTGGTTTTTCATTTGTTTGTTGTTGTTTAAAATTTTTTTCCCCCCATCCCTCATGGCTGTAGCAAAGGGATTTAGGGCAGTAGATTCCCAACCTTGTCAATTTATTTCTGTCTCTCTGTGCTCTAGCAAAAAACCTCTGCAGCAATTTGAAATGTTACCTTTCCCTTGCTGTTCATCATGCTGTCAGAACGCTGGATTTCACGGACATGTAACAGTACTGGCAGATCTTTGTGTCTTGGCTACCCCAGCTTGGTATGAGTCTGGCCTATTAATTTGTGTTGTAATGAAAACAGGCATGCACTGCTTTGCTAGGCTGAACTGGTGTGTCAGCCAGACAGATGCACCATTCTTAACAGGTATAAAATTGGTGGGATTATGGCAAAAATGGAACGGGCTGGCTCTGTTGCTCCTGTTTTGGACTTGGTAGGCTTGAGTAGTCTGAAAGTGGAAACACTGTCAGGTACTGGGCAGAGTTGGCTTGAATATTTGTGCAGTTTCATGTCAAGGGTAAAATTTTCTGCTCAAGTGTTTGTGTTTCAAAACCTTCACTTTTAATCTGGGTAGGGGTTAGAAACTTAAGACAGAATCTTGGAAAATATTCATTTGAAAATGAAAAAAAAACTACTTTAAAAACAAATAAACACTCTCCACACTCCCCAAGTTTTGCTAATGCATTTTGCTGATCCTGTTGTAAAGTGGTAGACAATTCAAAAAATGTTAACTTTAACTTTTATCATTGTCAACTTATCCCATTTTTCTACAATATTTAAACTAATATTGCTTAAAACTAAACTTAGTTCACTCTCTACTGCTTCCCTGGTCCAATTTCTTTCTGAGTTTGGGGAACCAGGGCTTGATTTTTTACTTATATTGCAGTATTAAAGTGTACTGTCTTTCCTCACCAAATAAAGATTTATCTTTTTTTTTCTGGTAAGATTGTAATTTTGTGGTCTTCCTATTTCTCTGGAAATCAGAGAAGCATCTCTGGTGATTGAGGCGCGCCCAGAGCCCTTAAAGTTGTTTCTGGGATCTCTGTTCTATAACTGTGTCTCCGAAGGCTCGAACATGCCCAGATATCTTTTAAGTATATGCCAAACCTTCATCAGCCTCAAAAGAGATATAGAGCTGGAGAAAAGAACTGCTTAAGTAGATTTGTTCTGGGAGTCCTGAGGTAGCACTGCTTTTTGTAGTCTCAGCTTGCATAAACCTAAAGCTACTAGGAACCACTGAGTGGTTTTGGCAAGCATGAAGGAGAGCAAACATATTTAAATTTACACTTGGTTGGTTGTATCCTCAGCCCTAGGCTTGACCTTCACCAAGTCAAACATGAAGAACAGAACAAAGGGCTATTGATAGTCCATGCTCTGCTAGTTTCTCATGCTGCTGCTTTTTTTTTGTCTCCATTAGAAATTGTAGAAGAAATCCTTTCAGTTTCTGACCACCTCAGATTGGTTTCCTTAGAGATGTTTCATTAATGCAATGACTGCTTTTTGCATACAGAGAATGTTTTACTGAATTTAATATTTAATATTTATTTTAATATTTTAGCTATCTTACTGATTTTATCTGTTCTTCCTTTCCTCTGTAGGATTTCTCAAAGAAAGTAGCAAGCATAGCACTTATTTGGTGAAACTGAATCCACTGTCTGCTTGGGGGACGTGCTCACCTGCTTAGTTTTGCATCTGGCTCAGCTGAGATAGATGGGTTCACATTTCGTGTAGCTGGCACACACTATGGCTGCTCTTCCAAAAACCCTCCCAAACCATCCTTGCTCTGGGTATTTTGTATGTGTATATAGTTTCATTAACAAATAACCTTGGTACAGCACCTGGGCTGCTGCAGGGTTCACTGCTTTCACACAGACAAATCAATTTACACATGGCTGAAGTCTGAGATAGGTGCCCAACATCAGCAGTGACCACCTTTTAGCCATTCTCTTTAGAGGGCTGGGTTTGCCTTTGGCTCACACCTACCAGTCCTGGCAGTGTGGGTGTCTGTGCCCTTTCCAGCTCTCCAGGGGCCATCCCGCCTTGCAGGCAGTTCTGAGGGAACCTTGTCTTTTGGGACAAGTATTCCTGCAGCACAGAAGTGTCTCTGCCTTTTCCTTACATAAGAATTTTAACAGGCACGTCCTAATCTTTTAGAGGCAAGGGGGAAGGCACATTGTACAGGGGCACTTTCGGGGCTGGATACAAACAGAACACTGGGGGCTCCATCCAGCTACAAGGTGGTTTGGAGAGCATGAGGGGAGCTAAGCACCCCTTTCTGCCCTGTGATTTGAGCAGAGCTTGTGAGAAAGCTTGAGCTTGCACTGTATTTATTTCCCCTTCTCCTTCCTCCTGTTTTATCTGTTCTCTAACACCACACTTCCTCACACAGAAAGGCAGAGTGACCTGTGAAGCACCGGAACTCTGGTGAGGGCTGAGCAGCAAACACTAAGCAAGGAGCTCAGGGTTTGACTGGAAGATTTGTTTATATGTTTGGTTTTGCCTTGGGCAAATCACATTGTGAAAAGAAATGGATCTAAAAATAAGATGGGAGTTTACTTGAAATGGGAATAACTAAAAAGGGGGTGACAGGAAAAACAGCAGAAATATATAGGGCAGCAGCACGAGCTTGAAACAGAAGGTGTGGTAGGAAAACTAAGGTGAAAGCAATCAAGTCCCCTCTTCCTACATCCTCTTACACGTAGGCTCTACACAAGGCTCACCTTGTGTTCACACAAAACACAGCCTGTTCCTGTGGGGTTTTGTGTAGGTGTGAAGATCCACCCTCAGAGCTGCTTTCCACTTAGCTGGCTCTGCTTGAGGAAAGGGACAGTTGCCAGGAGAGAAGTAGGGACAGATGAAAAACTAATATTGGGTTGCAGACATACTTGCATCATCCCAGCACCAGCAGAGAACAAACTCAGCTCCTGTATGAGAAAATGAGATTGCTCCTCAGGAGATTGTGGAGATGCTGATCTCCAGTATAAGCCAGAGGTTTGGCAAAGGGAAAGTACCACTTCAGCACTGTGACCTTGTGCTGGGTTTTTTTGACACCATTAAAATATCTAAACCCCATTTTAATAGTGGAAAAATATCTGCCTTTAAAAATAAGATTATAAAAGGTTTCAATGAATATCTGCTGCATCTGGGAGGGCTGGAGGGACTAACCTTCAGCTTTCAAGTGTCTGGAATGAGGAATCTGCTGCCAGGGCTTTAAAGTAAGTCACAAAAGAACAGGCAGTCCTGTGAACCTGAGATGGACTGTCAAGGGAAAACACCCTGGCCTACTCACTGGAAAAGCTCTGAATAAAAAGACTGAAAAATTGCTGTGCAGTTGAGAAACCCATTCAACTCTTTTGTGGAAAGTTAAACTGGAATGTCAGAAATGTGAAGGTCTTCTCTAGTTAAATCTGTGTTTAATGATAGACCTATTGTATAGGTACAGGCTGTGGGCTGGTTTGGAGTTACTGGGAGACTGCTGTTCTTTCTGGCATTGTACAGTGGTAAGAATTTCACTCTGTATATGTGAATGCATGTAAAACGTGTCTGTAGCTATTTATATAAAATGAGGAGGAGGCTGAAACAGTGCTGGATATTTCTGAAACTCCTCTAAAACAAATCATCCGTGCTTCTGTCTAGATAGCATTTATATGTCTAATACACAATTTATTCCAAAAATAAATTTATTTCTACAGAAATAGCTGTCATTCTTAAAACACTGCCCTCCCTGAGGATGGAGCTGCTGTCCTTTTTTGGAGCAACCATTTATCAATGTTTTGGTTGTAATTTGGTTATGTCATCTAAGACAGGATGTTCAGTTACTGAAAGGATAGAGAAGGAGAGGTACTTCAGTGGTGCCAGGAATTTTGTTATATACTTGGTAATATTTGTTTGAATTTTTTCATAAGCAACATAGTAGAACTTGCTGTTAAGTAACACTTAGCAGTTTCTGAAAGCTTCCTTTAAGTCATGGATTTCCATTTGGCTTGCCACCTTAGAAACAAAAACGAAAGAAAAAGTGGTTAGCTACCCTTGCCAGAGGTAATCTGCATGTTTAGTCAGTGCAACAATGATCTAATGAAAAAAAGCCAATGTATCATATTTTTGTGACTTTTTTTTTCCCCTTTTGAATTTTAAAGCTAAAAAAACTATTTACATGGAGAGATAAAAACTCTAAGGGAACAGCTTTGAAAAAAACTTCCTTACTCCAAGTTTTGGTGTTCCCTTCCACATCAGCTCATGTTTAAACTGAGTGTTAGTAAAAACTGTCCTGATTCAGTGGTGTCTAAGTCACATGGAACCCCAATTCTGCATACAGCATTCACTGTCTTTTTGTGAGTCTAATGAACCAAAGCACAGAAGAATGGAGAATCAACTCCATTGTCAGTCTGGGGCGGTCAAACTAACTTGGTCTTTTTTCCTAATGTTACACATGTTTGTTCATCATGTTTTTTTTTCAATTTAGGAAATAGATCTATTCTGTGATCTGGATGTACATACAAAATAGTTGGAAAAAATACATAAAACTGATATATGGATGGGCTGCAGTAAGTTCTTGCGTTACAGATTAGAGGCCTTGCCTCATCAGATCTTTTCTGGAGATAACTGATTCAATGTACATTTAAAGAATCCACTAAATGGTAGGCAAGTAAGTGACAATTTACACTAATTGCAATTCATATGTAGTACTTAGGATATTTTTAATTAGATCTCTTGTTATATAAAGCAAATACAAGAGCATGGCAGATTGTAGCATTTTCCAAGACTCAGGAATGACTTGGAATGAAGACATTCACTGTTTTTAGGTCTAACATTTACTAGTTTAACAACAGATGTGGCACTCAGTTTCTGTGTCAGTTTACTCCTTACATGATTATGTGTGACATTTTTCAATACCTAATTGGTAGGGTTATCAAAAATCTTTAAAAATATTCATTATGCGATCAGATACTCTCAGATAGAAAAGAGTATCGAAATGTTAAGTTTTTACAGCTAGAGGCAGTGAAACTCAAGGTTATGGACCCTTGGAAATTACAAAATTCAAGAAAAAGAAGGTGTTTCCACTTGGAAACAGGAAAAAAAAAAGCAGAACTTTTTATATAACTGAAAATGTTGGGGTTTTTTTCATTTTGAGGGAAAAAAAGTTTGAATATTTTATTTGTTTATTTAAGACACATACCAGTTTCTCTGGGAGTTTTTCTCGGGATTTTTCCAGGCCAAGAATTTAATAATAGTTGTTACCTCTTGGTATAGAGAGTGGATTTGGTAAACCATGATCCTGCTGCCTTGAGCAAGGGGTTCTTTGGGCTTTCAGGCTCCTAAAAAAGACTTGTGTTCCCAGCATACAAGTTCTTTGGAGCAGTGCAATGATATCTGCTTCCCTTTGGGTCAGGAACACCAAAGCTTTCTTAATCTGAAACTGTGGGGTTTCAAAGTGCACTGTATGGCTGTTGAGCCGATGTCAAAACAAGAGGCACACGAGAGCGATTGCCAAGAAAAGAGGAGTTATTTATTTAAATGCAGCTTTATATAAAAAATGAACGCTGACTGGAATTGGCCACAGCCCTCCGCCCCCTGGGGCTGCTTGGCCACAGACATTCCCGCCTGTTCCCGAGGAGCTCTGAACATCTTATCTTTGTTTACCATGAACAGATAGATTTTCTCATGAGAAAAGAGGTTCTGTGCTGTCACAGCACTGCTCCTAGAGAATGACAGAACACATGGGCTGTCCTGGGGCCAGGCTGCACAGCTCCTGCATGGTCTGCAGATGCAGATGTGTGGATGCTTGGAGGAGTCACTGTTTTTCCTGCTGGCCCCATGGCAGGGGCAGCAGAAGCTCTGAGAAACCAGATTAAAATCACAGTGGTCAGCACTTCTCCTCTCCTTGATAGAGCAAATCCCTCTGATCTCCTAATGCTGCATGGTCTCCTGTTAAACCCTTGGGACATTCTCAGGTTGCAGGAGTTTTGTGGGAGCCTGTTGGAGTTCCTGTGGAGTCTCCTGAGGGTCTGTCTGTCCAGGAGGAATGAACTAAGCCCAGAATCTAGAAAAGCTCTTGGGAACTGTGACACTGCTACATGGAATTTTGGTCTGAGGGGATCACAGTTCTCTTTGTTAGGAGAGATGTGTCAAGCTGTAATTACAGTTTTGGGATGGTGCAGCTCCGCATCATTGTGCAAATCTCTGTTAGACTGACTTCTAGACAGCTCAGCAGCAGGCCCTTAGCCTTTCTCTCTTCATGCTGAATTGTTGAAGAGCATTGCTAGGGAACAGTTTCACATAGCTCCTGAATTTCAGTGCTCACTGATTCTTTGTGTTTTGTGTTGAAGTAGGAAGCCCCTGCATTTACTTCATAAGCTTTATAAATGCTTCGCTTGCTTAGAGATGCTTTGGGTGCAAGATACCCAGGTGATTCAAACAACAGTTCTAGAGGTCTATTGTACCAGAACTCATAGCAAACCCCTTTGGTTCTAACAAAATTCTTTGATTTACTGTACTCTGCTAAACAATTGACAATATAAGGATATAAAGAAAAACATTGACTAACTTAAATTAGAACTGAGAGAATAACAAGCTTATCTTAGTATTGAACACATAAATAAACAAGGTGGTGTGATTTATGTGCCACTGGCAAACAGCTGAAATGAATATTTCAAATAAGACTTCTTTTTGTGCTCAGTAGAAAGCATCTTATTTACACTGATGCTCATTGTCTGGTTCAGAAAGGAGAGGAAATTGTTTCCAGTCTCCTGATCTGAGCTGGGCAAATTCATGACACAAGGCAAGAACAGATTGAATTTCTAGCCTTGCATATGGAGTCCCACCTTCTCCATTGTGAAAGGGATAAGGATGGTGAAGATTGCCATAGAAACACTATTGACATCTTTAGCGTTCCAGCATTTGGCTACTTTTCCTGTTAGTCACCAGCTGGTGACCACAGAGGCCGTTTCTGTGTGAAAAGTAACTTAGTTTTATTACCAGATATGGTGGTATTGAGATGATCTAGGCTGAGAGTCCTAGAACCTGATGTCATCTCCCTACAGAGAAGTACCAGCCTGAACACCTTCAAAACTAGACTTTCCTTTCAGGATTTACCTGAGTTTTAATGGATGGCAGCAGAGGAAGAAAGAAGGGAAGTTAATTGAGATCCTTGTTACCTGAAGTGTGTCTTAGGAAAGTGCTCAGAGGAGTTTGTGAAGCACAGGAAAAGCTGAGTGGTTGGCATTTCAGTTCACCCAGAGAGTGCTTGTGTAGGGAGGCCAGTTTTGGGCCTTAACCTGGGTCTAGGTCTTTCAGAGGGACCCAAAAATTTCGGCCTGGATAGATGTCTGTCGCCTGGCCTAAAGCACTTCCTTCATGTTGAACAGTTTGACAGGTGTTCTCACAACTCCCTGTTGCTACTTCTCTACAGATGGTCATACCACTGATACAGGAGTAGTACAGGCTTCTTGTTTTTTAGCCATATATCAGTTCTTTAGTCATTAGCAGAGTTCTTCATGATTTCAGATGTAGATTATAGAGTGTCAATTGTTACGCAGGATTCTTTTGCATCGCTAGCAGTAGTCCAAGATGTTTTAAAGTCTAAATCATTCATCATCAGCACACTCTGATACATTCTGTGTTTTCCTCATCATGTCACATAAGGGATCTAATGTTGTTTCAGTGGAAAACTCCCCTGCTGAATAGTTAACAAAAAGCAAAACCGTGCTTTTGATGACACAAGGACCATTTGTGGTTGTGTAGTTAAGGAGAATTTTGCTTACACTCATCTTAGCAAGTAAAGTTATCAGAGGATTTTTTCTGGTTATAATGCCTTTTTAGAGACCCTGATGAACTATGCAATTCTGCACACCAGAGAAGCACAGGAGACCCAAAGAGTCACTGTGCCTCCCCTAGCAAAGCTGAGCTTCACTAGCTATTTCAAGTGATGGAGTGTGCCTGCAGCCATCTGTTCGCGTGCTTGGACTTTCTTCTTGAAACCTTTTAATTTAAAATCACTTAGACAAGTGTTTTCAGAATTAAAAACAAAATGATTTAACAGATCATTTTGTAACCTGTGAGTTTAAACTGCAGGAATATGTCCACTAGCTAAATTGAAAATTAATAGAGCATTTGTCTTACACCAAAGAATCTGGCCTACAGTAAGAAGGGATATTCCTTTGCCTGTCTGGAAGTGATTTGTAACAGGATTACAGTTAGCTCTGTAACTCTAGCTGATTTGATCTGAGGCCAGGAAAGAGAGATGGAGCAGCTCACATAAAAATGCCATTTCATACAGTATTATTTCATTCTTGGCAGTTCTTTTGCCTTGTAGTCTTTCCTAGCTGTATGTGGAGGATCACTGACTCCACTCTGACTGTACCAGCTTGTATTTGGAGTCTTGGAAGAAGGACGTTATGAATCTTGTGCGGTACTGGTTGCCCGAACCCCCCAGGAGCAGAAACAGAAAGGCAGTAATTCATACAGTGCTGAATAAATCCACGAGAGAACTTGGCAGAGAAAAGCACCTAAAGGTTAGTTGATCTGAACAATCTCAAATTAACACACACCACCTGCCTGCTCCCCACTCCTTCCATCAGGTTTGAATCAGCTCTTCTGAAACCTAGCAGTGCTTTCCAGTAACCCACTTTATCAACAGCAAAAATAATTCCTATAGGAATAAACAGCTACAGCAATCATGATTTTTGCCAGTCAAAACTACTGGGCCAAATTCTGCAAGTCGTCCATCTGTATTCCATTAAATTACTGCTGGCATTAAAAGGAATAATTTTGCTTGAGTCAAAGGATAGTGATGGCATGGTGCTACTGGACTGAGTGAGTGTGTCTGGATCTGTTTACTACTAAACTGTGAGAGGACCAGCAACACTTGTCTGTCACATCAATGAGCAAGGAGCCATGACTTATGTTTGCCAAGTGAAAAAATCACACCAAATTAATAGGCAGAAGGACCCAAAATCACAGCTGAACTGACAGACAAGAATTAGAGAAATAAACAAGACTGCATGATTTGTCTGTGAAATCTACATTTTAAAAAGAGGGTCTGACAGCATTTTTTAAAATGCTAGGAGACTTGTAAGATGTGTGTTTTTGTCTGTGTTCACTGTACTCTAGAAAGCTCTCAGCAATCTCCCTCTTCCTTTAGTGCTGCCTGTGAGGATGGCTCTGTGGGTAAGAAGAGCAAGCCCCAGATGGCAGCAGGTTGGTGGGGATAGCCTGGCAGAAAGGGAGCCTTCACAGCGCCCTTAGAAGTAGCTTTGCTTGCTCCAGCAGAAGTACAGGATAGGGCTTTTTTTGTTTATTGTGGAACACGGAGGGTAGGTAGGGACTGTCCATGGGAAATTTAATCTGAAATAATAGAAGAGAAAGGGAAAATACTGCAGCATAAGGCTGCGAACTTTAGTAAACTGTAGTAATGATCTACTCCCAGTGTCTTTATCTGATGGTAGGCTCAGACTACAGTAGGACAGACTTTCCATCCCTCCTTTGATGTTGTTCTGTATATGAAGGGAGTTTGGATTCCCCAAAGGGTCTTAGCATATTTAGTAGCTTTTTCAAAGTTGTAAGGAAAAAGTTGTAGCTTAGTTGATTTATTAAATATATGCTTTTAATTGACTCCTAGAATTGCAAACTTCCTACGTTTTAGGGTGTCCTTTCTTATTTTGTTTACTGAGTTTCCTAAGGGATGAGATAATTATGTTACAGCCAGTTCAAAGCAGCTGTATGTACGCTCTTTGCAGCTATTAAACATTTGCTGAAAAATATAACAGGTGGTAGGTGGTCATAAATAATCCTTTACTGTATTAAGTTAGGATTCAAACATGCAGCTAAATTGTCCTCTGCCTTCTGTCTGTGTTCTTCTGTAAAGATGGTGTCTGTGGGTTTTTCTGAGGGCAGTGCTTGGTGCGCATCATGATGTTCAGCTGAACACTGAAGCAAGCAAGATAATTTCCACAATTGTTATCTGAGTAAAAATGAGGTTTTGTTGGACCTTCCGCTAACCATCTTTTGTTCTTTGTGGCTTCCCTATTCTGTATTTTCCCCTCCATTTCCGCCTCCATTAGCCCCATTACACAAACCCACAACTTTGTCAGAGGTGTAAATGTCAAGGGGCTTAAAAATGAATCAGAACACAATTTCTGTAACCCTTGGGTATCTGATTTTCTCCCTCTCTGTACTTGCCCTCTAAAATGCTCTCTGTAATTACTTGGCATGGGCTAAGTTGGACTAATTACTAACATATAAACGTAAAGTGAATTACTGGAACTTACTTGGTTCCTCAGCCAGATTTCAGACTTCTCACATGTTTTTCCTTAATTGTAACAGCTAATGTGTTTAGTACCTCATCCCACACCATATTAGCATCAATGCCAGGATTTGTGGGGGTTTTCAAGAGTACTCATTTCTCTTTTGGTCTCAAATTAGACCCAAATGCAAACTTTATAAAAACAAATTTTATTTCATTTTCCAGGAAATTAGTCTTGGTAATTTATTTCATTTTCAAGCCTTTAAGGATATTTTATATTAAAGGTTATATTATCTAGAAATGTTATATTAAATTATAAAAACAGACTAAAATTTAAAGGTAAATATTATTTTAAAATTTAAATTTAAATATGAAATACAATGATGGACAGATGAAACAATTAAGTATTTCCAGATTTTTGTGGGATTTACTAACCATGTTTTCAACCCAATAATTTGCCAAGGTGAGCATGAATTTGCAAAATGTTTTGGTCTACCTGAGACTTCTTTTTTTAATTTCAGTGAAATCTCAACCATGAAATGTCATCTGCAGTTGTATGAATAGGATTCTTTACTGCAGTGAAATAATATAATGATGTGGCTTCAAGGAGTTGTTTTGGTTTATTCAATGAACATGGCTTTACTCAAAGGGCTCTGGAGGCTCAGAGAGCTCAAACCCCATTTTTCCATCTAGTTAGTAATGGCCAGTATGACAGATACACCCCTCATCACACGATGTTGTTGGAGTTGGATGGCTGTGAACCTCATGTAGTTAATTCCCAGAGAATACAAGCAGAGATGTAGGGCTTACAGTTTCAAGTAGTTTAGTGTGCATGTGGTGAGTTTGCTGTTTCTTGCTGTGTTTGGCGCCCTGTTTAGACGCTTGCTGGAGGTTTGTTCTGTCGTTTATGAATGGGTTTAAGACTGACTATGGCACTCAGTGCAGTTGGGTTTGGGTATAACTTTAGGAATGTGCATGGCCTTGGGGAGGGATCATGGTCCTGAGGGTACATTTGAGGAAGCCTTTGTAGCTGGGCCAAAGTGTGGGAGTGGGGTGCTAATGGAGCTTTATGAATGCATCTGGATGATGATGTGGTCTTGGGACAAGTATCAGGGGAGGGCATGGTCATTGGAAAAAATGCGGTCTTTGATGCGTTTATCTAGCCCTTTGTGTATGTTGGGACTGACATATATTGCTCTGCTGGAAGGTCTTTTTTTGACCTTTCATCTGATATTTCCATGACAACTTGTTCCCACTGGAGGTCAGTCCTCACATAGTTCTTGTGGTGTGCTGGGTAAGGAACCTGCAGAAGAGAAGGGAGTCCAGGCAGCCCATTACACTTCTGATTTCTAATCCAAGAGTTGCTATGAATGCTTTAATGGGACCTTTTAAATACTTTTGTCATCACACATTCCATACAAAATCTGACAGCAATATTAACTGTTCATACATTGAGCATAACTGTATTTATATATAGTATGAGGATATATAATTATAGTCATGTGTAATATATGAATAGTTGGTGCTGCTGCTTGCAACTGTGAACTACTCTGGGAGATCTCATATACAGAAAATAACTGGAGAAGTGTTGGTGAAAGGGTTACTTAGTTAAAGGATAAAAGCACCTGTCAGACAGCATAATTTGTGCTTGGAACAAAAGTGTATTTGTGGAGCAGCACTAAGTACTGCACATTAGGAACATCTCAAAATGTTCTCCCAAGGACCGACCAATGTTTACGTACAATGAAATCTGTGCTCCTTTTTCTCCAAGTACATAAACTGCAGTGGTTTTGTTTTTGGTGCCAACTTCCAGTATTGTACAGCACCTATAACTTGTGCATGCACAGCAGAAGAGCTCCAAAAAGGAAGGTTCGTTTGTCTTAAGGTAGGTATCCAAAAATGGAGGCCGTCCCCTCCTCTCCCTGGGTTGCAGTTTTGAAAAGAAAGAAGTGTAACTGTCAGAAGACCAACAGCCTTGTTCTGAGTGCTAGGGAAGTAATGGTGATCCCAGTCATTATTCCTCTGTTCCCCATATGTGTTCTGCAGAGGGAATGCATTACCGAAGAGATGACAGTCTGGACAGCTCTTACCAAGAAACTCAGAGTATCTGTGAGCAGGTTCTCAGCTTGTGCTGCAGGAATCAGCCTTCTAAGAGAAACTGGAAAATGGCATGAGCACCAAGTTCCACATCTATAATGTCTTTTCTCTCCTTTTTTCCTCCTGTCATTCACTTTTCTGATTTTTTTTTTTTTTTTTTTTTGTCTTTTCGCCCTCTCTCTGCCTCCCACACTCCTTTGGCACTACTGTTCTTCCCTGTTGTTCCCTCTTGGTTTCTTCTTTTCATGACAGGACCAATCCATCTCTCCGCTTTTTACTCCTTGCAATTATTTTCCCTCTTAAAAGGTATTGCTGCCTGCTGTGCCTTTAACACTGGTTTTTTAGAAAAAACCAAACTTGCCTCCAACAGCAAATTCCTTGAAAAGTATCCTTACAACAGTCTCCTAGGCATGTTTTTTTGTCTCTTTTTCACTTAATTTTTGGCAAAATCTCTCTTTTTTAGTATGTTAGTCAACATAACTATTAGCTACCTTGGTTACTCTTCTAAGCCTTGTCACCTCTGCATAGCCCTGGTACTTAGCAACAAGAAAATCCCAGAGTGTTTTTCTACAGACTTTCTCCTTCACCTCTCTCTCCCCACATGAGAATGTTTATAGTGAATTATCCCTCCCCAAAACCAGAATTATTTGACTCCGAAAAGCTAGTAACAATGCTGCAAACAAAGGAGATCAGATATAGAACTTCTCTTCAGGAAAACGCTGTGAATAAGCAGCAGCAAAAACAACGGCAGTAACCTCAGTTACCCAGTAATCTCAGAGTGCATGGGTCACTTCACAAAAAGTTACAGGTTTGGCTTTCCCATGTTGTGTGAATGTGTATTTTTTGTGCTTTAACCTAAGTCTATACAAAAGGGTTTTTTCCTGTTTGTTATTATGCACGCCACATGGGAGCTTCAGCAGCAGGTGTGGTCTGTGGATTTGAGGCTGTATCACCACTGTAAATAGTAGGCAATGGTGGTCTTAACTGTACCAAGCCAGGAATAAGACTTCATTACATAAATCACCTGTACCCATTTGTCTTGAATGCTGTTTTGGTTTCGAAAACCCCAACATTTTGTGTATCCTCACATCTATAACACATTTAACAGTAAGATAAGATTTCAACAAAAAGGTAAGATACGTTGTCAGAAAGCTGATAGACTGATAAATGATGTTACTAGAAGATTAGATCTATATAGATTAGGAAATGGTAAATAAGAGGTGAAACACAAGTATGCAAGGCAAAAAGGGAAAGACTGTATCTGAAACTGGCTTGGGAATCCTCATAAAATATCATTAATCCATGCAGCTCGTTGCCATAAGGCATCAATGACATTAAAAGACATTTTATATATATAGCTTCCAGATGTCACAGTTACAGGAGAGAAAACAAGAGATTTCTAAGGCACAGGAACTCCCTTTGCATTGTCGGAAGCCCACCACTAAGATGAATCTTTCATTAGGAAGGTTATGCTGTAGCTGCCCTCAACAGAATTTCCTACTGTTTTGATCAGAGGAATCAGCTTTGTCTAAGAATGAATTCTAAACTCACCAGACTGCAGGTGTAATGTGGTTGGGAATTCCTGTCTTCCTGTTGGACTGGAAATTTGCATCTCACTATGTGCGCAGTGGCTGTGGTGTGAGTTTCACTGCTGGTGGCTTCTGTGTTAAGGTGGGAAAGAAAGTGGTAAAAATGAACCTCATTTTATTGAGTTTATGCACCGTTGTTCATTTTTCAGATCCTGGTTTTGGCAGAAAAAGGAAGTGGAGTAGTGGGCACTGGGCATATGGAGAAGATTTAAATTCTAGTGACAAAGAACAATGTCTTTGCTGTCCATTATCTGTTAGTAGCTCCCGTGTGAAGGCATTTCCTGTTCAAATCCTGTTGTGGCTGAACTTCTCTGAAATATGTTTTATTTTAGCCAGTTTTAATTTAGCTACTTTTCTGCTTACTGTGCTGTCTACATTTTGAATATTGTACATAAGGAGCCCCACAGAAGCACAGAATGGCGCTTTCTGCCTGACAGATGACTGACAAGGTCACACACCAAAGAAAAGGCCAGTTTTATTAATGGAAATGGGAGTAAGGTACTCCAAACCTAATGGCTGTGTATGCCAGTCGTTACTCTCCCTGGTATGTTTAGAAGCAGCTCTAGGAGAGGTACTACACATCCCTTCTGTGGTGTGGAGCTTGTCCAAAGTTTAATGCTTTCTCCTGACTCCAGGGAGCCCTGGCTGATACCACAGCGTGCTCGGGCTGGCTGAGGGAAAGCATGGAAGGTGTGTTCTCTCCTGCAGAACACAACCATCACCACAGGCCACCTTGTGAATCCTGCTTTTGAGTAGGGGCTCTGTTAGGCAGCCACAGGGAAGTCTGTGGGCTTCAAAGCAAAACACATTTGAAGAGTTTGCAAATATGTTTATGTAATTACAGACTCATCTGAAATCCTGAGAGCTCTTAAATGGTTTTTGAGATGGAAAATCCCACCCATCCATGGTTCTACTTTAACCTGTAGCTGTAACTATGAAGATTCTTCCAAGGTTTTCTGAGTAAAAGCTGCTTCTTATGACTTTAGTTAAAAAGACCGAATTTACGCATTTTTGTAACTTTCATTCACTACAAGTAGTCACAATAGGGAGAAATCAACAAGTTTGAGTTTCAAGAGTGAAGTTTACCCCAGATGTTTTTCTCCAATTGGATGATTTTTCATTTTAGAAGTTAAATTTGAGCCCATAAAACATATGCCTTAGAGTAAGGTTTTTTTAATCATATAATGAACTGTATCCAGTAAGTAATTACCACTTCACTTTTTTCTAGCACAATAAAAATCTTGAAGGGGAGATCTGCAATATTTTGCCAAATTAGTTGCTTAACTCGTTTGGTATTATTACCACAGGTCCTTCTACAAGGTCTCCCTCATGAGAGATACTGATGCTAGAAGGTCTTAGTAAATCAAACCTGAACCAGACAGTACCTCATGAAAAGCACCCCAAGGATAGTACCAGGTGAATTGGCAACTCAAAGTGTGGCAATTCCTGTTCAGGGTTTATTTATAGGCAGGTATTTTGACCCTGGAGGTTGGTTGGAGCCCTAACAGTCATTTTCTTCTCACGTTGCTCAGAGAGGCACTGGGCAATTATCACTTGAGGGGTTTTGTGTGAGTCAATGTTGTTCCACTGGGAAATACCAGAGTAACTTGCTAATGGCTTCAGAGCAGTGGGCATTTTAGAGCTGACAACACAGCGGATGTTAGGCAGCAGAGGGTGGGAAACTAGTAGATTATTTTCCCCACCGAGAAGCCTATAAAAACCTCATCTTGAACATGTCTCCACTTGTGTGCATTCGTGTTCTTGTGCACTCTTGCCATCTCTCTTTTCAACACCAGTCTTTCAGAGAGACTCCAGGTCTTAGTGCTTAGTCTTACAACAGTAATGGTTTTTGAGAAAACTGTAGCCTCGGAGTCGAACTAAAAGGCTCAGAAACCCAGAGAGAACAAAAGAGTTATCAGATTTATTTCAGGTGTTGCAGTTTCTAAATAGCTTTTGAGGTGGTTTTTTTCTTCAGTTTTTAAGGACTTATTGCAAGAAATATTTAATGTGATGCATAATAATGAGCCCAAATCAAGTGACAGACATTGCACAAAAATGAACAATAAGTCATTAGGAGAGAGCTTGTATGTTTCGAGTCCTTTTCTTGTGCCATGGTGACAGGACCAGCCACTTCCTTTGCTCAACAAACATGTAATAATTTGTTCTAGACTCTTTTATTCTAAGCCACACAGATGGGAAGGAAAAACAAAACTTTTCCAGGAAGGAGCCTGCTGTGCAATCCATTTTCCTGTTGTTCCTTTAGGAATAAGTTCCAGGATCTCAGTAGAGGCTATATGCAGGCCTTGAACCATAACGTGCTCTGCAAATATCTCAAATGAGCCTCACAAAGTTAAAAGGTTCATTTAAATTGCAATCCCATACTTGATTTTGAAATAATTATTTACTGTTTTGTACAGCAGTAAATGGGAGGGAAGGTAAACCATGATGTGACAGTAGAATATTATTTTAAATCTTCTGTGCAGTGTGTGTAGGAGTTGTCTTGGTAGGTCTCTCCTCTTCTTCTCAGATCTTCTAACCAAACTAAAAGTTGTGGGTGGATAGAGTTGTGGGTGGATAGATAGCAAGAGGTGGTAAAAGACAGACAGGAATAGCTCTCAGCACGAGTAAGGGCCGTTGTGGCCATGCACACCCACAGGCAGCAGGGGCAGTCAGAGGTGCCCTCGGAACAGGCCAGGTATTACTGCAGGAAGGCCCTTAGAATTACCTGCTCACTGGGACATGCAACAGGGACGGTGTTGAGCACAGAACACTCTATAGAGAGCTTTATAATGCTGTACAAATTATGTGCAGCGAAAATTTGTACTCTCAATTACACTGATGAGCATTTGCAGATTAGTAATTGCAGATGTTTTCAGTTTGTTCATTCCCACATCTTTGCTAGTGGAAGAGTATAGTTGAGGGCTTCTAGGTTTATGGCACTTCTTTTAAGCTTCTGTTTCCCAAGGTGATGAGAAACTTAGCACACATACAGTGCAGAGATGAAAACTCAAGGGAGCAAGGGAGCTGCTAAAAGACTATGACTTAGGAAGGACTTAATGGCAGTTACCTCATACCACTTTCTCCTAAAACGACTCCTTGCCACCCCTTTTCTATTTTTACCTTCTATCTTTCCTGTCACCTTTTCCTGTATTTGCTTGCCATAGAATTTGAATTAGCATCTTCTGTAGCAAATCACAATAGTTTGGATTAAATAATCAATTAATTTTCAATTTAGAATATAAAATTTAGCTCTCCAAAATGTTTACACTACATTTTTCCACAGCAATGGGAGAAGAAAATATTTGTGTTTGCTAAATTAACTTGCCTTACTTGTCATATTGTGCACCAATATTTGGCAAAATAGCATCACTGAGGTACACAGGTACCCAGTCCTCCTCCATTTTCTTCTTCCCATGAAGAGTCTCAAGCAATCTGTTAAAATAGGTGATTTGCTGATGAAAACTTCTAGCATAAAGCAAAGCACAAAAGGTAGTCAGAAGTTATGTAAAAAACCAAGCCAAAACAAAACCAAAAAACTCTAAAAATCAAGGAATATCCCTAACTAGGTGCTAGGGATTGAATGATGCATTAACAGTTTCCAGGAAAGCTGATGGTCATTGTAAACCTTTAACTTTCCAGTTCCTTAATTATAAATAAGTAGTGAAAAAAATAAAGCAGCAGCTATGCAAAGTCATTGCCCAGGAAGAATTACTGCTTTTGTGCAAAAAAGTCAGTGTGCCCAAAGGGCTGGGGAATTGCCCTGTCTGCCTCTGTTGGAGTGAAGTCATGAATGCTTACACAGGCTGAGGGTTTGTCCACTGGGCTCTCTGATGCCTTTCCCCTGTGCCAAAGATCCAGAGCGCATCTCTTAAGTCTCTGTGGAAACTTAGTGGTGTGTGATAGTAAAGAAACAGTTAATTTGTTTCAGATATTGATGCACACTGCTCTGCCCATATGCATTTGGAGAGTCCTTTCTGGCAAACTGGTGCATGAATATTATGAAAGGAGTCAAAGAAAATCAATGTTCATATAATAGGTTGCAATCTAGCAAAGGTTGAGCAAGAAAGGAAACAGTGACCATGAGTGTCCTGCTTTCTAGCTCTCTTGGAGAAGAAATTTTGGGCAGCCAGGAGCTGGGAGAACATTAGTCCAACCACAGCCCCAAATCTACAAATGTACCTTAGACCCTAACCCTAATTTTTTGTGGTTTTTGTAAGTGTGTTTTGCTGTTTTGTAGGTGTTTCCTAAGGATGTTGGAAAGACCAAGACTATGGTTCTTACTTGCCTCCAACACAAGAGCAGCACTCTGGCTTTTAATTTTGCACTTTCCTTTCATGCATGTGTGTATGAAAAGGAGATTTGATAATGTTTTCCATTCTTTCTTTTGAGAGCCTTAGGGAAAAGTGCTAGAGAGAAATAGTGCTGTTACAGATAAACTTCCACATTATCCACAGCTAGAGTTGACAAAAATAGCACTCAACAGGGACCACAGCAAGGACTGGGGTTGGGAACACTCAGGGAAAGACAGGGAAGTTCCTGGGGTTTAATGTATGTGTAGGAAGAGATATTGAGAGTCCTGATCACCAATACAGATCTTGCAAGGTATAACAAACAAGGTGTAATTGTTAAGTAGGATGAGTAACTCCTAAAAATTATTAATACATTCTATGAATTTTGATGAGGATGAACAGATATAAAGTATAAATTGCTATGTGATGGTTAATATATCCTCAGGTTGTGTTAGTCCTAATTAAAGAAAAATTATATTCACTTTAGCAAGATTCATTCCAGGATATGATACTACTAAGTATGAGCATAGGCATAAAAGTTCTGCCTGCTTTTTGCAGGCAGATAGTTCTGCATGTTAGATAGTTCTGGTCATGGATGAATTTGATCTTTTGAAGTTGATGATATTTATCTGAGAGCATTTACAATAAAAATGCTTTTATAGGGGACCCAGTTTTGTAGCCGACAGATACTCTGGTCATGATTAAGGTAACAGAAGTGTTTCTGTTGTCTGTAATATGAGGATCTGGGGCCTTGAGATCAGCAATTCAAAATTAATGAACACAGTTTATATAATGCCATACTCCAGTAACATCTTGTTGTCAACATTTCCTTCTACCTGTAAAGCTCTTCTTACAAAGTTTGTAGCAACAAATCTTTTTTCCTAGTCTTGTTGATATGGAGAACTTCAGCAAGGAAGCATCACTCCCTTTAACAGAGGTTCAGTAGCCTGCCTTGGTCTGTTCTGTAGTGTAACACATCTTTCTTTTGAAGAGTAACTCATATTTCTTTTACCTGCCTCAGCAATAACACTACTTAAAAAGCTGTCCTGGATAGTGAAAACTAAATCTGTTTCCCCACACAGGGCTGAGCTCTGACAAAATGTGAGCCACGAGAGACAAATCTGTCTAATGTCGACCTGAGCAGGGAATTGTAAAGGTTGGCTTTTAGAGTAGTGTGATCTTATTTCTGTGGTGCAGTTTGGAAGCACTGTAGTTTCATGAATATCACTGAGAGGTTATGTAGGATGAAAAGGTTAGCAGTAGTGCAGTCTCCATACGTGTGGTAATATGAGAGGAACTTTATTCCAGAAGCACCTCTGCCTATACTTCTCCTCTACCCCTCAAGGTCCTCAGCTGCCATCTTTTCTCTCTCTGAACAGAGAGCTCTTCCATGTCTGCTGCTGATAAAGTGGGGATCACCCAAGCACAGTACAAACTTTGTTTTTTAAGTACTTGAACTTTTGAAGAGGCATAGTTTGAAATGTGAGCTTTACAGCTGAAATACAGTGTAGAAAGCTTGGAATCAGATCATTTCAAAGCAATCTGAGTCATGAGCTAGCAATAATGTTAGCTCTAGCTTACTTTGCCCATAGGTTCTCAGATTTGAACCTACTTGCCTATAGGTTCTCAGATTTGTTTTGTCAACTTGGGACCTGTTTCAGCAGTATCCATCTGCATTACAATCAAGCACACAAACTTGCCATTTAATTCATGTTCATAGCAACTTTATTAACATTCAAAGTCTTCTGTTAGTCGCATGTATCAGTTTCAAGATAAGACATTAATATGTATATAGTTTTCTAGGGCAGGGAGTTCCTATGAGTTTGTGAAATACAGATTCCATTCCAGACATGGTTTGTTCTTATTCAGAGAAAAGCAATGGAGAAAGCAGACCAATTGTTTCAGGTTTGTCTCCCATGAGGGCAAAACTGAAATGACTTCCCAGATGTCCTTGGTAGGATAAGGCTTCCTCAGGACAAGACTGAACAGGGTTACATTCACTGAGTTTCACTGACTTACTCCACATCATCCCTTGGTGAGAATATTCACACATCTTTGTGAACTCAGCTAATAGTGCAATACTGTGTGTAAAAATAGATGGCTCAAGGATCATCTTCTGAATATTGCACTGATCAGGTGATAGCATGATGCATGAAATAGATTTGTTTATAAATTACATAGGTATGAATAACTAACTTACACAGCACCTTCTTAAACCCAGCACTCAATGCAGAATGCTCTGATCGCCATCAGCATGGAGGTCTGCACTCTCCCAGCTCTGTGGGAGGTCGTCTTCACTCCACAATGTGAAACTATCAGTTATTCACCATTAAATGCCATCCTGGTCAGGACAGCAAGGATGAGATGATATTTACATTCAGTTGTAAATAAATGTTAGCAAGCATTTCAGCAAATAAACAGACTCATACAATTCAACCATAAAATGAAGAAGTCTGCAGGCATTCAACAAGTAATGAATAGATTCTGGTGAGTTTGTACTTGTTCCAAGATTTATTGCCACATAATAAATAGGAAACAAAAGCAGTCAGTAAGGTTTTTCACTTGTTACGTGCAGCACTATTGATGGTTCCAGCTGGTTGGTCCTAGATGCTTGTCTAGGACAGGATTATTTGCGTTTGGCAACACGTCTTCCATCTATTTTCTTCATAGCAGTCTGCACCCAGTTCTGATCAGGACTTACGCAGATCCTGATACCTTTTGTGGTGATAAACCTATAGGAAGAAAGAAAGCAAACCAGGTGGCCATCAAATTCCAGTCTCTAAATCCAGATCTGGTGGTTTTGGTTTTGATGCAGAACATGAGGAAAAGTGTGGTAAAACAGTATCAGATGCTGGAGTTTGTAGGTGTTAGTTGGAATAATAGTAGTTAGAAACGTTATATCCCTGTTCATGGCATAGGTAACATACACGGTCATGTACATATATACTGATATTAAGAAAATTGTACATACCTGCTGTTCTGGGATTTTACGTTAAATCATGATGAACATTTATGTCCTGGGAGCAGATCCCAGATTTGATAAATACACATGCTTGTGAGCTCAAATGACCAAACACAGCTCCTAGCAGGACTCAGAGTTTCCCCACATTCTTTCACTTGATCTTTCCCCTTGACCCAGTTCATTCACAGGGCCTCTGACTGCTCCACCCTTGCTGAGATTTTTCCCCACTCCCTGGGCACAAAGATGTGACTGGTCAGTGAGCTTCCTGCCATTATTAATGAGCAGCACACACCTCCCAGATCTCTGAAACCCACTCCTCTCCCCTCACTCCCTTGGCTGCCAGGCAAGTCCTGGATGGAAGAACTGGAAGGGTGACCTGGACTAGCTAGATTTAGTGGGTTGGGTCATGAATTTTGTCCTGATGCCCCTTCCCTATTTGGTGGTATTGTAGTGTTTGCATAGACAAATCTGCAGGGTGCATGGGGTACTTACATGATGGCTTCTGTTGGTACTTGTTGCCTTTCATAGTTCACAAGATTTCGGACATCCAGTTTCTTTGTAGACAGAGTTACACAACTGAACTTGCGCATGGACTGACTACTAGCACTCCCTAGAAGGGAAAAAATAGATAAATGAAAAGGGAATAAATATTTTATTGCTATTTAGCCATAATTGCTTAATAAACTAGGAATTCCAAAAGACTTGTAGTGGTGGTTAGACCATGAGTATCCCATGATATACATCCACAATACCAGTTATACAAGAGGGCTTAAGATATTTTTCTGTGGTGCATCCTACCATCTCTAAAGTAGGAAGATGTATATCCCTAGGGAGTCACTGTATATCCGTAGGGACTCACTGTTTCCATAGCTGTAGAAGTGTTTGACATCATTCATAATTAGGTCTGCATTACTGCAAATAAGTGCCCATGTGGAGGTAGCACTCAGAACTGGCACCTTATTGGGTGGATTTCCACAGATCATTTGAATATGGATCAGTAATTCCTCCTACTTTCCAAGGGAAAAAAAAGAAATCATGGCTACTTCTCTCACGTTCAAAAGTAGCGTTGACAGAAAGGGAGATATATCTGCCAGAAGAATAAGTGCTTATATCCTCTTCCTGTAAGTTTGCTTACATAGGCGGTGGAATGATATTTAATCCTTGGTTTCCACCAAGATTTTGATACAATTCAGAGAAATACACTGGCCATGAATAAAGAGCATCATGATACTGGTGTAAACTTTTCTGGGCAGATGTTATCTTACATGATGACAGGTGAGATTTAGGTGAGATGAAGCATATGAATACATTAGTTAAACCTCCACTTGCTAGTTTCTGATTTTCTCCCATTCATTGAAGACAGGTTTCTGAAAGCATGTAG
>VZTJ01000083.1:0-11834 GCA_013397795.1 Orthonyx spaldingii
AAAAAAAATCTAATTTAGCACAGGGTGTTGCTCTTCCTGCTTTCCTTCATAAAGCTATGTGCATTTGTATAGAACAATCTGTAAATAGGGCTGAGGAAAACCCCTCTCCCTGGTGGCAGAACTGAGTGATTATGCATCCAAAATTTACTCAGGATTTCAAATCCCAAGCAAACACAGAGTAGTTCCTGCCCACAGCGAGTTTGGCACCTCGCATTTGTGTCTCTGTCGAACTGACAGACCAACCTGACTGCCCAGCAGGGAAGCAAACACAGCTCCAGAGCTGCCCACAGCCCGGGGACGGCTGGGCTTTCTCAGCACGTGCTGAGTCTCTGCCACGTTTGTGCCCCTCCTTGCACATTTAATGGAAAAAAGCTTTAAAACAGCATCTGGGAACTCATGTCTAAATCTGAGAACACCAGTGCCCCTCAGCTTTGGCTTTATTCTTAGGTGTCTCCGTGGATCATCTGTGTTCTGCATTCCAGACAGGACACTGCTGGCACCGGCACAATCAGGGTGCAGGCAGGGGAGGATCCTGGCTTTGGCCACAGCCCTGCTGGGATCTGAGAAGGGCACTCGCCTTGTCAGGGAGGGATGAAGAGGACAATCCCCCTGAGAAGCCCTGGCTCTGGACTGGGGTGGAGAAGGGAAGCGGGATGGCAAGCACAGGAGGGGAAAAGGTTTCTAAAATGAAAAAAAAAACCAAACGTTGAGCTAGGAAACACATCACCTTCTGGTGCTGGGGTGCAGAGAAAGCAGATCCCAGGGAATTACAGTTACCTGGGATTTTAACAGGAGTGCACACGACAGCTCTGCAAAGCTGGGAGCCACAGGAGCACCCCCTGAAACAAATATCCCAGCAGAGCTCCCTGCAGAGGCCACTTTCACCAATTCCCACGCGACTGAGCTGTGCATCTGCTCTGTCTGTGCTGCTGCAGCCAGTGCTGTGAGGTGCTGCACGCGGATGTAACCGAGCCAAGGAGACAACGATACAACCCTGCCCTGTACGAGATTGATTAAAGTAGCTCAGTTATACTCACACCTCCATCTCCGGCTCTGTCACTGCGTTGTCACCAGGGTTTGTCACTGAGAGTCTCAGAAACGCCGCAAAGTGTCTGAAGCCACGCGGTTCCCTCTGGCTGTGGGTCTGACATTGGGTGGGAAGGATGTTATGGCCTGGACAGCCGTGTCTTAAAAACGGGGGCAAAGCATGAGAAGGCTGCACATAAGCACTTTCATGCCTGTCAGGAAGGGGAACTTCTGAGGCAGCTGTCCCAAGTGGAACAATACAGAAAGAGGCAACAGCACAACCCCACGACTCGGGGCCTGTTACACAGATTCTCCAGCATTTCCAGCCAAGAGCCATCCTCTGTTTCAGGAGGCAAAACTTTGTTTTCCCTTCTCCTTAATAATTAACTTACTCAGCTGAAATAACTGGTAATGCCTTTTGCAGATGTTTAGGGCAGCTCAGTTTCCAAGTGAGACCACGCTAGCAAGATCACCTCCTCTACAGCCTAAATAAAGTTTAGGAGAAAATTCCCCATGGGTTATAAGCAGTTACTGGTAATTTTTCCTCTGTAATCATTACTGACTTATATTTCTGTGGAAGTGTTTGACACATCCCTTGAGGGGTCAGGGGCTTGGCTGGGTTGTTTATGGTTGATCCTGATAGGCCCAGATGGAACCAGAGCAGTCCCATCCCTGCTCCACCCTGAATTTCAGGGAAATCCTGATACAGTTGATAAATACTCCCATTGCTCCTCAGTCTTTCCCTGTGCATCCAGGGAACAGACTTACTCCATCCTTTGCTGCCAACAGCCCCTCTCCAGCCCAAACCCCACTTCTCACAGACACAAACCAAACAGACCTCAGGCAATGGTTCCAGCAGCACCTGCAGTTCCAAGCTCCCTGTTCCCTGGATTGCTCATCCAGGCACTCACAGCAACCTCACCTCAGTCCACAGACTCTCTGTCACCACCCCAGAATAAACAACAAAGCTTCTGGCATCACTGGGCCCACTGAAATGGTTTTTCCTGTCCTGAAAGAGACGAGAAAAGGAAAATTAAGTCCACTGTGGAAGCCAAGGCTCCTGGCTCTCTGCCTGAGCACACAGCTGCCCACTTTGGGCAGCACATGGAAACAACGTGGGAAAGGCAAAATTAAAATGATGTTTTCTGTCAGAAATTGAGCGTCTGTGAACACACATTTTGGACAAATTAAGTAAGACCACTTTCCTAGAAAAACCCCAGGCCAGGAAAGTCTCTCCAGCACAGATGATAAAAGGCAGGAGAACTACAGGGAGCACAGGGAGATGCAGTCAGGGATTGGCACTTCATGAAGACTCCTCTGCACCTGGATGCTCTTTGCCCTTGATTTATAAGGAAGGGGGTGGCAGCTGCCCAGGAATGCTGCTCAGTGACACAGGGCCTTGGCACACGCAGCACGTGAGGGAAGTTGTCAGGAGAGAGATGGAGACAGCAAAGAAACAAAGCCCCTTTTCCTTGTTTCTGTCCCTCAGCCATGGAAACTCTGACAACACGGGGTGCTGCACAGATCCAGGCTGGGAGCACTGCCTGGGCTTCAATGGATCATTTCTCCCTTTGCTCAGGGCCCTCAGCTCCATTCTCTCCTGAGAGCAGCAGAGAACTGCTGCAGGAAAAGAGCTGACTAAGTCACAACCCAGGGATGCAGTCATGTCAGAGGGAGAGCAGTTGAGAGTAACTGACAGGGACTTTCATAACACACAAAAATCCCACACAAGAAACACTGCACTGGACTTGACTGAGCTGCAGCACACAGCTGCTCACAGCAGGCAAAGGCAAGAGCTGCACACAGCACCTGGGCTTGGAGGGACACAACCTTGTGGAGTCAGGGGATGGCACCTGGGAATAATCCTCGCTGCCTGGACAGGGTTTAGAAACCCTTCAGCAAAACCCCTGGAAAAGCAAAGGTGACGTGTGCTGACCTGGAGCTCCAGGGAACTGAGGTGAAGGTGGGCCACAAGCAGCCAGCAAAGAGCTTCCCCTGCTTCTCACTCCACCAGCAGCAGCTTCCCCGGAATTTCAGGTGCAGTGCCTCCTTCAAACCCCACAGGTGAACAAACACAGCTACTCCAGGACTGATTTCCTGTGGACCTCAAGCAGCACCAACCCACCAGACAGAGAGGAACTGCAATCCCAGGGCTGATGTCAACAACTGCCTTCCCACTTGCACTCCTCCCACATTTCCTCCTTCCAGGGGAATCCCAGTCCCAGAAGGCAAAACTGCCTCTCAACTCAGCACTAGACCTGCCTGAAAAGACCAGGACTCCAGGAGCTAGCAGCCCTTTCTCTTGGGTTTTCTGCTCACAGGCATTTTAATTCTGCTTTGCTTCAGAGGTGTTTTTTTGCCAAGGTAATCTCCATCTTTTTTTAATCTTGAATAAAGTTTTAAAGAGCTGAGTTTCATGAGAACTGGTTCATATTTTGATTACTCTTAACTTGGAGTTCTCCAGGGCAGCACTTGCCATGATCCTGCAGGGCTCAGGGAACCCTCTGGTCTGCCCCAAGCCCTTCCATCCCCCTGTCCCTGTTCAGTGTTCCCGTGAAGGGAACACACAACTTGCCGTGGACACGTTCAAAGCCCAGACACAGCCCTGCCAAAAGCCAAATTCTAATTTAGCTTTTCTCCTTCAAACCCTTCCCATTGTTTTGCCATCTCCCCAAGATAAAAAGAATAATTCCTTTGCCCACTGGAGCTGTTCACAGCCCCAGGGTTCCCGGTGCTGCCCTGTTCTCTGCCCAGCCCTGAGTCGCTCTGGCACTGGCAGAGCTGCTGGGAGCTCAGTTTCTCCCAGAGCCCTCCGTCCCTCTGCCTGGAAAGCATCAAACATCCCTTCCAGCTCCTGCCCCTACCTCTCACCTCCTGGAGAAGCAGGGCTGCATCCTGCTGGGTGCTCCTGGCAGCTCCTGCCCTTCCGCAGGGAACGGCCAAGGCAGCTCCAGTGATGGCAGTGGGTCACACCAACGCTGAGGCACCTCAGGGCCGGGCTCTGCCGTTTGCAGGGAACAGTCAGCCGGGCTGATTGTCTGGCAAGACTTAACATTAACCCAGGGGTTCCAGTGCCTCACCCGTGTGTGACCTCAGGCAGTTCAGCTAGGGTCTGGGGGACAAAAACTGCTTTAAACGTGTGATCAAACCCATGTACAACCCTGTCCCAGGTATCTTGATAAAAATTACAAAAATTATTTACTCGAATTGATATCACGGACTAAAAGACCTTAATTAATCACTCCCAAGCACAGGAGCTGTAAGTGCTGATCGGGGCACCCTCTCTGAAGGAATATTGCAACACCAATTAGCAGGACAAACTCTTACTGATCCAAGGCCACAGCCAGGGGCAAATCTCCATCTCCGCCCGGAGCAGTGACCTCGGGAGTGTCTGCCTCAGAGAGGCTCTACACACTGTTCTCCACTGCGGTGACACAGGGCCCTTCACTGAAACCAACACGTCCCTAAGAAGTTGTCTGCGCTATTTTCTCGACCATTTTCCGTTTTCATTTGTTTTCCTCGGGCCGGGGTTCACAGCCCCCTCACCGTCGGTCCCGCGCCGCACCTCCACAGGGGGCCTCTCCCCTCAGACCGCGATAGGGGCAGCCCCGCCACTGCCTGCCTCCCGCCCGCCCCCGGCACCGCAGACCCAGCGCCCGCGTCCCCAACGGGGCGTCGCCACCGGGAAGCGGCGCGGGAGATCGCGGTCCAAGCGCGGAGTCGGGGTCGCGGCGGTGATGGCGGCGGGATTCAGGCAGTTAAGTAGACGTCTTTCGGGAGAGAGGGTCCTTTCGTGGCGCTCTTTTTCGTCCCTACCCAAAGCGCATGCGCCAGAAGTCGGGGCCTTGGAAAGGGAACCGTGTGCCTGGACCGCCATCTTAAGTGTGGCACTTCCGCCCAAACGCTGCCATCTTGCGTTCTGGCAGAAGCCACTCCCTGTTGGCGCCGCCATCTTAGGTGTGGCATCACGTGGGTTGTGCCCAGAGCCGCCATCTTGTGTGCTGACGGTCACAGGTCCTCTCTTCTGTGCCTACAAAAGCTTCGTAAGTCACAGGCGTCACAAAGAGTCTGTGAGTTAAGGGCACGTGTGAAAAAAAAGCCCCAAACCCTTCTTTTTTCTCATTCAGTTTTCCTTATGAGAAATATCTCTGTTACTGATCACCTTCCCAATAACAGCAGGCAGCTAATCTGTGTTCCTGACAGGATATTCCTGTCCAAGTCGATGGCAATTTTTGATTTTCTTTTTTTGCAGCTGCCTCATATTTCAGTGTTCCCAGATGCTTAATGCAGAGGGGAGCAAGACATCTGCACTTCGGAGACCCTGCAGATGTTGGATTTTACGAAGATCTCGATTTTAGAGAGGTGAGCCAGCAGTCGCTGCCCACTGCGGTTCCCTGCAGGAACACGCGGGGGTGATGGAGACTGGGGTGCAACAGGGTGTTAGCCCTGAGCTCTTGCCTCTGCCCTGTCAATAAGCGCAGGAAAGAAACCTGGTGTCACTGCACTGGAAGCAGTGCAGGGATATTCATAAAATCCTGGAGTGTTCTGGGTGGGAAGGGACTTTAAAGCCCATCCCGTTCCACCCCCTGACATGAACAGCGACACCTTCCAGGATCCCAGGTTGCTCCAAGCCCCGTCCAACCTGGCCTTGGACACTTCCAGTCACTCCAAGCTCTTCTAGATTACTGCAGCCTGCCAGACTAATTAGTTTTTTCTTGGAATGCTGTAGGAGAGAAGGTAATTAACACAACCATACACCCCTAGGAGTCACTTTTGGGGGTGTCAAACTATGTATTTTTCAGGGATACCCAAAAAGTGAGGTTTTCAGTGACACTAAAGCAGAACTCGTTGCCAGTTGCACGAAGTAAGCGCCTCAGGGAAAATAACAGGAAGAATTTAAAGCAGAGAAACCACTTGGAGAATCAATGGGTGCCAGCAGCTAGCAGAGGGACGGAGCGGGACCACAAGCGAGCAGGAACAGGAGCATGCCTTTCAGATGAGATTAGCCGCGAGCGCATGAAGTATAAAATCATTCGTTTTTCCGCGGCGGGGAGCAGCCCGTGAGGCGAGAACTACACTTCCCGTGATGCCGCGGGGCGACGCGGGCCGGCGCCAATCGGGCGGGGCGGGCGCGGCCAACGGGGAGGCGGGAGCAGCTTGAACCGCGAGGCGGCGGGGCCGCTGCGCTCTGTCGCTGTCGGCATGTCGCGTTTGTCGGGACGGCTCCTCTCGGCGCTGCGAGCTGCGTGCGCTACGTCCGGCCGGGAGAGGTGCTCGGGGGTGGGACGGCCTGCGGGGCTGTGGTGTCCGTGAGGGGGTGAGGCCACAGGCGCTGTGGCGTGAGAGGCGCCCGGGGCTGAGGGTTCTGGGGGCCGGGTGGTGGCTGAGGGGCTGTGGAGTCTGTGAGGGGCTGTGGGCCGTGACGACCCCCGGGGATCTGTGCGGGGCTGTGGGGTCCATGCGGGGCCGAGAGGTGCGCGGAGCTGATGGCTGTGGAGCCCGTGAGACGCGCTCGGGGATCCGTGAGGAGCTGTGAGGGGCTGGGGGGTCCGTGAGGTGCGCAGGGCTTGAGGGGCTGTGGGGGGCTGTGGCGTTGCTGAGGGGCTGTAAGTTGTGAGGTGCGCGGGACTGAAGCCTGTGGGATTCGTGAGGGGAGCGCTGCGAAATCCGTGAGGGGCTGTGGGTGTCTCTGGGGGGCTGTGAAGGGTCTGTGAGGGGCTGAGAGCCGAGGCGGCCTGAGGGGCTGTGAGGCGTGAGGTGCCCGCGGCTGAGGGGCGGTGGGGTCCCGTGAGGGCGGGCGGGGCGGGGGGGCTCTGGGGGTCCTTGAGGGCTGGGGGATGTGGGGGGCGGAGGGGCTGGNGCTGTGAGATGTGTGGGGCGGAGGGGCTGTGGGGGAATGAGGTGTTCTGGCGCTCTGAGATGACTTTTTCTGCCCGGACAGCGCAGGGTCCCGGGGAACCAAGAACCTCCCCTCGGTGCCAGCGGGAGTCCGCGCCGCTTTCCCTCGCCGCCTCCCGGTAGGGGTCGAGGCTCGGCTGTATGTGTAAGCTGGTGACTTCTGATCCCTGAGACAGAGGTCATGTCTTTCTCCCTTGCCTGTGGTTGGTGTCTGTTGTAAATCCAGACTTCAGCATAGAATCGTGGAATTGTTTGGGTTGGGAGGGACCTTATAAATCGTTCAGTTTCACTTTCCACTGTCCCAGGCTGCTCCAAGCCCCATCCAACCTGGCCTTGGAGACTGCCAGGGATCCAGAGGCAGCCACAGCTTCTCTGGGCACCCTGTGATAGTGCCTCAACACCTCCCAGGGAAGAATTCCTTCCCAGCATCTCATCCAAATGCACCCTCCTTTGGCTTAAGGCCATTCCCCCTGTCCTGTCACTGCATGCTCTTGTGAACAGTCCCTCTGCTCCTAAAGCCAGAGTCCCTGGCCATGTGTTCTCTGTTCAAGTTTAACAAGCTGATATTGCTGGGATAAGGTTAAAAAACCTGCTGGAGTTTAAAATCAAGCAATTACAGATGTTGCTAGCCAGAAGAATTGGCAGAGGTGGCCTGCTGAAGTGTTTGGAGGGCAGAAAAGGAAGGTCGGAGGGAAAGCTTTAGCCAAGGAAGGGGAGAGCAGCCAGGCATTGGTGAAATGTGTAAGAAGGAAGCGTGGGAGTTAAATTGTATTGGAAAACAGAACCTGAAGGAAGAACTTGTTGCCTGTCTTGTGACAATAAGGCTTGTACAGCGTTCTGCAGATGTTGTTTTGAAGTGCTTGTGAGGCAAACAGGAGAGGGAGATCAAAAGGATTCAAGTGCTGTATCAATGGAATGTTTATCCTGACAATGGGGTGACAGAAAGGAGCTTCCAGTGGCTTAAACTCAGCATCAAAAGAAACAGCTGCAGGTGCTCCAGGTGTTTGAGCTGTTCTGGAGAAGTGATGCCAGGTGTTGTGTGAGGAGAATCAATCCTGGCTGTTTCAGAGGGGCTCTGGTAACCCCCAGTGTTCCCATGTTCTTTGTAGCTCCTCAAAGAAGAGTAGAAAGCCATGAGACTGATGCCTGGAAATAGAACACAAACTTTTCCAGATAATAGAATGATAACGTAAAAGCAAACCTTTCCTTGGAAGCCTTCAGGTGCACAAGAGGGTGAAAAGCAGTGCCCAGAACTAGACCCTTACAATTGATGAGATGGGGCAATTGGAATATCTCCAATATTGTCCAGTTAGAGGAGGAGTTGGTTGGGTGATCTCCCTGCTGGGTTCTGCCCTCCTACCCTATCTTTATTATGCCTGTGATTACGAGGTGCAAAATCAAATGTCCATGGAGAAGGAAGAGGCCAGACATAACAGAAGCTCAGGAATGTGTCAATAAGGGCCTGTTCCCTGTGGGAAGGAAGCTGGGAAAGTGCTGGAGTTACACTGAAGCATTTAACAGTCTGCAATGCTGCAAGTACATGACAAATACATAAAAACTAAAAACTTCAGGCATCAAGATGACGAAAATATATTCATCTTCTCCATATGGGCATTGTTAAGAGTGAAGCTTATTAACAATAACTAGAATGAGGGAGGGATGCAGCCAAGCGAAAATTTAGAAGAACTCCCGGAATATTCTTTTCAGGTAGAAAGCAGTTTGGTTAAATGTATGGGAAAGTTCAGTAAATCACAGTTGAATTTAGCTGAGCAGCATGAGGTGGAATTATTAATATACAATTTCTTTTAGCACTTTCTTTGTGCCGCTTAACACATTCGTTCTGGTCTCTGAATGCTTCCGTATGGCTTTTGATGTCTGCCCTTACAGTTCTCTCTGCTCCCCTCTTCATGAGATGTCTTGGATTTAATTAAACAAAATAGCCTGTTTCTAGCAAATTAATTGAGGATATTTAATTCCACTCCACTGAAGGACAGTGCAAAAATAACCTCTGAGATATTCAAACCTGCAGAGGGGCAGGAGGTTTTCTCCTCCTGCTGGTGTCCAGATGCTTCAGTGAGCAGTTTGGGAAATGATGGAAAAGAGGTGAGTGCTGGTGAGGTGTTCCCACCAGGGAAACTCTGCTGTGCTGAAGGGACACAGAGAACTCAGGCAGAGGGAAGTAATGTTCTGTCAGACTGAATTCCAGCTCTTCTCTTAAATAATGGACCTCAAAAGCTGTTCAGGGGTTTTTGTGGTGCTGCAGTAGTCCTTAGGGGATTTTGTCTCAATTTTCCCATCAAGTCTGGAGGCTGTTGGTGGTCAGGAGAATGAATATCATCACAGAACTGGGCCAGTCCTGGCTGTCAAGTGAGGACTGTGGCACTTGTGGGAAATGAGGAGCAGCTGGAACACCCAGCCTGAGCAGGATAACATTGGCTCAGTGTGTGTCTGACATTCCCTCAGAGCACCAGAGCTGGGGCTGCTGAGGACCCGCGGGACGAGGGGGCCCGGCTCTTACAGCAGCAGTGTTCAGAGGTGGGCTGTGAGTGTGTCAGAAGGGAATTCATCCTGGAACAGTCCCCATCAGGTTTAGTTTTGTGTCCAGCAAATCCTCCAAATGAGCACAGGAGCAGAAGGGAGAGGCCGAGAGCGGAGGGACGTGGATGCTGCAATGGATCCTGAGCTGTTCCCGTTGCCTTTCCTCCCGCAGCGACCTCGCAGCGCTGGGAATTCCGGCATGGAAGCGCCCCAGGCCCTGCCCAGCTTCACCCCCTACGTGGACGAGGCAGCTCAGCCCCAGATGATGTGAGTCTGGGGTCTGAGATGGGGGATTGCAGCTGGGGTTGTCCGAGGAGTCAGTCCCTGAATTCTGACTGGTCTTGCCAAGCCCTTAAGCCTCTGGAGCTGCAAGAATGTAAAGCTCTGCCAGCCTGGAAGCAATTAGTGCTGCAGCTTGATGGGAGAGGCTTGAGCAGAGGGTGCTTGAGGACATGGGAAGTGCTCAGGGCTGCTGGTGATGTGGGAGCCCGTATCATATTTATACCTGGTAATTAGTTTAATAGCTGCCCTCAGTGTGTTGGCACAAACCCACAGCTACCTGTCTGAGGGTGCTGTTTGCTGTGACACAGCCCCAAAGTGAGGCTGACTCGTGGCTGTTTGTTCTGTGCCTTGGGAGCTCTGTGCTCAGCATATCCGGAGTTGTGTTCTGAACTGAGCTGTCGGAGTTGCCATGACAACAGTGTTGCTTCGGTGGTGGAGGAGTTGTGCAGTGCTCCCTGAAATGCTGGTAAATCCCAGGAGAGGGGGTGGGTTTGTTAGAGCAGAGGAAAACACATGGTTTTGCAAGGTTGCTCTGCCTTTCTGTGGCTCTGAATCCATTTCCTCATGATGCCAAGGTCAGCTGCCAAATGGTCTGGAAGCATTTGTGCTCAAACTGTGTAAATGTGACACAAATCAGGCCATCAGCTGTCATCCAGGGCTCTGGGCAGAGGACCCTGATGTGGTGTTAGTAATGAGCTCCCACACTGCCCAAAAAGAGCTTTAAACCCCCAAACATCAGGGACACCTGTTTGCCTCATGATCACTCCCAGGTGTGAGGATGCACCTGAATGCAGCTGGGTTGTGGTGCTGGCAAAGCTGTACCAGTGTTGCCTCCTCTCTCCTGAAATTATGGAGGTTTCCTCTGGCCCAAGAGCTGCCGTGTTTAAGTCCCCTGTTTCCTGTGTCCCTTTGGTGCCAGATAATCATCCCACAAACCAGGGTTTAGGGACTTGTCACGCCCGAGGTCGCACAGCTCCATGGAACTAGATCAAAGAAATCCTGCTGCTGATGCACGGCACTTCAGACATCACAAGAATTCCATTTGCTTTTGACTGGACCTTATTGACACTGTGCGTTGGATTTGTTTTTTGTTTTGTTTATCACACAATTCTGAGTTGTGTTTGCTTCTGTCTGTCATTGCTGCTGCTTCTCTTTGACTTCTGGAGTAGTTGTTTAACTGCTCTGAGGTGCAGAGACAGTAACACTTTCAACAGCTTTGCATGGAAGCTGAGGGACGGGGAAAGACCACCAGAAGTTTTCACCCCTTGACAAATTATTTAGGCTGTAGGAACGGATTGTATGTGAAATGAGCATTGGGCCTTACAGGAATTTTCCTTAGCCAAAACACAACCCATAGAACAGAAGAAGGAAGAACTCCAAAGCAAAACTGAGGCGCTGGAAGAGAAATTGAAGAAGAAAGACGACAAGCAGCGACAACCGCATGAACAGGTATTGCCCTCATTTAACTGTTCCGAGTAGCTGCGAATTTAAATACGAGTACCCAGGAAGAGAAATGATGTGGAGCATCAGCAGGTGCCAGTGGTTAGCAGAGGGAAGGAGTGTGAACACACGCGAGCAGGAAAAGGAGTGTGCCTTTGAGATGAAATTAACTGCGAGCGCATTAATTACAAAATTATTTATTTTTCCCCGCGGGCCGCCGCAGATGAGGCGGAAACTACATTTCCCGTGATGCCCCGGGGCGACGCAGGACGGCGCCAATCAGGCGGGGCGGGGCGCGGCCAATGGGGAGGCGGGCGAGGGTTGAATTCCGAGGCGGCGCCGCCGTTACGGCTTTGGCGCTGTGGGCTCCTGTGGCGGCCCGCGCCGCCGGGAGCTGCGTGCGGTGCGTCCGGCCGGCCGGGATTCGCGGGGCTGCGGCGGCCGGCGGTGCTGTGGGGTCCGTGAGGGGGTGAGGGCTGAGGCGCTGTGGGGTGAGAGGTGCGCGGAGTGATAGCTGTGGGGTCGGTGACGGACGGAGGCGCTGTGGGGTGAGAGATGGGCGGAGCTGAGGGTTTTGGGGTCCGTGAGGGAGCGAGGCGGCCTCAGGGGCTGTGAGGTGTGCGGAGTGATAGCTGTGGGGTCGGTGACGG
>VZTJ01000083.1:12338-132613 GCA_013397795.1 Orthonyx spaldingii
GCTCTGAGATGACTTTTTCTGCCCGGACAGCGCGGGGTCCCGGGGAACCAAGAACCTTCCCTCGGTGCCAGCGGGGAGTCCCCGCCGCTCTCAGCCGCCGCCTCCCCGCAGGGCTCGAGGCTCGGCTGTGCCCCCCGCCTGCTACAACCGCTGCTCCAGCTGGTGAAGAACCAGAGAGGTCCGACTGAGCCTCCCCGAGGCTCCCCCTGGCCGGAGCGCACCCGTCGCCAGCCCCTGTGAGGCAGGAAAAGAAGCAATCGCTGGTGAGGGAGATGGGTTCATCTCAGTGGCCTTTGCTGCTAACATCGGCTGCCTGCGGTTCTTTGTCAAGATTGGTTTTTTTTCACGTTTCCCGTGGAGGAGAATTAAACCCCCAAGTCACTCTACAAGTTAGGCATCTAACTAATAGTTGGTGTGTTTTGAGTGCACAGAAAGTTCGGGTGAAGGGGCTGATGAAAGCCGGTGCTGTCAGGTTTTGTGTCGGTCCCCAGGCTTAGGAGTGTCGATTTCTTGTTAATGCAGGGTTAAAGGAGAGGCGGTCATGTCCCAGGAGGGCAGCCACGAGTGGGAGCTGAGCAAGGAGAATGTGCAGCCCCTCAGGCAAGGGCGGGTGATGTCCAGCCTGCAAGAGGCACTGGCTCAGCAGGACTCCTCCAGCCACACTGCTGTGCAGCTTAAAAAACAGTGAGTGGTGTTATAACAGCTCCTTTCACCTTATCTTTCTCTCTCCTTTCTCATTTTACCTATATCTTCTGTAATTGTACTCATCTCAGAGACTTTAAAAAAAGCCATAAAAGAAGTTTAGTAACTGGTGTCTGTACTATTACCACACTCTAGGATTTTAGAACTACTTCCTGCAGGTGCTGTGTAGTACAGACTTCAGCTTTTTAGGTTTGCAACGGAGGGTTTAAACAGCAAACATAATGAGATTTGGCTGTGCTTCTTAATAAAGTAATTAACTCTTAGTTTGCAATGTACAAGATAAATTTACAGGGATATAAATGTATTTATTGGATGAATAATTTTATCTTTTAGGGAGTTTGAAGCAGAAATACGATTTTACTCTGGGGATGATCCTCTGGATGTGTGGGAGAGGTGAGTTTCCCTTTATTCCTGAAAATAGAGTTGAGTGGTCAGGTATCCTTGTAAAGCAAGGGAAACGCATTGTAGTTTAATGAGAAACTCATTGAAAGCTACATTCTATAATTGTATTTCAATACTATATTGTATTTCAATGTTATCCCTATTTTTTTCTCAGTTTCTTTACACTGCACAGACACCTATTCAGAGCTGACTGGCTGTGAATGCCTTCTGTCTCCAGGTACATCAAGTGGACAGAGCAGACCTTCCCCCAGGGCGGCAAGGATGGCAACCTGGCAGCAGTTCTGGAAAGGGCAGTGAGAGCCCTGCACGGGCAGCAGCAATACTACCAGGATCCTCGCTATCTTAACCTCTGGCTCAAGTTTGTGAGTGTTGTGGGAACATCTCTTGGGGGCTTGCTTTTTCTTGGGAGTTGTCGTGTTGTCTGCGCACAGCTGAGGTGATTTTGATGACCAGAGTCAAACAGTGTTGCACAATGAGTGCGATATTGATGGATTTTTCTGCAAGCATGGTACTCTTGAATTCTGCTTCTCGTTTCCAGACTGGCTCTTTGGGTTGTTCACTTTGGACAGCTACAAACTCCAGAAGTTTTTACTTTGGAAAAGCTGACTTGAATAAATAGAGCTCAACTATGTATTTAAGAAGAAAGAGAAGCGATTTAAAGATGCAACATCTAAAATAACACCTGTCCTACAAGATATTTTAGCTTCTAGCTGTCTTCTATCTGCATCCTTTTAAAGTCTAAACCAAGCTAGGTTTGTTCTGGGCCTGCCCTGGCTCTCCATTGCTGCAATTTTTGTTGTCCACATCTTTTCAAAGCAACTTGTCCCCACCTTAGCTTGCTGAGCTACTTCACCAGTTCCAAAGCTGGCGAGGAATGTGCTGTACTTCATCTGGAGCTAAAATAACTATTCTTGGCAATACTAATGTGGTGTAATTCAATCACTGAATCACCTCAGATAGAAATAAGAAATGGTAAAATTGCATGTACTGGCCTTAGAGCTACCCCTGTCAGACTTGTACTGAAATCAGTGCAGTCTTGCTGGAGGCACTGAAAAGCAGGTTTTGCCTGGGAAGGCTCTGCAGTACTGGGTGTGACTCGTGGCGTGCTGGGGTCGTTTCAGGGCGACTGCTGCAACGAGCCCCTGGACCTGTACGGGTACCTGCGCAGCCAGGAGATCGGCACCGCGCTGGCTCCGCTCTACGTCACCTGGGCAGAGGCGCTCGAGGCCAGGGGCAGCTTCCGCAAGGCAGATCTGATATTCCAGGAGGGGCTCCAGCGCAAGGCCGAGCCTTTGGACAAACTCCAGGCTCATCACAAGTAAGGGAAGAACTGGGGTGCTTCCCTGGGTTCCTGGGGCAGGGAATGGTGTGCAGACTTCTCCAATATATTTTTTCTAGGCAGTTTCAGGCCCGTGTTTCTCGGCAGACACTACTGGCACTCGAGGACTCGAGTCCCGATGGAGACAATATGGGATTGCTGGAAATTGCAGAGCCTCAGAGAACTTCACTGGCAGATCTCAAGGGCAGAGGGAAGAAAAAAGTGAGAGCCCCCGTTAGTCGTGTGGGAGATGCAGTTAAAGGTACATTCCAGAGCTGAACCCTGTTACTGGAGGAGTTTCATACCTTTGACATGGAATTTGCATTTGAATGTGATAGTTGAAGGTTAATTGGCATCAATCTTTTTGCTTATAGCCATGAACCCAAACAGAAGCAGCCAGCCTCAGACCCCTCTGCAGCTTTCCAATACTCCAAGTTTTGCTGTGTTTGATGAAAATTCTGTGTTTGGACCTGAGATGCCCACGCTTACAGCACAGTCATGGCCAGCACCTCCAGTTCCCAGGGCCAAGGAGAATGAACTCAGCGCTGGACCCTGGAACTCTGGCAGGGTAAGGAGGCTCAAAGTGGACTGGGGAAAGAAAGGAAGGTGTGTGTAAGCTGGTGACTTTTGATCCCTGAGACAGACACCAACCACAGACGAGGGAGAAAGACATCTATTGTGAATACAGACTTAATCATAGAATCGTGGAATTGTTTGGGTTGGGAGGGACCTTATAAATAGTTCAGTTTCACTTTCCACTGTCCCAGGCTGCTCCAAGCCCCGTCCAACCTGGCCTTGGACACTGCCAGGGGTCCAGAGGCAGCCACAGCTTCTCTGGGCACCCTGTGATAGCGCCTCAACACCTCCCAGGGAAGAATTCCTTCCCAGCATCTCATCCAAATGCACCCTCCTTTGGCTTAAGGCCATTCCCCCTGTCCTGTCACTGCATGCTCTTGTGAACAGTCCCTCTGCTCCTAAAGCCAGAGTCCCTGGCCATGTGTTCTCTGTTCAAGTTTAACAAGCTGATATTGCTGGGATAAGGTTAAAAAACCTGCTGGAGTTTAAAATCAAGCAATTACAGTTGTTGCTAGCCAGAAGAATTGGCAGAGGTGGCCTGCTGAAGTGTTTGGAGGGCAGAAAAGGAAGGTCGGAGGGAAAGCTTTAGCCAAGGAAGGGGAGAGCAGCCAGGCATTGGTGAAATGTGTAAGAAGGAAGCGTGGGAGTTAAATTGTATTGGAAAACAGAACCTGAAGGAAGAACTTGTTGCCTGTCTTGTGACAATAAGGCTTGTACAGCGTTCTGCAGATGTTGTTTTGAAGTGCTTGTGAGGCAAACAGGAGAGGGAGATCAAAAGGATTCAAGTGCTGTATCAATGGAATGTTTATCCTGACAATGGGGTGACAGAAAGGAGCTTCCAGTGGCTTAAACTCAGCATCAAAAGAAACAGCAGCAGGTGCTCCAGGTGTTTGAGCTGTTCTGGAGAAGTGATGCCAGGTGTTGTGTGAGGAGAATCAATCCTGGCTGTTTCAGAGGGGCTCTGGTAACCCCCAGTGTTCCCATGTTCTTTGTAGCTCCTCAAAGAAGAGTAGAAAGCCATGAGACTGATGCCTGGAAATAGAACACAAACTTTTCCAGGTAATAGAATGATAACGTAAAAGCAAACCTTTCCTTGGAAGCCTTCAGGTGCACAATATGGTGAACAACAGGGCCCAGAATTAGACCCTTACGATTGATGAGATGGGGCAATTGGAATATCTCCAATATTGTCCAGTTAGAGGAGGAGTTGGTTGGGTGATCTCCCTGCTGGGTTCTGCCCTCCTACCCTATCTTTATTATGCCTGTGATTACGAGGTGCAAAATCAAATGTCCATGGAGAAGGAAGAGGCCAGACATAACAGAAGCTCAGGAATGTGTCAATAAGGGCCTGTTCCCTGTGGGAAGGAAGCTGGGAAAGTGCTGGAGTTACACTGAAGCATTTAACAGTCTGCAATGCTGCAAGTACATGACAAATACATAAAAACTAAAAACTTCAGGCATCANAGGCATCAAGATGCTGAAAATAGATTCATCTTCTCAATAGGGACATTATTATAAGTGAAGCTTATTAACAACAACTAGAATGAGGGAGGGATGCAGCCAGGCTAAAATTTAGGTAAGGGTCAAAGGGAACTCAAACCAGGCAGATGGGAGTAATGGGTTGTCAGACTGAATTCCAGCTCTTCTCTTAAATAATGAACCTCGATAGCTTTTAGGGATTTCTGTGGTACTTCAATGGACATTGATGGAGAAATTGGGAAAAAATAAAAACATGGCAAGTCTGGAGGCTGCTGGTGGTCAGGAGAATGAATATCATCACAGAAGTGGGCCAGTCCTGGCTGTCAAGTGAGGACTGTGGCACTTGTGGGAAATGAGGAGCAGCTGGAACACCCAGCCTGAGCAGGATGACATTGGCTCAGTGTGTGTCTGACATTCCCTCAGAGCACCAGAGCTGGGGCTGCTGAGGACCCGCGGGACGAGGGGGCCCGGCTCTTACAGCAGCAGTGTTCAGAGGTGGGCTGTGAGTGTGTCAGAAGGGAATTCATCCTGGAACAGTCCCCATCAGGTTTAGTTTTGTGTCCAGCAAATCCTCCAAATGAGCACAGGAGGAGAAGGGAGAGGCCGAGAGCGGAGGGACGTGGATGCTGCAATGGATCCTGAGCTGTTCCCGTTGCCTTTCCTCCCGCAGCGACCTCGCAGCGCTGGGAATTCCGGCATGGAAGCGCCCCAGGCCCTGCCCAGCTTCACCCCCTACGTGGACGAGGCAGCTCAGCCACAGATGATGTGAGTCTGGGGTCTGAGATGGGGGATTGCAGCTGGGGTTGTCCGAGAAGTCAGTCCCTGAATTCTGACTGGTCTTGCCAAGCCCTTAAGCCTCTGGAGCTGCAAGAATGTAAAGCTCTGCCAGCCTGGAAGCAATTAGTGCTGCAGCTTGATGGGAGAGGCTTGAGCAGAGGGTGCTTGAGGACATGGGAAGTGCTCAGGGCTGCTGGTGATGTGGGAGCCTGTATCATATTTATACCTGGTAATTAGTTTAATAGCTGCACTCAGTGTGTTGGCACAAACCCACAGCTACCTGTGTGAGGGTGCTGTTTGCTGTGACACAGCCCCAAAGTGAGGCTGACTCGTGGCTGTTTGTTCTGTGCCTTGGGAGCTCTGTGCTCAGCATATCCGGAGTTGTGTTCTGAACTGAGCTGTCGGAGTTGCCATGACAACAGTGTTGCTTCGGTGGTGGAGGAGTTGTGCAGTGCTCCCTGAAATGCTGGTAAATCCCAGGAGATGGGGTGGGTTTGTTAGAGCAGAGGAAAACACATGGTTTTGCAAGGTTGCTCTGCCTTTCTGTGGCTAATGGTGGCCAGGGAAATAGAGAGGCTCCTTCTGAGAGAGCAGTGAAAAAGACTGGAAAAAGACTGTTCAGAGCAGTTTCCACAGCTCTGAATTGCATGGAAATCAAGGAATGCTGAGAGATGCTGAGCAGCATGGATTGCCTGTGGGCTGCAGAATAGCTCTGGCCAAGGCTATGCCATCATTTAGTTGTAGAATATGTAAAAAACTGCATTCCATTTAAAACTATAAGACTATTTCTTGCTCTTGAAAGTCAGTGATGCCACATTGATAAGTCTCTTGTGTTCTGGTCTCTCGGATGAGAATTGGTCAATTTTGGGTTGGGTTTGTTTTTTGGTGTTTATTTTGTTTTATTTATTTATCACACAATTCTGAGTAGCATGCTGGCCTTGGATGTTACTCGTTCCAATTTTCTTGTGTGTCTTTTCTAAGCACAGAACAGAAGGTCTTTACACTGCTCTAAAACCAGATTTTGACGTTAGCCCAGTTGTCTCCCATGCCTGCTTTTCTGTGCTGCAGTGAGGTACATAAAGGCCAAGTAATAAATTGGCTTTTCAGGACTCCCTGCAAGATCGAGCCCAGCATAAACAGTGTGTTAAGTAGTCGCAAACCTGAGAAGCAGGAGGACCCACTGCAGCGAGTGCAGCATCACCAGCAGGACGCTCAGGAGAAGAAGGAGATGGTGATGTACTGCAAAGAGAAAGTTTATGCTGGGGTTGACGAATTCTCTCTGGAAGAGATCCGAGCTGAAATCTACAGGAAGAAAGCGAGAAAGAAAGAAGAAGGTATGTTTCCAAGTGGGCTGGAGACTTTGCAGTCTTCAAGTGAGACTTTGCAGTCGGAATAATAAAATTGTGTTTGCTTCTGTCTGTGGTTGCAACTGCTTCTCTTTTTCTTCTGGGCTAGTTGTTTAACTGCTCTGAGGTGCAGAGACAGTGACACATTGAACAGCTTTCCATGGAAGCTGAGGGACAGGGAAAGACCACCTGAAGTTTCAGCCCCTTGATGATTCAGGCTGCAGGCACTGATTGTGTGTCAAATGAGCATTGGGCCTTACAGGTGTTTTTTCCTTAGAGGAAATACAAGCCATAGAACGGAAGAAGGAAGAACTACAAAGGAAAATTGAGGAGCTGGAAAAGAAATTAAAGAGGAAAGAAGACAACAAGCAGCAACAGCCACATGAACAGGTGTTGTCCTCATTTAATTGTTCTTTTCCACACTGCAATTTTAATTAGAAGTACCCAAGAAAGCTAAAAGGAAGCATATTTAATATTGTTCTAACACATTTTAAACTTCTTTTGAAAGGTTTCTTCACTAATAAGCTATATTCTCCCCCTTCCCTCCCTATTTCCAGAACAATGCCTTCACAGTAAATATTTTAAATACTGAAACACAGTTGTGACTGTTGTAAGCTATGTAACTGCTTACAGGTGTCTTTAACAGTTGCAGGGTAACTAAAATCTCCTATCAAAGTTTATATATGGTTGCAAAGAGTTAATGATGCATTTTAACTACACTGTGCAATAAAAGTGGACTTTATTGATGCAAGTAAGCTAAGTACAAATAAAAATGGCTGAAGACGTCTATGATCTATCAGGGGTTTAATGGCTGCATGGCGTTATTATCATGTTTTTGGCACCTTGTTACCTGGCTTGCAATTCCACCACTCTAGAACTGAAACGTGCTTCTGTTTCCACAGGCAGTGGAGAGAACGGGAACTTCAGCACCTTTGGGAATGCAAGGACTGGCTTTTTCCAGTGCAACGGCATATGGAGAGAAGGATCTTCAGTCACAAAGGTAATTGAGGGGTGTTTTAGCTCCAGTGAGAACACTTGTGAGGATCTTTAAGTACGAGTAGTATCATGGATCACTAAGAGCCTGT
Organism: Orthonyx spaldingii; assembly: GCA_013397795.1. Lineage (NCBI taxonomy): Eukaryota > Metazoa > Chordata > Aves > Passeriformes > Orthonychidae > Orthonyx > Orthonyx spaldingii. The sequence goes on from VZTJ01000083.1 coordinate 20,024, forward strand.
GTTGGCAGGTAGAGTAGAATATAGCCCTGGCATCAGCCTGTAACCAGGATCTGTGCTCTTTCTCCATATTTTTGATTATTTGTCTGAGGGATCTTAACTTCTTGCAAGTAGCATTTTTCAGCTTGGCTTGCCTTTTTTACAGATGTTTTGTGAAAGTCTGTAGAAGGCAAACTTGTTTGTTTTATCCTTTTCACAGTGAATTCCAGGTCTATGAAGACAGTCAACTAGATAAACCATCTTGTTCTGAGGGTAAGTAGTCAAGTTCTTTACCATTAAGCAGAAGGTTTGGTTAAAGGGAGGTGTTCCATGAATACCAAGATGGCAGCAAAGTAAAACCCAAAGCCTAGGTGGATTACAAGAATGACAGTGTGTGCGCTAGTAGTGCCTTTTACCTTATTCACCAAAACATGGAGCATCTGACAACTGTCCCGCTTTGAAAGGACTTTCAAGCAGAAGAGGATTTGTCTTTCAGTAGCTGGGACGTTTTCTTCCATCTTTCACATTTGCAGTGTTAGGAAAATCTCCGAAGAGTTTAATGCTACCATTAGATTGATACTTCCTTAAGTTCTTTTTCCTCAGAGGTTTCGGTAGAGGAATACAGTTGGAAATTCTATGTTTTTGGTTTTGGTAAGTTTTCTTGCCAAGGTCACATCCTGAAGGAATTTACTTCTGATCCGACTTGATTCCCATTGCTGTTGACAAAGGTTTTCCAGACTCCTCATGTATCCTTAGATACCCACACTGGAAATACATTTTTAAACTCTGAGCTGGAACAGAGAAATGAGGGCAGCCTTGCAAATTCCGAAGCATAGTCGAAAACCAGCAAGTTAGCCCTCATAATAGGGTGGAAAAGGTGTGGTTCATTAATGTGGCAAAACCAAGTCTTGTTTAATGGGCTTCTTTGTATGCCAGCTCTGTAACTTCCTGCTAGGAGCAGTACTTTTAAGACTATATATTAACTATTTTAAGTGGTGTTGGATATGCTCTTTTGGAAAAATTGTGGATATGATAGAGCCTATTGTTGTTTTTTTTTTACTGACGCAGGTCTGCTTCCCCCACCAGCTCCTGCTCCATTTTTCTCTATATTTGATGAATCCTCTACTTTGACAAATCAGAATATAAGGTAGGATCATTCAAGACCTAGATTTCAGAGGGAAGAAAAACTGAAGTGTCCAAGCACTTTCTGTAGCAGCTGAAGTAACTGTTTTTTGCAGGGGTGTGTGGGGGTGTATGTTTGATTTTGTTGATATTAGTATTTTTAATTTAATTGGTCTGAGTCCACGATGAGGAAATATTTGCCTGTTCTTAATCTTGAACCTAGAACTGTTTAAGCTGCTGTACTTGCTTCATTTCGGAGAGCTGTATCCATTGCTTTCTGGTAGTTCTGTAGTAGAAATTCGTTGACTGAAGTTATCAATAGGCTTCAGTTCTGGAGAGGAATCTGCTGGAGATGGGAAGCTGCTCTAATCAATATGTAACTGACTGTAACTTGTTGTCAGTTGTTCAGCAGATCGTAGCCAGAAAAGTGCCCGTCGCCCTCTCGCTGTTCTTAAGCCTGAGGATTCTCTGACTGCCAAGGAAAACGCAGCAGCAGCCTGTGTAAGCAAACAATTCATCCCATGGTAGATTTCCTGCCCAGAAGGCACCAACACAGGCCATGCAGTGTCACACTGAGCTAGCTTGGCTGCACCAGCATCCTGTGTAAAAAGCGAGGATTCTAAACTGCCGTCTGGCATGGCAGTAATTGAACGGGGTGATGATGAGTTTGTACTGGAAATAGAATGTTGTGGCTCTGGCTGCCTCAGCTCTGGAAGTGTCCAGGCCGGGCTGGATGGGGCTTGGAGCAGCCTGGGCTAGTGGAAGGTGTCCCTGCCCATGGCAAGGGGGTGGAATTCCATGGTCTTTAAGATCCCTTCTAGCCCAGACCATTCTGGGATTCTATGATAAAGAGAATTTTTGAAGAATGAGTGTCCTATTCATATTGGAAGGTGGTGGAGTGGAAGAAAGGGAACAGAAATGGTTCACTTTCAAATCAAGAAAAAATTGTCCTAAAATCTATAGGCTTTCACTGTCCCTGTTTTTTTTCTCAGGATGAACTGAATGGAATTGAACGTTTGACTGAGGATGCAATTGTGACAGGCTCCTACAAGAACAAGACCCTTTGTGCCAACCCAGAAGACACGTGTGACTTCAACAGGGCTGCCCACCTGGCCTCAACGCCCTTTCACGGGGCGGTGGCTCAGAGAGTCCCAACTCCTGGTTTCTCACAGAGTGAGCTGAAGGAAGACAGTCCAGAATCCAAGAGTGCACCTCTGAATCAGGAAACACTGGTGTGTGAAGGAGCATATGCTGAGGCTCTCCATGTGAAGAAACTGAGGTAATTAATAGTAAAGGACCTCAAGCCCCTTCTCCTGTGTGTCTTTCACGGTTGTGGTTTCAGTGTTGCTAAGGAAGGAGTTGGCTGAAAAGACCAAAACATACTGGAGGGAGCCATTTCTTTAGCTCAAGGTCCTCTTTGCCTTGAGCAGACTTAAGAGGTGATACAAACCCACTTGGCTTTTCACAATTACTGCTGTGGGACTTGACTATAAGGTTTTTTAACAAAATAACTTGCAGAGAAATTCATGAACATGTTCTGTCTTCATTATCAAACATGAAAAGCAGAATCATCAGTTTCTTTTATACTCATAGACTTCTGCACCTGTTTTAAGTACATAAAATACATCTGGTGTTTGTAGTTGACTTGTTCTACAGAGGAAAAAAGCTGGAGAGAAGAAAAAGCTGGCAAACAACTTTTTATCATTGTGAAGAAAAAACATCTATCGTATGGGAGTTTCTTAATCTAGAGCTGCGTTGGGTTTGCTGGCTGTTACTGTGTAAACGTATATACCGTGCTGAAGGGGTTTTGTACTCTGGAGGTTCCTTGAAAACCGTGCTGATTGTAATTAGGAGGAGCTCTTTCCCACCCAACCCTTTGCTGTTTTGAAAGCACGGAAGTTTTGTAGCAAAGGGATTGATAAATATCCAATATGTCTTGTGTTGTAGCAGTCAGATTTGGTGGAAGAGAAGATTAAAAAAAATCATCTGTAGAACAAGATTCTGAGTGTAATCAATCATCAAAACTGAACTGAAGCTCTGACATGACTTCTGGCTTTCTGCTAAGGATGGGAAAAAATTTCTTCTTGTTAATTAAATCTGGGTGTGCACAGTATCCTCTCCTAGTCTCTGGGTTGACATTATCTACAGCTTGTATCTTTGGCAAGTCTGAGTAGTTGATGGCTTTATTTACAGCCCCATCATGGAAGCAAGCCTGGAAGATACTCGCTCATCAGGTTCCTCAGTCTCAGGAGGTTCTCTGTCCTCTGTTACACAAATGTCTGCTATTAAAGACCTGCAGATCACGGGGAAACTGGAGCTGGCTCAGAGCTTGCCTGCTGAAGGGGTTACTGACTCTGGCGGTGGAAACGTTACTGGTTAGTACTGACCTGCATGTCACTCACAGCAACTGACTTGGAGCTGTCACTAAATGTGTGTGTTTTCTGTCCTTCCTGAGTCCCCCTGTGCTTTGTGTGTTTCCCATTACACTGACTTGTGACTGAACTTGTCTCCCTTGTCTGAAGCAGCAGTGAGGTGCGGTGCAGGATGCTTGTCAGCATCCACAGCATGTCAATATTAAGGTGACAGAGAAGTTACTTAAGGCAGTAAAGCAGGCAGTCTGTAGGAATAATGAGGTCAAATTCTGAGATGAAAAATTTGGACTGGATGGCAATAATAACTTCTAAGACAGCTTTGTTTTGGTTTTTTCTCTGTAATCATACTGTGTCTCCTGATGTGCTGATAAGCTGCTACTTTGAAAAAGATGAATACAAATTTGGAGCCTAGTGCAAGTTGCATAATTTTGGTGTAAATCTGCACTTTTAACTATGCTGTCAACTGCTGTGCAGCTTCACAGTATCCTTCTATTCCTATTGAGGGAAAACAGTACTGGTCCTTAAATAGTCAATTTCTTTTTTTATTTTTCTTTTAGTTAAAGGCCCTTGTTTCTCTCTGCTCTAAATATTTAGATTACAGTTAGAACAGGAATGGTCACCAAAACCCTGCACATTCTGGCCTGTGGAGTTAGTTGTGTGTTGAATGATGGTTTTCAAGGTGTTTAACCTGCGTTAACACCTCTGATGTTGGTTTATCGTGCTTTACTAGAATTGTGTGTTTGACAGTTGGCAGTGTATCTGCTCTGGAGAACTATGTTCCCATGTGCCTGCAGACTGTTTCATGATGAAGCATGCTTGGGACCTGGAATGAAAACACAATTAGACGTGATGTCACTGAATAGCTGGAATGTTTGGGATGAATCTTTGACTTGTTTTTATCGTATGCACTAATCTTTAGAGCAAGATGAAAAATGTCATCAGAGAAAAAGTAAGAGGGCCATTAAAACACTGAACTTTTTTAAACTTCGGATCTTTCCTGTTGCTTCGTTTCTTGCTTTCTGCACATCTCCCATGAACTGCAGCTCTGACCCTGGATGTAATAATTCTTAATACTGTGTAAAGAATAAAAATTACTTCAGATGTCAGTCAGTTTATTCCTGCAAAATATGCCAGTCAATTTTCTTAGGTTTGTGATGGCAAAAGCTTGAAACACATTGTAGCCTCCAACCTACACTGTTTCCTGAATCTGCTTTCACAGAGTTCCTTCCTGAGCAGTATTTGCTGCTATGCTTTTCAAATAACTATGAGTATAACAGTAGATCATCTGATTCTTACTTATCTACTGTGAAACTTTAAATTGTTCTCCCTCTTTACAGCCATGGCATTTGGGAGAAGGCAGTAGAGGCCATCCACTTGTTGTGTTTTATCTCAAATGATCAGGCAGAGTAAACACTTCAGGCTACCTCAGGTTTTTACAGATCAAGTCATCTATTGAGTGACTGTATGTTCTGTTCTGAAGGAAAATAAGTCCAGTCCTACAGGGAATTATCTTAGGTGTCTTCCAGGAGATAAAAACCATTAAATTGTTAACACTGCAGTGAGCAGCACAGTTGGAGTCCAACTTCATTTTTCTTTTCTTACATAAAACCTGTGCTGTAGTCAAAGGGCTAAATTTTCCTGAACCCCATAACGTAAACATCCCAAACTGATCACTTGCTCTGGACCTAGATTTAAAAAAGGAGTGTTGATTTGCAGAATGAGTTTGAATTCTGCTGTACCCGAAGTAATTCGGAGCTTTGTCTCTTGTGAAAGATAGGTTTTGCATGATGCTACAGTAGAACCCTTGAGAAGTCATGATAAGAGTCTGTGAGGCAGTTTTAAGGATAAGGGTCATATTGACTTCCCAGAAGCATTGAAAGAGATGCATTGACTTGCTAAGAGAGGAACAGTAAATCATAGTGTGGATTGAAAGCTTCCAGTATCCAGATTACTTTTACTGACAGATACAACCGAGGTGCAGGGAGTTAACACAGTTTGAGTTCATCTCTTCATGTTGTTTGTTTTCTTAGGAGATGATGTGGCTCGGGTCCTGTGGAGCTCTGAACAGCGTGAAAAGCTTTTAGCTTCTGTGCTGGCATCTCTGGTTACTTCTCCAGGTTTTCACATGGAGGCTGGAGCTCTGCCTTGCATGGAGGTGGAGAAGGACGTTGAGCTGGGTAGGTGTGCCAGACCCTCTGCAGTGCGCTGTTTGTGTTCTAATGGTTTGAGTTATGGTTCACATTCACCATCTTAGTTTTATGTGATGCAGGTGGGGAATGACTTGGGAATAGCTCTTTACTGTTACAGCTTATGAATGTAAACTTTGATCACAGGAAATGAGACTTACTCCATCAAAATGGAATATTGGAACAATGAAGAATACAAGATGTTTTTTGCCATTCCAGCTGAATGCGTTTTCCAGTGGGATGCCAAGGGATTTGCAATCAAGGTAACACACAAGATGGTCGTTGTACAAGAAGAGTGAAATGGTAAAATCTCATCCATTAATATAAACCCTTAATGTCTGAATTGCATGCATGAAGTTGGCTACTTCAAGTCCTCTTCTGAATTGTGGATCTAGATTAAAAGCCTCTGTGAAAAATGGCTTCCTTGGTCAAGTGGGAAGGGGGAAAAAAGGAGGATAAGAAGAATATGAAGATAAGCAATTTTCACTTTCTTCCAAAAATAAATGTTCTTCTTATGTACCTTCTTGTAGGTGTATTCTCAGCCTGTGCCTTGGGATTTTTATATCACCCTTGAGTTACAGAAGCGTTTGAATTCTGACTTTGACCAGAGCTTCAGTGAGAGTTGCAGCTGTTACCTGTACCAGGATGCCTGTGCCATTGTGCACAAGGACACAAACTGCTTCACGCTCAGGGTCAGTACAGACACACCAAGCACTGTTGGAGGGTCCAGTCTCCTGCCTGGGTGCCACTAGTGAGTCTGGGGTGGTGTTACGCTCATGGCTGCAGAGCTGCTCCTGTTTAATCCTGCAGTACAGATGCTCTGGTCTTCATCTGTGTACGAATCAGGGCTGTCTGTTAACGCCTCAGTTGGGTCTGGTTTCTCATTCATACATCACATGCTTCTCAGAGACAATCTTGAACCAATTTTTCACATTTTCTGTCTTTGTGAGTCATAAAGGACTGGAGCCAAGAACCACACAAGATTTGCATCTAAAGCTATTGTTTAACTTCACCTCTTTCAATACATTGCAGTCAGCTATAGCAAGGTCATACCATTTAGTGTCATGCTGAATGATTCACTTTAAGTCTTGTAGGCATTTTGAATTGTTGCATACAAATAGGACTGAAATTCAATAGTGATTTCAGTCTTCAGATCAATCTTCCTCTCCTGATCTTTTGTCCAGTTTTGAATAATGATGTTCCCTAAGAGCTTATGGTTCTTGTAATTGTCTGGGCTGATCATGGGCAACATCTGATTATACTGAATTTAGGGTGGGACTGTTACCTCTGTGCAGATCAATAATGAAACAAAAGGTGAGCTACAAATATTTCACCTAGTCTAAGGCAGAAGGGTACAGAGAGAGATGTTTATTCTCTTTTCAGGATCTTCTCCGTGACCGTAAGTTCATCACAAAGGAAATCATCTTCTTGGTTGTTCATGATCTTCTGCATGTAGTGGAGAAGCTGCACAAAGCAGAGATTGTCCATGGAGATCTGAGGCCAGAGGTGTTGTTTCTGGGAGACAGGTTTGTCTCTTCCTATGAGTATGGGAGGGTACAGAACAGTCATTTCAGCTACAGCTCCTGTGCTGCTGTTCCTTCTCCCCTTGTGCTGGGCTACTGAAGTACTGGGGCCTGAACAACAGGCCCTGAGCCAAAGCTGACCTCTAGATGAACCTTCCAGAACCTTCCAACCAGATGTTATATTTGTATCCACTCATTAACAAAGTGTCATTAGCAATGCAATCTGTGTATCCACTCATTGTTGAAACATGTATTCACCTTCCTGTATTTAGAAACCAGATACGGCCACACCTGGGTTTTGGGGGTGGAGAAGCAAAGGCAGCTCCCTGGGTTGCTCCTTGAGCCCTGGCCAGGCTTTGGGAGGAAGCCAGGAGGAAGCTGACCCCAGATGTTCCCGCACTGGAAGTGGTGTGAGCTTGTTGATTGCACCCTGTCCAAGCTGGGCCCTGTCCCAGCCCAGTCAGAAGCCTCTTTGCCTGCGGGTGGACGCACCCGTGGGAATTCCCAGTTGTGGGAGGGGCTCTCCAGTGCTGGGCTGTGACAGGGGTTTCCCAGCTGCTGTGTGGCTCTGGAGGATGGTGAAGGCTCAGGGTCCCTGGTGCTGTCTCTCAATCCCTGTAGGCAATCTCTGGTAGCACTGCTGAGCCTGTCCTTGTGTAGTTCTTCACAGTTTTGCATTATAGAAAATTACACTATTGCTGAGGTTGGTTTCTGTGCCTGTTGTGCTGAACTTGCCCACTGGCAAAACAGGTACTGATTTTGCAGTCCAGGTTTTTTAGGCTCCAGTGTATTCTGATAAGAGTGAAAACACTTAATTTAGGAACCAACCTTCCTGTAGAAATGGTCTACAATGATGTTGCAAAACTAGGCTCAACCAAGTGGTTTTGCTATTGCCTGTGCTTTTAAGTTTCTTTACCAAGATTCTGGACTGCTAACTTTATATGGTTCTTAACCTGCTTTTGGTTTTACATATCTGAAACCCAGGAAATTCAAAGACAGAAGACAGGTGGGACTGAAATATCCAGATAGCCTTAAAGTGTTCACCATCCTCTGCAGTCCAGCTTGTGCCTTGATGCACAGCCCTAATTTTCTTCTTTAAGCTCTTTGCCATGTCATGTTCACCAAGTCACCTGTCCCTTGGAAGGTGGTCTGTGAACTAAGTGTGGTGGTGCCTGGAAAGGTAACACAAACTTTTCCAGACAATATAATGATAATTTAAAAGCAAACCTTCACTTGGGAGCCTTCAGGTGCACAGTATGGTGAAAAACAGGGCCCAGAATTAGACCCTTACGATTGATGAGATGGGGCAATTGGAATATCTCCAATATTGTCCAGTTAGAGGAGGAGTTGGTTGGGTGATCTCCCTGCTGGGTTCTGCCCTCCTACCCTATCTTTATTATGCCTGTGATTACGAGGTGCAAAATCAAATGTCCATGGAGAAGGAAGAGGCCAGACATAACAGAAGCTCAGGAATGTGTCAATAAGGGCCTGTTCCCTGTGGGAAAGGAAGCTGGGAAAGTGCTAGAGTTACACTGAGGCATTTAGCACAAAGCTACAAATGCATGAGAAATACATAAGACCTAAAAACTTCAGGCATCATTGGGAAGCCAGGAACCAGAATGTCTAATGGATCAGATATAATTCCATTACATAAATTCACTGGGGCTGTACTTAGTTATCGCCAATATGTTAAAAATAGCTCTTAAATTTAAATTTACTTTGAGCCTACAGTCATCTAACATGTCTACTCCCAGTGTAGTTTACTTATAATTTCTTTGTGGTTATTTTATTAATAATGTGTTTATATGATGATTTATACATTGCATGCCTCTACTATGCAAGTTCTAATGTTTTCTTCACATCCTGCAATGGGTTGTCTTCCACGTGCCTTAGGGTGCTGCATCCTCTTTTGGAAGTCACTGATCTAATAGTGGCTTGATAGACTTGGATATCTCCTGCTGGATTTCTCTGTGGCAAATACGAAACCAACAACTGCCAAAAAGTTAGGATAATGGTTTGGGGTTCCTCAGATAGCAAAAGCACAAGTGCATAGTATAAATTGCAAGATAAACAGCAAGCAGGTGTGTAAGAAGAGCAGTAGTGAGAGGGGTGATGTGTGGATGTTGTTGGCTTGGAAGCCGTTGACAGAGATACTCCTCCCTGCCCTTCCTGTTTGTCCTCCCTTACTTGTAGACTAGGAAAAGTTTGTAAACCTATTATCAAGCTTGATTAATTTTTGTATCAAGTATTCTGAGGTTTAGAAGGAGAGGGAGAAGTGCAAAACATTATGATGGTGCTCAGTTATTTTTTGCCTTTTTGACTTTATCTGTTATCTCTTTTTTTCACATATGTGTTTGTAGCTCTGTAGCCTAGTGTTGTATTCATAGCTAGCATTTTACCTGCTCTATTAGACAGACAAATTCCCCAGTGGCTCCAAGCCCCGGGGGTCCAAAGGTAAGCTCTCTGGGAGCCAGGGCTGAAAACCAGCTCTTCCAGACACATTTTCATAAACCAAGTTCAGTTCCCATCTGAGGTGGGGGCTGTTCAGAAAAGGGTGGAACCAGGGGGGAATTACCTCATCATCTATGTCTCTAATTAGGGATTCTTGTCAGTTATGCTAATTTGCTAAATATAAAAATTGTATCTGCTCTATGTTATGTCTGCATCTTTGCGTTTCATCCAGCATGTTGTGCACCATAAGGATCCTTATGAATGTAACCTGTGTTTATCACCTGTGCCTGGCTCATAATTTTAGGACCAGTGCAAAGACATGACACTATTCCCACAGTCCACAAACTTTGTTTCAGATAACTGTGACCAATATGAAAATAGCACCATCCTCAACCCTTTAGTGTGTGCTATTGCTTACTGCAGAGACAGCAGTATGGTCCCTAAGCTCCCTGCTGTGAGCCCTTGCCATCCAGGGCAGCCCTTGCAACAGTAGTTCTGACAGCAGCCATCAGAGGGGAGCATTGACATGGCTAAGACTCACCTTCACTGTGCTGTTAAATTTAATTCTGAAAAAAAGAGAAAGTTTGTCAGATGGTCTTCTGCCTCATGTGCTTGCTCTGCTCAGGATCTGCGATGCGTTTGCTAACGAGGAGGTGCCAAATGCTCTGAAGATTGTGGATTTCTCGCACAGTCTGGATTTGAGGGTGCTGCCTCGAGTCAGCTTGCCCTACAGCTTTCCCACAGCTCAGACCCCTCATGGACAACAGCTTCTGGCACAAAGTTCTCTTCCTTATCAGGTGAGTCTCTGTTTAGTAGGACATCTTAATTTCTGTGTTTCCTTTACAAAGCCCATTTTCTTAAGTTAAAATTTACAAGTGCTATGGAAAGCTCTGATGAGTCAATACTGAATAAAGAGAATTATGTATCTGATGAAATCCTTGGCATTAAGTGAAAAGATTAGCAGTGCTGTTCAGTGATTGAAAGGTGAAGTTCTGATTTCATTGTAGCTTTCTAAATAAATACAGTAGTTACCAAGTTTTTTTGCTTAACAGGTTTCGGAAGCTTCTGGTGCAGAGGTGGTTCAGACAGTTTTGTGAAAGCACTGAGAAGAGAAGGTGATAGACGTTAAATTTTGTGATGTTTGTTGTGATTACAGGTGGACCTGGTTGGCATTGCAGATATAGTCCATTTGATGTTGTTTGGGGATCATATCCAGGTCTATCAGGAGAATTCCATCTGGAAAATCAGCCAAAACTTATCAGAGTAAGTCCTTTTGCAGAGGGGCCTACTGGGAAAGAAGAGACATCTAACTTCATTTTCTTTATAGTGGTACTGTCTTCACAGCTTAGAACTTACAACTTGAGGCTGTTTTTGCCAGGAAGTGTTAGTTTTGTGGAGACTGAAATTGTGAAGTTGTTGGACTTGTTCACTGGTAGCCTCAGTGCTGTGTAGGAAACAATTGTAAGCTGAACTGAGTAGTCCAGTTGAGGTGACTTTGCTTTTTCTATCCTTTCAGATGAGACTGACATAGTCTCTCTGCACCTTACAGGTCAGACTTGGAGAATTGGATGGGTGGTGAGGGGGGTAAAGATTGCAGAACACGTTGCTTCAGGAATGGATTAGTTTGGCTTTCTACTTTCTTCTTTTCCTTCTACCAAGACACTGATGGCAGGATGTAACAGTTATAGAAAAACAGTACATGTGCACAACAAAGAAAATAATTTAAATCTGTCATTCAAGATGCAAGTGTGCAAACAGCTGCTGTTTGTCTCAGGTATTAAATTCTACTGCTCTCTTTTAGCCATGTGTTGTGGTTGTAAGTCTGCTCTGCCTTCCTGTGCCCTTTGTTTGTTCTCAGACTGAACACTTGTTCATCCTGTTAGGCATGTACTGCGGATTTTTTTGCCGTGGCTTTTCTTAAGGGTTTTTCAGAACTCTGCGCTCATGAGAGCAATTACTGGACAGGTATCTGAGTCAGGATCATGGATCACTCCTAGGACCATTGCTTTAAGAAAACCTATTGCCAGCATTGGGGTTGTCCTGTTCCCTAGCAACCTGCACTGCTTACATCTCCCAGTTTGTTGTGTTCAGCCTTTGGAAAAAATCCCATCTTCTTAAGCTGTGCACAGAGGAAAAAACTGAGTTTTTTTCTTGACTGGGTATATATCTGGTTTTCTACTATGTTATCCTTTGTTTAATTCTGCAAGAGATTAAATGGAGCTACTGCAGATGAAGCCACATAAGGCCTGAGTTGAGAAGGTTGGGACATGGTGTCAGGGACCTGGTCAGGATGTGGGTATGGGAAAAGGAGCAATAGCTGTCTGGATAACTGAAGCAAGAGGAATAGTAAGTCTGAGTTGGGAAGGATAGGGCTGGCTGGCTGTCAGTGGAGTTTGGAGGGGAGGGGTTCATTAGAAAGGAATTGTGGTCAAAGCTGGGGACGCTGGATGGAGAAAATTAGGATTTTGGTTTGAGGTATAACTTAAGGAGTGAGACCTGTGAAGGGCTGAAGGAGACAGCAGGAGGAAGGTAAAGCCTGGGCATGAGTTGTGTGGAGCTGGAACCAGGCTGTCATGGCTTCTCACTCACCTGTGTGCATCAGTTCATAGTTTGGGAGTTCAGAGTACAAATAAGAAATTTCCATTTTCTACCCCCTCTTCTGCTTTGCTTTTGAAAGTATTAAAGATTTATCATTCATCATCTATACTTATCTTTCAATATCAGTTATTCCAAGAAATGTCTGCATAGGTGCTTTAGTTGCACATTGTACTGAAGCCTTATATCAACAGTGTAAATGAGGCATTTCATTAGGTAGGAATAAGCGATTTGCACTGAATCCCTTTCCATTCTCACATGGATTATTTAGTGTGTCTTGTTCTTACTGATTGATGACACTCCTCTAGTCAGTTTGAAGCTTTCAAGTAATACAGGACAAGCAAATTCACTGCTGCAGGGAACCTTCATCCACCAGAAGAGGCTCCACAATTAAGTATTCCATGGGAGAAGAGTCAGCTGATGGAAATCCATCTTGCTCTTCATCCTTTGCATACAGCCACACGTGCTGGTGACACTTGTGACACCCATGAAGACACAGGATTCTTCTTCCTGGTGCTTTTAGTAATTCTGCTTTAGAAAAGATGGCATTGCTTATGTCCTTTCTGTTCAAAGTTCTCTTAAATGATTTGGAAAGTGATTTTTTTTTATTATTATTATTTCTTTGAGGTTCATTATTTGCTGGTTTATTTTGGGTTTTTCTCCCAAGGATTGTACTGACAGAGTAACTTGGCTTAAAAAAGGCTCTTAGAATTCAGGTATTGACAACTAGAAAGAAAGCTTCTTACTAGAAGGCTCATTGGTATTAAATACAACTACCATGACTGTCTTATTTTAAGAAGCTTTTTAAAAATTACTTAATTATTTGTAAGTATTAAATAAATGTGAATATTGCAGAATGACTGGAAGAGCTACTGATTTTACTACCAGTTCAGCAAAATACCAAAGCAGTGGGGAATTGCAGGGTAGAGCACAACATTTTTCTTCCAAGGTCAATGGCTCTCAATAAAAAAGAATCCACTTAAAAGGTGACAGAACAAATGGAAAACACTGAAACATTGTGGTAGAGATTTAGGGGAAGGTAGAATGTAAATTCTGATCTAGTTGATCTTTTCATCTCTTGAGTACAATGCTGACAGCCTGCTTTTCAGGGGAGGGGTTTCACTGATATTAAGGAATAGTTATGGTGACTTTTTTCTGTTCTCACTGTACTATTTTAGGAAACGACATCTGTGCAGGTTTATGTGAGGCAGGATATAGAAGCTGCATTTGAATTTTTAGGACTATTTTTGTTACTCAGAACTCCTTACACCTCCTTAGCAACACTTCATCTCCTCTGCTACACCTCTTGCTCATCTAATCCCACAAAGAAGATGGACTCAAGTCTTGCATGTTTTTTCTTGGTTAGGTTCTGCATTGACTTAATTATTTTAGCAAATATATGAGTTACCATTGTAATAGTGCAGGCTGAATTCATTCTGAGAGTGGCTGCTGCTGTTTTGTGAGTCACTTAGATAAAGCAGAGGCAGATAATTTGTTTCAAAGCCACTGTGACTCTTAGCTCAAGGGAGAAAAGTGCTTCAGTAGTCAGTAGCAGTGCAAGACTGAAGAACCAAGGGTTAGCTCTAATATCAGTTTTCTGAGACTTAAATGAGTCACTTAACCTTTTTATTCATGTTGTGTGGGTACATCTGGGAGAGAGGGGTTTTGTTACTATTAATTGTCTCCAAAATATTATCTATACAGAACTCTGGCAGATGGAGGCAGGGAAAAGAGAAAGCAAAACTGGCTCTAAACCACCTTTTTTCTTTTTTTTTCTTTAATATTGCCCTGTTAACTTAGCTTGCAAGTGGCTAAAGAACATTTACCTCTGCCCTTTATTCATGAAAGGAGTTTCTCAAGTTGTTTGGTTCAAAAATCTTCTTGTTAATTCCTTTAAACTAAAGCTGCTGTGGCTTGGTGTGAATGGTGGTGGTGGTCAGGTATATTAGGACAGGTAACTGTATAAGCAGTTGGTTTAGACCTATGTAGTTGCTATCCAGAAACTTAGTGGAGCAAGGCAAAGGGGCCCATACATATGAAATGAGCAATACATTCCATTTACTCGTGTGAGTGAAATGATTATTTCAGGCGTAGTTCTCCCGGGATGTTGAGTGCTGAATGTAAGTGGACACCCTGATAGACATGTTTTGTGTGTGTTTGTACTGCTGCACTGAACTCTGCTCTGTTTGTTTTAGGACCCCTGACAGTGATTTCTGGAGTAAGCTTTTTGAGAGAGTTCTGAATGCAGATGGTAAGTCCACAGTACCTCTGCTGAGGGAGTTGAGAGAGGAAATCAGTGAAATGTTTGACAGCTCTTTCAAAGAACGACTTATGTTGACCTTAGCTGCTGTGGGAGAAACTTTCCTCCTGGTGAACTTCCAGTGACTTCTTAGAAGACAAACACATTTTGTATTCTAGTGAAGAATTTGTTGTTGCTTTCTTAAGTTTTCAAATGTAAACATTAGCATGATTGGAGCCATTTCTGCAATACTTCACGTGGGACTTGCTCAAGAATGTTTCTGTTGCATGAGTGCGTGGAAAACTTCCTAAGGCTCTACGTGAACCTTTGTGTGTCTGAGTTTGGGAGAGAAGATTGTTTGTCATAACTGGGCCTCCCCTTCTTGTGCAGCTCCTTAAAAATTCAACACCTAACTCGCACGGCACTCTTTGAAATGTCTTTGTTCTGCATTCAGTTGGTCTTTCCATTAGTGTTCAATCAATAAAGTTGTGTTTTGGTAGCGAGTGTCATATTTAACATGGTTATCAAATGCTTTCATGTGACTTTATTTAGAATCCATGCAGGAGTGCTGCTCCATGACTGGAAATATTTTCTGGCTGCTGGAGGTAAAAGCCCCTCATTTTGTGGCAGCTTTCATAACCACGTGGGATTTCCTGGATACTTGAATACAACTTGAATGATTCTCCTTGGAATGTGCTCTCATAGAAACTTGTCATAAGAACAAGTAGATGAAGTCACGAGTGGAAAAGCTGCACACATAAACCTTGTTACTTCTTAAGGCAAGAGTTATGTTAACTTTTGAAAGGGCTGGAGTTCCTGACTGAGTGTGAGCATCCCTGAAATCTCAATTTGCTCTAAGTGAAGTGTTGGCAGGCTTTTGTGGGAGGTTGTGTGGATAGCTCTATGTGTTAACCTTTTACACACTGCATTATTGAAACGCACACAAAGGAAGTGCAGGGAAACTTCTCAGACTTGAGTTTAATTCCTTGCAGCTTCTCCTACACCTGAGAGTACACAACTGCATCACTAGTCATTTCTTGTCCCTAAGAAGCCAAATTTGTTGTGTTTTTTCATTTGGTTAAATTCTCCAGCCATGGTTCTGCTTGTTTCTCCCCTGTTGTGTTATCTCCAGATTTTGTGGTGGAACTTAGTGTTGTCTTTTCCACATTGCTTCAAGCCACCTTCTTTCCTGCTTTTTTCTGCATGTTCCATCACTATTCCTCTTACTTTGGCCTATCTTCTTTTTGCTGTCACAGATTCCTAATGCCCTTTTTTACACTTCCTCTGAGAGGGTTATATATTCTTCTGATTCAGGAATAGGACCTAAATGCCCTGGTGGAACAGCTTTAATATTGAATGTAAACTGCTGCTGAAGAATTTATTTTGGTCCTTTAATGCCTTAATTAAAGCTTCTTGTAATACATTGATTAGTCATCTGTTGAGATAGCAGATAAACAAAGATCTATCTCTACCCAGAGTTGAGAGCCAAGATCACTGGTAGAGCATCCAGGAGTCCAATGCATAGCTAACTTCTAGCTCTAAAAAGAGGGCATGTTTGTTCTTTTCTTTAGCTGAAATTTGTTTGCTTTTGCTGATCCTCTAACTGCCTTTTAGACAAAATCTGGGGAATCTCACTTGCTGTCCTGTCACTTGCAACTTTTTCAGTTTACATGCTGCAGCACTGAGCTGAATACCAGGTAGATTAGGAAGAGAAGGCTTCTAACAAAGTATCGGTCATCCCAAGGACTTCTCACACAAGATGTGTTTGTAGCCAGTACAGAACAACTTCAGTGTTTCATTCGCACAGGAAGCTTTTGAGAACAGGCTGAACACAGAGATAAGAGCTCACAGCAGGAGTTCAGTAAAGGAAATCTGTTCTTCAGGTCTTTATGTAAGTGAACCTGTTTGTTGTTACTTAAATGAGGTCTAAATCAAAGCTGCAATACTCCACTACTACCTTTTATTGCCTTGGCATCTATTTTCTTTCTAAACAACAAGTGTGGTCATCCTTGTCCACCTAGTAAGACTGCCTTTGATCAGTTACTCTTCATGTATGTCCCAGACAACACAAAAGTGCCTCCCAATACTGTAAAAAAAGAAAGACAGCAATGGCATTATCAATTTCTCCATACTACACACAAGTAATGGAGAGGAGCGAGCAGGTATAAGAAGAAGGAGCAGTCATCTCTTCTGATGTTTGTTCCCACTCCTGCTGTGATGGAGCTCTGCCTCTCTGCTGCACAGGTGAGTCTGCCTCCCCTATGCCATGAGCTGATTGCACCAACGTGTAAGAAGAGCTCAGGCAGCTCTTTGGACATTGCTGTTGTGTCTTCAAGTAACTCTGCCTCCAACCTTAAAGTTTTTCCTAAGCATCACTTTTTGAATTGTTGTGTAACACATAGGTGCTCTGTGACCTTGCAGGCTGGGATTGTCATAGATTTGTCATGAAGTAGGAGACACACCAGCCTTGCCCACAGGATATTTATATTTAGAGATGAAAATTGCCTTAACATTTTCCAAGGGAAAAGAGGCATCTATAAATCCTGACATGACAAAATGTTCCACACCAGGTAGAGTACAATGAAATTGTGTGACAGCCAGATATAGAAGTCCTAGTGAGGTTATCACTAAAAAATAGGGTGATGGAATCTGGGGTATGGCAAACTTTAATGTCTATTATATAAATAAAAGTGCACAAAGGAAAATGGCAATGTGATGCATCATGGTTGTACCAGGTTGCTTGAGAACAAAACTTGACCAGAGACACAAGAGGGATACCTGGAAGATATGTGTGGGCTTCAGCTGCTTGGATTCAGAAACTGAAAGAATCACATTGTCAATATCCACTCTGTTAAGCGGAAAGGGGTCTAGAAATACTTGTAGGAAATCACTGAGCACCTAAAAATGCTGCAGGTAAAAAATGGAGGCTGATCCCATGTGCTTGAGCTGTGGGTGGGGCAAACCCCACAGGTGTGAGCTGTTTTCTTGTCCAGCTCTGGAAGCTGCAGCTGGAGTTGATTCCAGTTGCTAACGGCTGTTGGAGCTCATTGCCTGCACCTGTGAGCCACAGGTGCTCCCGGTTACTGCCCGAGTGGCTGGGGAGTGACCAACGACCTTACGGAACCTGATTGCTCTCGAGGGCACACCTGCAGGCACTTACACGTCCCTTATGAGCTCTGAAACAGCGTCTGAAGAGATCATTGGAAGGGAGCTTAAGGAGGTGTGAGGAGTGCTCATCACCTGCTGGTCTTCAAAGGTATGTGATTTGTAGATTTAAAATGCTAGCTCTGAGATAATTGTGAAGTGTCCTAAAATTTATCAGCTAAGTGCACTCAGAAGATCTGTATCTGAGACTTCTCTAGCAAGGGGTCTGTGTTCAATAGAAAGATTAAGAAAACCTCAGAACAGGAAGATGCACTTGATAACTCATACATTATCAGAGGTGTAAGCTTGAGCTTGTGCTAGCAGATAAAATGACTTCACAGAATAAACCAGGTTTTTTATTTTGTCTGGAGTGAATTAGAAGGGGCAGGCAATGCAGGAGAGCTGTAAGGATGTTGTGAGGTTCTGCAGGGACAAAATTAAAAGGGGCAAAGCCCAACTAAAACTTCATCTGGGTACTGCTGTGAAAGACAGTATAAAAATGCTTCTATAAATACATGAGCAACAAAAAGGGCTGAGAAGAATCTCCATCCTTTATGGCACTTTGGGCCAGCCCTCAGTAAGAAGCAGTTGAGTCAGTGTCCCTGGCAGGGTTTAAATAATATATAGAGGTGGCATTTAGGGACCTGGTTTAGTGGTGAACTTGGCAGTGCTGGGTGGACTCTTGGACATCTTTTCCATCCTTAATCATTCTATTATTTAAAGAACACAAATCACTCCTCCTCCATGAGCATCAGCAAATAATTCTGCATCTTTCCTCTGTTCTGCTCCTTATTTCCCAAGTAATATTGCAAAATGCCTTGGGGCTGAAGTGCAGTTCCTGAGGTGCAGCACTCCATTCTGTGCCCCAAGGACTCCTCGATGTACAAAAGCTGAGTTGTGATTCCAAGTGAGCTGTTTGCCTGGGGGCTGGGGGATTGGTTGGAGTCTCTCCTGTAGCCGTGGGCGATGGGCACTGCAGTCACACTGATGGGCCTGTGCTTATACAGATCGCCGTAAAGCTCGACAAAGGAACGCCGAACTCTTTTAACAGTTTCATTCTTTTGCTTCTTACTATTTCTCACTCGGTTCCCTCTCTGCTCCGTTAATCCAGCAGAAGCTGGATGCTGTTTGGAAGCTTAGAAAGATGAAGGTTTCATTTCCATAATAGTTTAAATTATTAAATAACATGTGAGTATCGAGGTTGTCCAGTAAAGACAGGAAGAACATTGTTCGTTTTGTTGGTTCTAGAAGTGTTTGTTCCCTACTTTCCTTTTGTAATAACTATGATCCAAAGCTATTTAATTATTGACCTTATGGTTCCAGCTGGTATGGAAGTGTGGTTTACAAAGCCAGGAGCAGCAGCTGGGTGACACAATGCTGACAAAAGACAAATGTTAGTGTTCAGTTTCTAGGCCTGAGCTGGTGTTGGTTTTCCCAGTGCTTTGGGTTCTCTCAAATTTTCAGTATCTCAAGTTGTGTAGTTCCTTGAAGCTAAACTAGTCATGTACTTTGTAGTGTAATACTTTATAGTACCATTCACTCAGAAATACTTTTGCAGGGGAAAAAAAAAAAAGTTGGAATATTGCAGACTTGAGTGGTGAATATGACTTCTTGGCGTGCTTCCTTGATAGCCAGTAAAGGCTCTGGACTGTTCTGCTACATCTGCATCTACTCACCAAGAGCCAACCTGGATTAGTACTTTACCTGTAGGGGAACTGAACTGGCTACAGCTTGTCCTGTTCTTAAACCACCCTCTTATTCCAAACACATCCTAAAATGACTGCTTTTGTTCCTCTCTGAGTTTTTAATCTTCCCTTTTCTCTCCTTTGTGTTTTGCAGTTTTTACATGCACTAAAGGTTGATTCTGTGAGAGTTGTGTTGATGTGCAATGGCACCCCACAGAGCCAAGGCCAAACCAACACAGGATCCTCAGGGGTCCCTTGCAGCTCAGGCTGTTCTGTGATTCCTGGAGTTATTACTGAGTGATTATAAGCAGTATGAAGCCTTGACTTAAACCAGGGTGTCTGTCCCCTCTCATTCTGTGACATGTCCTTCCTTCCAGAAGTGGTTGTAGCTCAGAAATACTGTGGAGATTTTCTGGGTAGAAGTTACTCTACAAACATGAGTGTTATTTAACCTCAAACCCAGTGAGGAGCTGGAAAGCTAAATCTAGCTCTAATGAATGAAGTCCGAAAGCTGCCAGCATTCAGTGATTTCACAGGCTTGGGATATTTTCTGACAAGAGAATTCATTTCTGAGACTTGTTGACAGAAACATCAAGAATGGAGCTGCTGCCTTTGCTTCCACCCACCCCAGCAAAGAGAGGGGGAAGAGAAGCAGCTCTTATAAATAGCTCGGTTCCTGTTGTAAGTTGGGTGCTTTTTGTGTCAATGACATCACCCTCTTCTCCATGGCAACCCCCTACGATGTCAAAACTGCAGGGCACCATCAGAGGAACTCCAACCAGCAGATGAACAGGTTGAATCAAGATAATTTAATGGCAAAAGAGTGCAGGGCCCACAGGAGGTGGTGGGAAATAAATAAAGGGGCTACTGGCAGCTCTGTTACTCTGGAAAACCAGCATCTCTGGTGGCTGGTTCCCAAAACTCTGCCCTGTCTCTTTTTCCAAGTCCTTGTCAGGGGGAGGTAGGTGGAAGGCAGGCAGGCATCTTATTCCTGATCTCCGGTGTCTGGAGAGCAGAACTACAGGTGACTAAGCAGGAGGAGCATGACTGACTCACTCCTGAATTATTTCTCACTCCCCTTCTCTTCCCCCTCCCATCTATTCTGTTTGGCTTTTTTAGCTTTCACCCAACAGCTCAGATTTTTCCCCAGGCTCTGATGAGGAAGAATTGGCAGCAGGCTTTCTTGTTACCTAAGGTTCACAAATATGTGCTTGTGGTTATCTAGGTGAGGAAATAGAAGCCAATTCCAAGAGCAAGAAAAAAGAATTGGCTCTTGGATGCAACACCTTTATCTAGGGGTAGAAAAAAAAGTGCTTTTCTTGTCTGATTGTTGTGTAGGAAATACTAAAGTAGCTGACATGCCAGGAAGCTGTAAATAACTGGTTTCTTTATCAGGATACCTATGGAAAATACCTAATTGCCTCCCTGGCAGCCCTGCTGGTGCTGATTTCTAAACGGACTGCAGTGGGGAGAAGCCATGGCACTTGCTGTCTTGATTACAGCGTTGGATTCTGCTGGGTTGTATTTGGGACTCAAGGATCAGGAACATAATGGTTACAGCTGCAGAGTTTTAGCCAGAATGAGCTGTTTCAATCAGCTTAATAAATCTGTCTTCATTTACATCCCTGTGAAGTCTGAAGCCTTAGAACAGTTTGCCTTCCCTCTCAGGGTGCCAGGAGAACTGTTGCTGAATTTCAGCCGGCAGAAGTGTCAACTTTGTACTAGCCTTTCCATTTTTTTGCAATTGCATGTCATGGACCCAGGCAAGTTATGCAAGACCAGCACAAAGCCCAGGGTCCTGACATCCACAAAGGGACACGGCAATGCTCCCCACATGGAGAAGGAAGTCTGTGGTGGACTAACACTACATTTGCCACTTGTGGCCTGCAATTTACAGGACATGAGAAACTTTAATCACAGATTCTCCAGGTGTGAGGCCCTGTCATGTCTGTAGCTCTCTCCCCACCCCAGTGTGATGCTAAGCCTGTGATTGCTAGGCTTGGTTGAGGGGAAAATGTATGGAGTCTTTCCACACCAGAATCTTGATTAGTATCTTGCTCTTGCCTTTTGTGCTAAACGCCACTCAAGGCACTGTGCCGTCCTCTTTGCTGAGCTCACAGCATCAGCCCACGATAAAAAAAGGTCCCAGAAAACATTGACTCACTGCATCCCAGCATCCTGACAGGGCTGTGTGTCTGCAGTGAGATCTCCTCAGCTGGAACTGCGAGGTTTCAATGGAATTGATGGCTGTGAGGCTGTTTTACCTTTCCTGAGTTGTGCTACCACCTGTACTGCCTGCCAGAACAGGGGTGGGAGCACCGGGATCGCTGCCCAGCACCTGGCACGGGGCAGTGCTGCTGAGGAAGCAGCTGGAGCCGGGGGGGTTGCATGTGCATGAGGAGTTTTCTGCAGAAGCTTTAAGACTAAATTGCTGAGAATTTTTGCCTGAAGCAAGGGATGTTTCCCGTGCTTAAGACAAGCAGCAACCTGCAGTCAGAAGGAAGAGGGGACTGAATTCACTCCAAAAGTATTTCTTGGGGATCTTTTTTCAAGGTAAGCCTGCTTTTGTAGGAGGTAGATGGGGCAACAGGGTTCAGCATTCTGAACACTAAAACTGACACGACTTCTGTATTTTTGTTACCTTCCTGAGCTGTAGAACTCAGATGAATATATTATGTCTTTGGTACTCTCTTTTTAGGCTGAAATATCAGCCAATAAGAGCTAATTTTCTGAGGTTTGAAGCCATAAAAATGGGTGAGGGAGAACGTTTTTAACACTGCCTTGTGCCTGCCTGTGTACTAGTGGTGAATAAATGCCTCTAAAACGTATATTTAAGTAGCAGAATGATGGGTCTTGAAAGAACAGTAGGTGAATGAAAGTAGAATCTAGTAAGTAGACATCAGCTTATGGTTTATTAATTTCATTTAGTGGTTGTCAACATTGCTACAGTATTTATTCTGTATGAAGTAAAATGAAGATGTTTCCTGCTTTGTGAACTTGGACTGAAAGGTTTTTAATTGGCATATTTTGAAGAAATGCTATGGAAACCAAGAGCAAGGAGATAGGATTTCTTTAAAGCATCTATTTGAATGACACCTGAACAACCCATTTATTGCTGTTGGAAACTATTGGTGGAGAGACCAGAATGTAGTAGAGAGCTCCTTGTCCTAGCTGCAGGAAAAGCCTATTTAAAGTAGGAAAAAATTACCTTGAATATACAGAGATGGTTCTGAAAAATACTGGTAACACCTAAAAAATGTTTTATCATCAGTAGCATCCCTTCCTTATACTGAAACTCTTCCTAGTTGGGAACCCTCCAGACTGAGAAATGTGTACTGAGGTTGTGGGGTATAAATTAGAGTCCTAGATGGGAGTAGAGCAGAACTGCTGGAGCCGTGGAGGGAAGGCACTTGCTGAGCCTGGAAGTGCAGGGCAGAGCATCTGCACTTTCCCTTTGCACGTTAATGGTGCTCATACTTGTATGCAGTTCCATCTTGCTCTTGGAAAAGGAGTAATATGTGCTCATACAACAAAACCACCTTCTGGTTAGGGAAGTAACTGTAGTCAGTAAACTTTTGGAAAAAAATGCTTATCAAATCTGTGTGGAGTAAAATCAAAATACTTGGTTGCCTGTTTTTCTGTAGGGAAGGTGGGAATGGAGTGGTGCCTGGAGGGAAACTGCTCTGGGCAGGCTGGGAATGGCTGGGGGAGGCTGCCTGGGGAAGGGCACCTGTGCCCAGCGTTGAGGCAGGGGCTGGTGGCCAGGAGGGCCGTGGTGCCAGCAGTGCTTGTGTAACGTTGGGCTGTCTCCGCAGCTGGAGCTGCTGATGCACTTGCATGTAGTTGCTGCAGCTTGATTTCACTCTGTAGAAGTAGTTGAGGATATTCCTGCCAACTTCCCAGTCAGGAGTCATCAGTTGTGCCTCTGTCACTTGGGGAGCATGAATGAATAACTCTTAAGTCTTTAATCTAAGGCAGCTTCCAAGAACCCTGTGTACCCAAGTCTGGAATCCATTGTGATCCGATTCGGTATCCAGGGACAGCAAAGACTATGAAGAGGTGTTCACCCAGGGGTACACTTGAAACTCCCAAAGAGAACCACAACATGAGAGGGCAGGGGAGCAAGGGAAGTGCAAGAAAGGCCCCAGAGGAACAGGGAAGCTGCAAAGGGACAGTAGGAGCCACGTGCTGTGGACAGGCCAGCACAGCGGCCCGTGCCTTTGGGGGGCTACAGAAGCTGCTGCTGCTTTTGGCATCATTTTCAACTGGAAAGCTGCTTAACCAGTGTTAAATGTCATGCTATCTTCCATGGGATGGTTCTTTACATCCAGTAAAACATCGTATTTTGGCTGGTAGGATTTGGTGGTAGAGGGGGGCTTTCTCCAGTTCCAGAGAGAACCACAGAAGGAGGGATAAATAAGAAGAAATAAGTGATGCTGCTGGAGAATGCAAAGCACAGCAACCTAGATAAAGGTGATCCTAATTGAGGAGGAGGATCGGTATTTAATTAAAACTGCTCCTAAAACCCAGGCTCCTAGCAGTAAAATAAATAATAGCAGGACATGACTAATTCCTCTCCTGGGGGGAATATCTGAGACAAAATTATAGTAATGTAGTAATAAGAGGGGCCTGTGTGCAATTGCTCAGAGGAATGGGAACAGGGCAGAATGATTTTTCACTGCTGAGAAGTTCAAATGTGGTTCAAGTGAAAAGGGACTGATGCCTGTTAAAGCACATGCTCCTCAGGCCGCTTCCAAAGGCAGAGCTGAGTTCCTGAGCTGGCTGTTCTTGCTGGCCTTGGCAATCCTAGCACAGAGACTGAACTCCTTCTCTGCTTTAGCAAATGATGGCAAGTTCTGTGTGTCACTTGCACTCCTGCTGCTCAGTCAGGGTGCTTTCAGTGAATTAAAAATAAATATTTCAGACCCAGACTTAGGACATCTGTGCTGTGTGTCATGCATCTGGAGGCAAGAAGGGACATTAAACCATGTTTTGCTTCCTTATTTCCCTCCTGCTCCTCATGTCTGATCATCTCGGAGCTCTGTCTGCGTTCCTCAAGCGGTGATGCCCGTTCTGGGGAGGTGGTTAAATAGCGTAAACTCATTAACCACTCCTGACTGAGTAACAGCCAGTGACATAACATTGTTTCTTCTCCGTAGCTGCCTTGCATAACGCTGCATTTCAGTTTTGGTTACTCCTTCCGCTTCATGCTTTTCATTTCTGTGACATCCATCTGTTTACCAGACAAGGTTTGGGGGGGGAGGATGGAAATAATCCCGCAATACAAAAAGAAAAAACCATACAAGTGAGGCTGGACTGGGGGTTGGAGGAGCCTGGTCTATTGCAAGATTTCCTGCCCATGGACGGGGGTTGGAACTGGGTGATCTTTAAGGTCCCTTCCAATCCAAAGTCTTTGGTGATTTCTGTGATTCTATGAGTATAGAAAGGGGATTTAATGAAGAACAGAGGCATTGGGACACGGGAATGAGAACTGCAGTGGCATTGAGAGAAGATCCTGGGTACTTGCGGACCAGAAAAGCCGGTAGCAGAACCTTTCTCCTTTTGTGTTCATCCTTTCCTCCCCTTTTACCCCATCTGTGAAAACAACCAACCACCCACCTGCAGCTTCCCCCCAAAACCCCCAAGTTTAGTCCAAGGACAGAGTAAGGTGGTAGTGGTTTGTGGTAGGTGTGGAATGGGATTTGTAATCTGCTCTGAAGAATCAATGTTGCCGAACTGTGGCTTGGAGCAGTGTCATTTTTGGTGTAGACCCAGCTGAGGCACTGCAGCAGCATCCCTTGGCCAGGGGCAGGTGTCCTGCTGCTACGGCATGAAGAGAGCGCATACACGAGATGGTTTAGTTGTTAAAACGAAACGTGACATTGCAAACTAGAAAGCAAATGTACTCAGCAATGTCAGCAGAGACAGTGACTCCATAAACTGATAATGCCAACCTGATGGCTCTGAGCTCAGTTGTTTGCCCCTGAGAATTGGTTAAATTGAACTGCCTGCAGGGTCAGTGTTATCTTACCAATGGCCTTCTAGCTTTTTTACTTCCTTCCCTGCTGAGTGTTGTGGGTGCCTGTTAACCCCCACCTGCATCAACCTTTCAGTCTTCTAAATCTGTGACTTTTCAAGGCACAGAAGGAGCTGAGGGTCTTCACAGCACAGCTGTCCAGCTGTGCTTAGAGGGGGAGAAGAGGGGTGCAAGTCTGTCCTTAATCTGGGCCAGGAAGAGAGGAGTTAACACGTAATGGCCAGAAGGCACTACACAAATCTTAAAATAACCAAGAACAGGATAATTTGGCTTAAAAAACCATCTGGGTCTTGATTCAGTGCTCATTAAAATTCATAGTAGCCTTATGATTGGCTTCTGGAAGAATTAAGCAGGGTGTTACACTTCATAATGAGTACTTTGGGCCTTGGCCAAGAAAGTACATCACTGCATACAATAACGCTAGAAATTAACTTCTTTTCTGTAACATCCAGCTTAGAATGAGGATCTTTCCAGCACTTGTGGAAGTCAGTGAAAAAGCTCTGGTTTCAAGGGATTTTGGATTGCATCCGAAGAACAGATGTCACAGCTGACTTTGGGTAGGAGTCTCTCTGGGCAAGTCATCTCTGCGTTGGTCATGCTGCAGCAAGCTGTCCACGCTGGGGACACTCACAGTCTGCAGCCATCAGAGCTCCTAAGTGTGCAGGGAACGCGGGAAGTCAGCTGGCAAACCTAGTGCTGGGATGGAATAATGGGGCCATAAAAGGAAAGATGCCTGCTTGTGTTTATTCCATTAGAAACCTACATGTATTAACTAATGGCACAAATAGCTGTGAATCTTGTGGCACCTCATCAACTGTAAGATGATGTCAGAAGACAAAAAGCTCCTGTCTGTGACTGCAGCTGAGAAAACCTCCTGATTTCTGCCCCTTTCTTATAGAATACCATTTGGTGTTAAAGGGAAGAAAATACTAATTCTGCGTGCTCCCAAACCAGAAATTTGCAAAGCTCTTTGGGCTTTTGTGTTCTTTTCCAAGTTCTAAATATGTTCTCCCTAAGCATCTCAAAACAGCAGCCTGAATAACATAAAGCTGAGCCAATAACTTTTTTAAGGAACATTACCTTTTATTCCTGTGTCATTTAAAGATATGTTTTTAAAAGAGCCTCTTAGAACTCAGGCTCATCTGAGTTTTCTGGCTACTCCTAACCTGTGGGATCACCTTCAATGGTCCGTGCCTGTGCTTAAACTGGGCCTGCTACTTGTTGAAAGAAGGAAATAAAGGAATTTTCCAGTTAAACACTGATGTATTTCTGTAGGAAATCTTTTGGCACAACTGTTACCCAGGCTTTCAGTTTTCATTAAAATTCTGGAGAACTAAGTAAGAAAATGGTCATTTTAAGTGTTAACAAGCCTTTCTTTTTTTCCAGAGGTCACATGTGGAAATGAACTAGTTAATACTTTTTGTATTGGAATGTATTTTTAAAAATTCATTTATTTATAGAGTTTATTTGGCATCCGAGAGAGCACATGAACAAGAAAAGAGTTATTTTAAATTAGTAGTTTGAGGAATGGTGATGAACTAGATCATTAACTGAGGTTTTTCAGTTATAAGAGTTAATAAAGTACTACATGATGAAAGTTATTTTTATAAATAATAAAATAAAAGTTATTTTTTGTAAGTAGTAAAACAAAATAGTAAAATAACAGAAGTTATTTTTACAATGCTAGCCTCAGAATCTCTAAATCTGCAGATCAGGAAATACTGCATCTTACAGCTTACATGGCTATGAGTTATGTTGCTCTTTTCTTCTTTAAGTATTATTATTATCATTAAGATTTTCTTTCATCTTTAGATATACCCACACACACCTCTGTCTAGCAGTGGACCAGTTTCTGGTGTCATGTTGAAGAGGATTCTGGTTGAGGTGTTCCACCACGGTTCCCCTCTCTCAGCAGGCAGCAGGATCTAGACTCCTTCCAAAGGAGGGGCATTGGCTCTGCCAAGCACCAGCAGGTCTGTGTGCTCAGCTAGGCTGGGACTGTGCTCAGTTTGGCCTCCCTTCATCACAGGGTAGGGCTGTGGTACAAAAATGTTCCTACAGAACCAGAGTGAGCCGGCGTGTTCCAGTCCTCTCTACCACGCATTGCCTGACGGTGTGCATGCTTTAGTGCCTTCTTGTGGCATCTGGCAGCCGTAGGAGTTGCACAGATCTTTTGGGTAGTTTGGAAACCTGTTTTTAAGGTGGTAGCTGGAGCTTTCCTGTTGGCCCGCTAGCCTGCGTTGTGCTGAGACCGTGTGTCTCAGAACAACCAGCACCTCCTTCTGTCTTAGGCAGTATTCAGGCTGTTAAAAATTCCAGCCTACATGAAGGCTGGAGGAAATCGCTGAGGACAAAAAAACTAAGAGGCTTCTGTAACTACTCTCAGGAAAGACCAAAAATCACTCTAAGGGGAGGTAGGAATTAACTTTTTCCTTTGTCATATCAGTTATAATGCAAGACAAGGTTGCTATTTTTCTATGCTATATCAATAAATCTTTAAGTGGGGATTATAATAATTTAATCCTTTGCAACCCCTTCTGTGGACTCCGGAGCATTCTCAGCTCGTGGAGATAAGGGAAAGCGAGGGTACAGTATTGTGACATGCTGCTTGCAGTGGCAGAACAAGAAGGTCCAGTTCCTGCGTTGCAGGTCATGGCTGCTGTGTTGTGGCATGACTTTGTGTGGCTGAACTGTAGGCCAGGCTCCTGAAACAACTGGAGCTTGAAAATAAATTAAGTAATAGTAAAAAAAAAACCAAACCCAAACTAGATTTAACCCTTCAATTGCCCCCTATTTCCAGGGAGAGGAAAGCAAATGCTTGATCCAGCCTCAGCAGCTGGAGGAGATCCAAATAAATTTTGGATACTTGTTCCCATTGCAGTTATCATCCCCTCCTCTCTTCCTCGGATTCTGTGCAAATAGCTGCCCTGCCTCTATCAGTCTTCCCCCCCAGAGCTGTCCCCCACTCACCACGACAGGTCAAAGCCCCCTCCTGCACTTGCTGCAGGGAAGCTGCTGCTGGGAGGTGATGCCTGTTCCCTGGCACGGGATTAGCCGGGCATCCTCCTGATTTTCCTGGGCTGAATGCTTCCAGTGGAAGGCTGAGTTGGCGGCGAGGACAGCTGTTCCCTGCCTCCACGAGGCTGCAAGTGGGATGGGAAGCCTGTGCTGCATGGAGGCACGTGCCTGGTTTTTGACAAGCATAAGCTCCAACCCTCAAATTATTCTAAGCTCTTGAGAGTTGGGTTTGAATGTACCCAGAGGTAGAGTGACTAATGACAGCAAAGGGTGTTAGACTTTTGCAGCGGTTATTTTAGCCACTAGGAATTCACTGGATTCTGGCTAATACTTCAGCGATAGCTGACTGACCTAGTTATTCACAACAGAGGCTGCAGTCTGTATTCCTCTGGTGTCAGCGAGGGATTTTAATCTGCATTTCTGTAGCCTCCTTAAGGATCACAGCATGCTTGGAAAAACAACAGATTAAGCTGCCTCTGTTCTGGGGGAGTTGAGCATTGTCACAATTATTGTGCCAGCGTGCAGAATGCCTTTCCCAAGGTGACCTGGGAGTCTGTAGGCAATGTTGACTTTCTGCTGTGATGTTGCCATTGCAGGACTGATCATCCTGAGTTTGTGGGAAGCAGCAGATGCACCTTTTGTAGAGGGTGGCACAGGCTCGTCTGGACGAGCATGACGTTCCTTCTGTTATAACCAAATAAGTCTGTGAATTTTTGCAAGTAAAAGATCTGGAAGAAGTGTGAGGTGGCTGTTTTCCAAGCTGTATTGATATTATCTGCAGGGAACGTCTACCAAGCCACAGGAATTTAACCAGTAGCAAAATAGCATGTGCTGTGTTCAGGCGATCTTCTTGAGCTTTAACTTCAATTTCTCATCTGAGTGGGAGTAAAAATTCTCAAAGAGTCTGCTGTTTTCTTGCTGTCTCTAAGCTTAACCTGCTTTCTTGACTGAAACAGTTGTCAGGCACTAGAAGGGGCTGCCTAGGGCAGTAGTGGAGTCACCATCCTTGGAGGTATTCAAGGAAGCACTGCATGTGGCACTCAGTGCTCTGGTCTAGTTGACAAGGTGCTGATGGGTCAAAGATTGGACTGGATGATCTTAGAGGTCTTTTCTTCCAACCTTAATAATTCTGTGCTTCTCGTCTCTGGCATTCTCAGTTTGGCAGAATTTGCAGGTCCTTGTGCTGTTTCCTTGCTGGCTGTGCTTTGCTCCACCACAGGAACTGTTTGGCCTGGGAGAACCTAGCTGTAACCCAATGCGAGCCTGAAGCAGGACAAATTCCCTTCTTCCATGTGCCCCAGTCTGTCCTGTGTTTGGTGTAGCGTAGAGAGGGACTCTGAGCTCCCCACTGCCCTGCCAGACAGGAGCGTGGGGGTGGGTCCAGATCTTTGACAGCATCCAGAGCTCTGGCAGAGGCAATGGACTTGCTCGACCAACTTCCAGTTCTTCAGCTCTGGTGCTGAGCTGTTTTGTGTTTTGTTTTGAATCAGAAAAAAACCTCCCCTGGTTTAGGCTGTAAACCTTGGATAAAAACCCAGGGTGACCTCTTGCAACTGGAGAGCAAGCAGGGCTTTGTCCTGCTGGCATCTGAGGACACTACCTGGATAATGGCAGCAATGCATAGCAAGCAGGAGAAGAACCCAAACACTGGAGCTGGCCATCCAGGTTATGCTCTCCTGGAATGTTCTGCCCACCTCTGAATGGGATACCCTTGGGGAAAGGTGGCTAAACTGTAAGCACTCATTTAAAGCGAAACTGCCTCTGGATTGCTCCCTTCTTATCTCCAGTTCTGGCTCATGTTATGTGTTGATTATGAGACTCCCAGACTTGATTCCTATCTCGTGTTTCCTCCCACCGGCTGGTGCTGATGCGGGAATTTGCAACACACTCTTTCTTCTAGTGACCTCTTTGTCCCAATCCTTAAGTGTATTCTTCCACTTCTTTGGCCACCTTCTCTAGCTTTGCAGAGCCATGAAAGAGAAGAAGGCAGGGGTTCTGTGTGGAAGAGCATTTCTGCCTCCTATCAGATCCCTGAGCACAGAAGACACTTGATGGACAGTCTGGTCCTCAACCACAGCCTGGCTTCACAGGCAGAATTGCTGTAGCTCTTACGGGGATTTCCTGAATGTATCAGATTTCCTGTGCCTTGCTGTTAGGCTTTTCCTGGAGGCTTTGCTGAATACAGATCCATGTTCCTTAGCAGTTTGTCCAGTTCCCACAAGCTTCAGAGAGGTGGGCAGGTACATTTCTCCTGGCTGAGGTAGAGGGCAGACATTGTATATGGTACAGTTGGCCTGGGTTTTGGTACAGTTGCTTTGACATTTTATTTTTGAAGTTTAGAAGTCCCCAGTGTTGCCTATTGGAATAGGAAAATATCGAATAGTGGGGTTTTCATCAAAAAATCCTCCTCCAGTGGTGATTAAATGGAACCTATTGCAGCAGCAGTGCAGGAGGTGAGAATCTGGAGCTCTCCTGGGGCAGTGATGTGGCTGGGCAGGGTGAGGAACAAGGTGAGATCAGCACTTTGGATCTGAAATTTGCTTTGCTTTGTGTCTGGGGAGGGGACATGGAATATGGAATGGCCTTTGCTGGGAAGATAAATCAGGCAGGCTGCGATGTAAACGTTTAGTCCACGTACCCTGCAGCGCTTGTTGCTGCCAGGAACGGCTGTCCCGGAGAGCGACGGGACCGGAGCGAGCAGCACGGAGCAGCCGCAGGAGGAGTGGGGCGTGTATCGCGTGTTTATCTAAATGCGCCAGTGTAATTATTTATATTGTCTTGTGCCATTCTCTAGGTAAGAAGGGAGCAGTGGGCAGGCAAGGAGCAGTAAAATGTGTAATGAAGGGACAGTTGCTGAAGGGGAAAATTAGAGACGTGTCGCTTTTACTGGGAAATTTTTCTTCAAAGTGTGCAGGACTGCTGGGACAAAACTTGTGAATATAAAGCCTGGAAAGTGTCCTAATTTTTCATTAAGATTGTAGACAGCAGAGGTTCACACCAACTCAGAACTGCCTTGGTTTCCCCTAAGCTTGTGCCTTGGCAAGTAAAATCAGGCTCTGCCATTTATAACAAACTCTAGCCTTGTTCTAGAAGACTGTGCTAGCACATAACCCAGGAAATACAATACTCATGCAAATGCAGAGCCAGCTCCAAGGCTGGATGACTCCCTGTAGGCTGTAAAAGCCATTTGTGTGTGAGGCTCCCCACGCCGTGGTTGTGCAGATGACTCCTCGCTGCCTGGCACAGCAGCAAAGCCCAGGTGCACAGATGACAGAGGTGGTTTGCCATCCACACCTACCAGGTTCACACTCTGCTTCCTCATCCCTGATCCCACCACGCTGCTCTGCCCTGTGAGTTCCAGTGCTTTGGCAAAGAATGATGTTCTCTTTTTTTATTTACAGTGGTTTTTTACTATTAAAGGGAACTTTCCTTTTTTTGATTACATCGGTGTGTGGGACCTGCCCCATAGGAGAGAGAAGCTAATCCCCAGACAGAAAGGAACCTGGCTAACTCTATTTCCTATACCCTGGGGAGGGAACAGGCAGGAAACCTGGGTCGCTGTGGCAGGCAGGGACCTGCAGTGTAATGTAGAAGTGGTGACTGCATGTTCAGGAAGCAGACTTCCATAACTTAGCTAGCAGGTCTGGAAATGAGGGTTAGGAACCTCAGACCATCAGCTCCAAAAGGTTCTCTTTATGAACCTTGAGTCTGTTCCTTCTCCGTGATAATACTGTAGAGCTTATGAATTCCAACCACAGCTGAGACTCTGGTGGTTGTACAAAGGTAGTGCAGCTCTTTTAGCTGGGATGGACAGGTAGGGAGGAAAATGGGAGTGGGGGCAACATGGCTAAAAGGTCACTGGGCTGGCCCATCTCTGCTGGACAAGCCACTCCCAGCAATAATAATGACAGCCTAATGATTATTTGTTGCCTGTCACTCATTTATTTATTTTAAGGGTGGTTCAACAAAACCAATGTTTACAAAAACCCTAAAAAGTCACAGGGGTGGATTTTAATGGTTTATATCTCTGTTCTTTGGACCTAAAAATATCTGAGGGTTAAGCCAGCATTGTCTGGTTTGGAGAGGCCAAGAATCCTCTTTATTTGCAGTGGAGCAAGGGCAGCTGATGGGTTTGCTGCCGTGAACTCTGACCGCTCCCGGGCTGTAATCCCCAAAGTGTGCTCTGATGATGGCCCAGTCACCAAGCCCAGCCGGCACCGCCGGAGCTGCTGTCCTGCTGAGTGCAGTCGCTTGTGGAAAGTCTGTTTCCAGGAGTCAGTAAACCCCGAGGCACAGGCAGCGCAACAGGATTAGAGGGTGATCCCAGACTCCAGACCTGGCAGCAGTGACTCACGGCGAGGACAGGGGAAAAGTAAAAGCGCCAGGTCATGTGCTGCTCATCTGCAATGCAAATAAATGGGGTGAATTCTTCTACAGCGAACCACAAAGCAAGCAATCAAAGCTTTCCTTCCTGGAATGACAAGGGATTGGTGGCAGGTCCTGAAATCTGCAGCCAGGTGACATAGGCGGGGATGTCGGGTTCGTTAGAAGCTGCAGCAGCTCCCGGCCCCGAGGCTGTGGAGCCGCGAGAGAAGAGCTGATGAGTGGAGCTTTAATAAGTCACAGTAAAGTGGGGTGGTGAAAAAGGGCGGAGGGGAATGGGAGATGATCTCCCCGAGGTTCTTGCCTGAGACGCGGCACATCGGGGTGCCCAGGTGTGACTCTGAGCTCTTTCTCTCTCTCATCCCTTCTAGGGACCAAGAAAGGAGACGGTGAGAAGGCGGCGAGCTGGTCCCAAGAGGCTCTGCTGTCGGCGTCTGTCGTTTGCCGTGGAACAGGAATCTGAGGCTTCTCCACGCTGAGCGCTCCTGTGTCCCATCTGCTACCACACCCTGAAATCAAACTCGGCAGCTTAGGTGAACCAGGCACTGTACAAACATGTCAGACTTGCCTCCACCCCTTTTTCTTCTCCTGCTTTCTCCTGCCGTCTTTTTCTCTCAAGTTTATCGACGTGTCAGCGGATTCCGGTGGCGGAGCATTCTCACTTCACCTCTGGTCACGGAGCAATGAGGACTCAGGGGTAAGTGCCCTCCTGCAGATTTGGGGCTCAACATTGACTTGCTTGCTTGCTTTAAAGCCATAACAACTGTCCTAATGGCCGCTGTTTCGTGGGATTTGTTGCCTGTGTTTACGGAGGACTGGGTTTGTCAGTTTAGACTAAGTCTCCACTTTCCAGTGGCTGTGCTGCCTCAGCTTAACCCCTTCCCTTCGGAGCTGAGCCGTGCCACTGCCAAGGATTAACGTAATGATCACACGCGTGTTGGCAGTGCCAGCCTGGGGGGAACTGTTCCTGAGAGTGGAATAGTTCGGGGGGTCATACAATTTTTTCTCTCAAGGGATGCTTCTGGAAGCGAAGAAAAACTGGGAGCTGGATTCCTTTGGGAAGGAGTTTACTTCATCTTTACTCCTATAGCCCAGCAACACCGTCCTCCAATCGGCTTTGCTGCATGACAGTGGGAGAGTTTGCCTCCAGACCCTTCTTTCTCCCCTCCCTTGGAACTGTCCACCACCGGCATTGTTGCAGCAGGACTGCCAGTAAGACGTTGTGTTTTTTACTTTCCAGGGTCTGTGAGGTGGGACAACATGTGGGGCTGATGTCTGGTAGTTCAACCAACTGACACTCAAGAGGATGGGGAATGTGGAGGGAAAATGCCTTGTTGAATCTTGTAGGGTGATGCTCTTAAAACCTTGTGGTGAAGAAGGGGTTAAAAATTACTCTGGATGATGCTTGATAGAGCTGACAGCATGTCAGGAACATGCATACTCATCTCCTTTACAGGAGACAGAGCAATATCTGCTCTTAAGTATGTTGTATCTGCAAGGACCCTCGCCATGCCTTACAGAGAGGTCTAGTTAAACCCCTCCTGTCTGTATTCCCAACCTTCTGGCGGCTGTGCTGGCCAGGATCCTTTCAGAACACCTCCTGAAGCTATGCTGGAGCACTCGTGTGGGGCTGGGTGCGTGTGTGTGTTTTGGCTGGCTGAAAGTTGCCTAATCTTATCCTGTTGAAGTTACAATATACAGTTTTATTGAGCATTTGTACTTAATTATTTTTCTCAAGTACCCAGTGCATACAGGCAGATATTTACAGTGACAGGAAACAGTCCTGTCTGTTAATATTTGCTTTCTTCTTTGCCAGGACATTAATGCTTTAATGTATCTGGGGACAGAGCACTGAAAACACAGAAGAGCGATTTGTGTCTGGTGAGTGCGAGCTCTCAGGTGAGGCTGGGGGATGCATGGAGACTAAGAGACCTTTGCCCACTCGTTGTCTGATTCCCTGAGTTCTCTGTTTGGGTACAACCTGAGTCACCCCCTAACACAGCTGCTGGGGCTGGCTCTCTCTCCTGCCTTGTCCCATGGAAAAGTCTCATTCCTGATGGTGTGTGATGAAGCTTTATATTGATTTTAACACTCTGTGCTGCCTTGGTATGTACATCCTGCATGCTTTGTGAACGAATCTAGAAGCAAAGCTGATCAAATAGTGGAAAGAGCTATCAGCAAATAGCTTGCTGGATTAGTAACTGTGCTCCCAGATGGAAAGCCTGCTCCCTGCACAGGGGTTGTTTCTGTCTAGATGGATGTGAGTATGGATGTACCTGGGAAGGCCACCCTGGCTCCTGCTGCCAAGGCTTGAAAAAGTGAGAAACAACACTTGCTCGGTCACAAAATGATTTTAATTCCCAAGGAGAATGAAATTAATTACAGAGAATTCTTTAAAGTTTGGCTGTCCTGCCTCCAATCAGAAAAAAAGAGCTCTTTTTAACCTACTTCTCTATTATGCTTAGGGAAATTTACAAGCAGAGAAAAGAGCTAAATATTTGTGTAAATTGCTTTAAACAAAATTGCTTAAAGCAGCTTGGACTACCTTAGCCCAACTGCAAGTAAAAACACAGCCAGACTCTGAGCTCTGTATTGCACTCGAGGGTTATTTGGGTACCCTGCTGAAGTTCCATCCCATGCAGAGCAGCACATGAGCTCTGTACCCGGACAGGACACAAGTAAGCAGGAGTGGCTAAAGGCTCACCAGGAGCTGTGCTGCTCAGTGCTGAGGGCTGCAGAGAGCTCAGCAAACTGACACCTCGGCGGGGGGAGTTCTGCACTGGGGACGGCTTCCTTGTCTGTGGCACCAACCCTGCTCCTGCACCAGTCTCGCTGACTTTGAGTTGTAATGGCACAGACTTAGTGCAACGGAGCACAAAATCAGCACTTGGCTGCTACAGGTCTTGTTTTTAAGGAATTCCTCATTATGGTTTCTCAAGTTGCAGGGTTACCATGTGGTTTGAGGACTAATGCACTGCCATTCAGTCTTAGCAATGATCCTGCTCTTCTGAGACTGATCTTCCATTTGTCTGGCAGAAGAGAACAGTGGGAATGGAGGGTGCCCATAGACTAAAAGTTGAAATCTCTTTCTCTCAAAAATGTCTCAGGAAATTACATTTTCCCTAGGGCTCAGCCATGTAACTTGTAGTGTTAGTAATTAGATTATTTTGTAATTAATTGATGAACAGAGTGTAGCTGTAGCCAATAGCAGTCATTTATCTCACGTTAGGAGTGCACCTCAGGTTTTAACGTGCGGAGGGCTGTGTGAACACTCACGGTTGTGGCAAGCAGAGCAGGATAACCGATATTCCCTGGGAGAAGATTTGTCTGTTGTGATGTAAATTTGCATCTCAGTGTTGGCAGCCATGAGCAGGAAGGCACCGAGAGTCAGGCAGGTTGTGGGGTTTAAGCAAGTCTGTCCCCTCCATGTTTTGGGACACGCTGCCTGGGCTGCAGTTTTCCCATCACTTATCCAGTGGGGATAACACAAGCAAACTGCCTTGCAGGCTGCTGCCAGCAATTAAATATATTTGTATCTCTCTTTGGGAGAACATGATGAGCATAACTAGGGACTGAGATTGTTTAGTGTTGGCTGGAAGGAAGTTTAAGTCTTGCATCTCGATACTTGGGTGATCTGGGGAATTGCTGGGGTGTCTCTGTCAGCCCCCTGCTGTGCTGCTGGAGCGAGGATGGTGATCCAGGCCGGTGGTCACCAGTGCCTCTGCTGGGAGAGGTCTGCTGGTGAGAATTCAGCCCTGCTCCCCGAGTGTGTGACTCTTCCTGCACCCAGTAAAATCTGTGCTGTGCCTGTTTGCAGCAGGGAGCTGCAGCTTCCCTCTGGTAGCTCCGCGTGCCGGAGGCAGCTGGATCCGCGAGCCGTGCAGGAGTGCGGTGAGGTCCCGGCGCTCGCGGGGAGCTGCAGGACGTGGTGCCCAGTGTTGCAGCCCAGTGCCTCGGCTCCTTCCCCTGCCATGTGACCCTGCGTGCCAGATGTGGCCCCTTGGCTTGTCCCAACGTAACCTCTTGTCTGATATGTAAGATGTTGCTGTTCATGTGAATTTTTGGAGACAGGACCTTAAATGCTCTTATTCTAATCTCAGTAGTACTTTTATGCTGATTTTGAATGGGTCTGTCACACAAGACAGTGGAGAGTGAAGCCCTGAATCCTTCAAGCCTTGTCTTGAAGCTCTGTAGTGCTTTGGATTAACAGCAAAATACAGCAAGTTGTTCTTAACCCTGATGCATCCTCTGTGGTAAAATGATGTCAGTAAGTTCATGTGGAACAATGCAGCTGCTCTTTGGACAGGGATTAGGGAGGGGTGTAGGTGTGGGGTGAGTGTCAGAGGTGCAGCGCTGTGTGTGGTTTGGTATAGCCAGGACAGGACATGAGCCACATGAATCATATAAAAGGTGGGGGAAAAGGGTCAGAGTTGTTGTGGCTTTGGTCTCAGCCTGGTGACCTGCAGCACACGTCCTGCTGGCTCTGCGTGCCAAGGACACGATGAGTGAGCCGCCTTCCCTGGTGCTGCAGCAGCCTTGGGTGACTGTACCCTCTCACCCACTGAGCCCAGCTGGGAAAGGCTGGTCTTGTAATGAAGGCACTGGCCTGCAGCTGAGGTTTGGGTGTGATTTCTGTCTGTGCTGCTGGATTCTGTCAAGGTGTCTGGACCTGGTGTCCAGATCAAACCTGTGGTCAGAGCGTGTCTTGCCCCCATGCTGGGGCCCTGCACCCATGGCTTTTCTCCATGGAAGCCAGGGTGTGTTGGGCCTGGATCTGGCGATATAAAGTCAAAAAGCAGCCAAGAGACATACCTGGGAGATGCTGTAGATCTGCTAATCTAGACGTAGCTGGGAAGAAACAGGGCTAGTAATTCTTTTTTCTGTCTCACCTGCAAAGGAGGATAACAATTCCCTTTCCTCGCCTTTGGTCTGTTTAGATGAAACCTCTAGAGGGTGGGGCCTGACTTCAGAGACAGGCACAATGGGATAGTGACTTCAGATGGGATTTCTAGGGGACTGTAAATAATGCAAAACTTTGTTATTTGTCAAGGGATAAAGCCCATTAGCATTTGGGACATGCCTGTGCTGGTTTTGGAAAGTTCAAGAGGTCTTTGCTTTGCAAGTGCTTTTATATTTGTCCCAGAATGAATTTTGAATGGTATGGCTAAAACACATCTAAAAGTATGTAACCCAGCAGCGTCCCAAACAAGCTGAGCACATAGGCGTTCACTGGGTTTTAGGTTTTAGTCCTAATTTATGAGCAAGGAAATGGAACAGGGGAGAGTGAGGCAGCACCAGAGCCTTCAGACCCTGCTCAGTTGCAGCACTAATAAATGGCACTAGTAAAAAATGCCAAGCCAGTAGTGCTGTTCTTCTCATTTCTCAGAAATAAAGCCACCAATATAACAAATATGTCTCTCCCTAAGCTTAGTTCTAATGTAATATTAATCTGTGCTCTCGTGTGTGTTTGGGCAGGATTTAGAGCATTACATCAGTTTGCTGGGCTGCTGCTTTGCTCCGACACGCAGCTTTGCCATGGGGGGCTGGTGAGAGAGAAAAGAGTGGAAGGAAAGGACTTAAAATGAGGAAAGGGATAGCACAGCAAGGAAATATCCACTCTTCCTTTAGGAGGAAAAAAGTACCTCAACCAGTATTTCTAAAACTAGAATTGCAGACAAATGTGGAAGGTGTCAGGGCAGTGCCCTTAGATCCCATTGCAGATTTTGGACTGTTTGACTTTTCTTTCTCCCTTTCACTGACCCTTGTTGCCATTCCTTGCTGTGTGAAGTCGCGTTTGGGTTTGTCAGCTCCTCAGGGACCTAACCTGTCATTTCCCTTTGTTTGCAAGCTGCTGTGATCGTTTATGGCTTGTTATAAGTAATAAGAGTGTTGGAAACCTCAGGAAGGCAAGCATGAGTATTTCAGAAGGTATGGGATGCAGTGAAATTCCGTGTGTGCATATTCACACGTACACTTGTGTGAACACACACATATGACATGCATGGATAATGGCCTGGTTAACCTGTGATCCATTTCAAATGCAGCACGTGACAGTGACCTGAGTAGCAGAGTATGGAAATACATTTTTCCTTTTAACTGGCAGGTTCTCTGGGATCTTACTCTTCCTACTGCAAACTCAATCTGCATATTGCAGTTTCTCAGGTCCTGTAGGAAGAGTTCTCCTTGTCTCCCTCTCCTCTTGGAGCTGGCCAGAGCAGTTTGGCAGATCAGCTGTGGGAGGACTTGGAAATGATGGGAATGGCTTTCTTGAGCCCAGGGACCAAGCGTTATCTCTCGTCCGGGGCAGGAGGAATGTAGGGAGCTGCGTCCAGATCTGCGATAGCGACGCAATGAGCTGATGAGCGAGTTCAGTGCTGCAGCAGGGAGGGGGAGGGAGAGCTTATTTTTAACTGGAAACTGCACAAGTGAGACTGAAGTAGCTCTGTGCTGCCGTGCTATCATCAAGTGCATGTGTGAGTGAGGGAGGGTACGAGCTCGGCTCCGTGCGGCGCAGTGTCCTGGCGGAACGTGTGGCTGGACGTGAGCAGGGTGGAGGCAGCTCGGGTGAAAAGGCAGTGCACGCTGCTGCCTTTGTCTGGGCGTTGGAACGAGCCACTCCTGATAACATTTATCTACTTCTTTTTTTTTTCTTTTTTTTTTTCCTCCCGTGGTGTTGCTTCTTTTCTGTGCCCTCGTCGGTTTGCCTGTCTCCCACCCATTCCTCTCTCCCTTGCTAACTCTCGTTCCCCTTCCATCCTTAATCTTCCCACCCCTTCCTCTCATCTGAGCCTGACCCTTCTCTTTTCTCGCCCCTCCTTCCCAGTTGATCCCTCCCCCTGCTCTGGATCTGCTGGCTGTGAGATTTTTTTCTCGTGCTCACTGGCAGATGTGACAGCTTTTGGAACTGTATCATCTAGGAACAGCTATATCTGGAGTTGAAAAACCTAACGTGGTTTCCCAGGCAGCAGGAATGGATCGCTGAGAGAATTTCAATCTCCGACTGCTTTTGTCTTGTGGTAGTGACTTTTATTATTTATGTTTGTGACATTTCTTACAGTACAGTTGTCAGCACTGAATGAAAGACTAAAGTCTAGTAGATTATTATAAAATCAGTGTCACAGTATTTGTGTTGTTGTATTAAAGGGATGCTGTCTACGTTTAAATACAGGTTTGGCTTGATTTACAAAATCTTATATGCATAAAATGTTCTTATGAATTTCTTACTGACTTAGAAAAGGCCTGGTTTTATGTGTTTTATTTAACAATAAACATTCTTTAGCTGGATACTGGAAATACAAGTAAATAGCTCTTGCATGAAAATCACAAAGTGAAAGGAGACTGGTTAAGTACAGACCTCCTCAATGAGATGCAAAACCTACCAGGATTATTAGAATACATTTGATTTCAAGTAACTATTTTTAGTGTATGTATTTCATTTGATCTTAATGCAGTTTACCTTTAAACCACCTGTCTGATCTCTTTATAAGCAGGGATTGATGCTGACCATGTAAAGCAAATGCCATTGGATGCCCAGGGGTGTGTTGTATTTGCAGCTGATTGCATTTTGTTGTTTTTAAGATGCCTGTTTTAAGCCCATAAGGTGGACGCAGGCCGTGCCAACCAGTCACTTAAAACTGACCATGAACTCAGTATTTGCTCCTTTCTGGGTTTTGGAAGCATGCTGTGGGTTATGGGATGCAAGCGTAGTCCACGTGTAGGTTGCCTGGGATAGGGGCTTTATGTAAATATACAAATGTAGTGTTGTGTTTATGCTTCTGCAAACTGAGATGGTGAAATAGAGCCACCGTTCTGACTGGGGCCAAAATATCACCTGGGCTTTAAAAATTTGCCTTTTGAAGCACTTAAGCTAGAATCATTTTCCTTATGGGGAAATGCCTGACATGTTCAGAAAACCATTGATGCTACAAGTGCTAATGATTGTGGCATTTGTAACACCCCATTTTACAGCGCCCTTTGCCACATGAAGCACTTAAAAGAGCAAACTTGAGACTGCCTGCTATGCCCTGAGTGTCTTCTCATTAGGAAGCTGTGAGAGCAGGAGCAGAAGGAGAGGTACTGGTTGAAATAATAAGATCACTGGGATTGCTGTGGGTGGATCAAGGTGGATCAAGGAGCTGTCATAGCTCACATGAAGTCAAGGATTCAGAACTGAACCTCTTGCTGTAATACTACAGAGATACTCTGCTTTCCTTGGAGGCTCTGAAGCTCCTCAGCAGCTCCAGCTGTTGGTTTGAGCACTGCTAACACCATGAGCTATTAGAGTATCTTTCCTTTCTGGGATTGTCTGCGCTTTTTGTTCCTTAAAGAATTGCCCTCTGACTTTAGTCTTGATTATTGGCTAATAAGCAGCACCTAAGGGGCCTGAGAGATGAATCACTGTGTTTGAGGAGCTGCAATACAGACCTGGAGCACAGACACCCTTCCCATAAGCTCTCCATTAAGATGTCTTTGGGCTTTCATTGGAGCTTGTTCTAAGCAAAGATTATTCTGGCTGCAAAATCTCTTCTAGGCAGAGCAGTTGCTTCCAGCCTCTTTTGTAAGTGCTTTTTTTTTAGTTTCCTAACCTTTTGTTTTCTTTTTCACCTGTGAGATATCTTTAGTAGGCTGTTGCAATAGCCAGTGTGTGTGAAGTTGGTGTTTCACCAAGGATGGATTGCATGACTGGGGATTAGATGGAGCAAAGGTCCTTCTCTGCCATGCAAACCCTTCCTATCCCTGTGACTGCAGGATCATGGTAACCAAACTGGGAGCCAGTGTGTACTGCATTTTCCAGACCCCAGTCTAGCACCTGGGAGCAAACTCATTGTTGAGCTGGTGGCTGCACTTTGCTCCCTAAACAAGTTTAGAGTGGGACAACCTGGAAAATGTTTGACATAGATTTCACTGGGATGTGCTGATTTTGGAGACTGGTGTCCTCTAGAAGTGTGTTCATGTCTACACCACAGCGGGTTATCTCTCTTTGTGGTCTGTCTCTCTGACCCTTGTAAATATTTATTCAGCACAAATAGTTGGAAGCTGAGGGCCTGTACAGGGGAAGAGTGACTGCTACAAAGTTGAAGATTAAGTGGCAAAAATCCTCAGCCTGATGTCAGGAAAGAGCTGGCATTCCTGGCTGTAAGGAGTGTTAGTGAGAGGCAAATGCCAACAGTAATGTTGTCTGTGAAAAAGGAAGAGCCTATAAACGTTATTTTTGTTTATTGGTGGATGTAAATTGCTTTAAGAAACCTGAGCAGCTTTTTCCCAAAGCAGTGAATAGAGTCACAGAACATTTCAGGTGAGAAGGGACCTTGAGAGGTGCAGCCCAACCCTCCTGGTCAAGGCAGGGTCAGCTTGGAGGGTCAGGCTGGATAACTCAGGGCTTTGGCTTTGAGAGCAAACCCCTGAGCATGGAGCCTGCCCAGACAGGCTGGACTCTCCTGGTCACGGGAAAGCTTTTCCTTCTCTCCTGTTGGGACCACTCCTGTTTTGGTTTATGCCTGTCTCTCACTCCCACCACTCCCCACTGTGAAAAACCTGGCTCTCCATAGAAAATCTCCTTACCTCACCCTATCTTCCCTGTCTGGTTTTTGTGAAGAGGTTGTGCCAATCCATTGCAGTCCTCCAGCTCTTCCACCCCTTGACTGCATGTGGAGCTTCAGTTCTTCCTTTTCCTTCATATCTTCCTGATTTCAAAAAGGTTCAATCTCTTAGCTTTCTACCTAAGTATCTTTTTTTGGTTATAAATTCTTAATTCAGATTTTGAATGTCTCCTGTGTTTGGGTGTATTTCAGTGTTAGGTGCTTCTGGCTTGTTGCACTTGCACTGGCTGTTCACACAAGCTGTCTCTCTCAGCCCCCAAGGGAAAGGAATCTTAGTTTTTAATTTTAGCTTCTTCAGCTACCTGCTGACAGAGTTTGATTTCCACCTACCACCTCTTCTCTCCCTCCTGAGCTCTCTGTCTAAGCAAGAAAAACTGAGATGCAGAGTCAGTCTTGGGCAGCTCTTCCTTTGGCAACAGCTCTGCTGTCTTTAAGCAGGAAACGAGTAGGTATTACTTATTTGAAGCAAGCAGTGAGGAGAAAATCTGAACCCTGTTCACAGCCACCTTATATTCCAGGCTTGTGGTGGAATCAATGCTGTCCATCTGGCTTGACTCCAAAGCCATTTAACATAGGTACCAACAGGTAAAATATAAAAATGTATTTCTAAATTTTTTTAAAAATAATTTTATCAGGCAATATGAATTTATAGAAATAAAGGAAGTCATTAGAAACCCCATCTCAGCCACGAACCTTCAAGGTGGCCTTGGGCAAATCGTCACACTCTTGGTGCCTGTTTCCTGATCTGTAAAAGCAGGTGACCAGCTCCTGCTGAAGTGCTTTTCAGCGGAGAATGTTCTCAATACAACGTCATGAACTCACAGAATTGATACATAATTTTACTGTTTGGGCACTGCAGCCCTAGCCAGGCACTGACACTGCTGCCTTCTCCACTGCAGGCATCATGTTCCGCAAGAAGAAGAAGAAACGCCCGGAAATCTCCGCTCCGCAGAACTTTGAGCACCGCGTCCACACCTCGTTTGACCCAAAGGAGGGCAAATTTGTGGGTCTTCCACCTCAATGGCAGAATATTCTGGACACGCTGAGGCGCCCCAAGCCCGTGGTAGACCCTTCAAGGATCACGAGGATGCAGCTCCAGCCTATGAAGGTAAGGGAGGGAGGCTGTTCTTTCCTGTTCCTCGGGGAGTTGTGTCCAAGCGGAGGCACTGTTTCCATTGCCCCATGAATGGGCTAAGGGCAGTATGTGTATGGAGTTCAGTGGATAGCAGGCTTTGATGGCCCAAGGTGGTAGTAACTTGATCAGGAATAAGGACGGTAGCCTCCTGACCTGTTGCTCTCACTGTTGAAATAACCAGCTGGCTGCCTGTCACTGTGGCGGGGCCCTGTGAAGGTTCCTGTGGTAGCTGACAGGTCCCAGGATGCATTCAGCTGTTGTACAGCGAAGCCAAGAGGAGAATTTGTGGAAAGACCTGTTTTAGCAAGTTTCTCATTCTCGTGGGTGAGCAAATTTGGCTGGTAATTAAGTTGCCAGGGAAGCCTGAGTGGGAGAGAGAGCAGGGTAGCGCTGCCTTGCTGTTCATGGACAAGTGAGGACAACAAGGACTAAACCAGGGTCTGGGCTAAAACGGTTAATAAACTAGCATTTTAATGGAAAGTGGGACATAGTAATGGGAGAATGTCTTTCAGTAAGGAAAAACAAGTGGTTCCTGTAGATGGGTGGGTGTAGATGGCTGCTGGTACTGGCATCTGGGGACTGTGTAAGTGACAGCAGGAACATGCTGTGGGAAAAGGCAACTTTGTGGTGACCTCTCAGGAAAGGAAATGAAAGATGGTGACAGAAATATTGTGCTTAAAGTCTTGCTAGCTTGGGGGAAGTTTTTGTTCCCAGTTTAAAAAACCCTGTGGGGGCCTAAATACTAAAAGGTGCATTGTAAAACAGAGATGTTGCTACTTGGGTTTTAGGAGGGATATAAAAAAGAGTTGGCTATCTGATGAATATATTTAGCTTTTTGTGTACAGGTGCTTAAAACATAGGGACTAAAGGGGACTATATTTGGTATAATGTAGGCTTTAGTACATAATCAAACCTGCAAGTGAAATGGCCCATCAGGATCTTTGAGCAGAATGCTGATTTATAAAGGAAAAACTTGCTTAGGAAGAACAGGTGAAAAAAAAAAAAAAAGGCAGGAGGTATTTCCTGATGTCCTGAATGTGCTTTGAGGTTCAAAATGTAGTAGGGGATAGGAGCACAATCCAGAGAAGAGATAAAACGTGTAATAAGAGACCAACTTGGTTAGATCAGGAGCTCTTTAATGAGCTTAAACTGCAGGAGGATTGCTCAGAAGGGTGGAAACTAGGTCAAGTTATAAAGGGCAAAGAGAAAAGAAATTCATGTAGGAGCAAAACTGGAAGGCCAAGGCACGAAAAGAGATGCTGTTCTCAAAGAACATAAAGGGCACTAAGGAGACATCATGAGTGCACTGAGGAGAAGAAGGAGGATGAAGGAAGGAATTTGTTCACTGCTGATTTTGGAAGCAAGTTAACAGATGACACGGAGAATTCCTAAGTGTTTAATGATTTTCCTCTGGTCTTTATTAAGTGTGATCAGTGGGCTGACAATT
Source organism: Orthonyx spaldingii (assembly GCA_013397795.1). NCBI lineage: Eukaryota > Metazoa > Chordata > Aves > Passeriformes > Orthonychidae > Orthonyx > Orthonyx spaldingii. The sequence continues at coordinate 64,936 of VZTJ01000083.1, forward strand.
AGCATGAGTATGAAGGGATGAGAATGCAGGCCAGAAGATGAAAAGAACAGGAACAGAAATGAGACTTAGCTAAGAAGTTGCATATTTTCAAGTCAGCTGGGCCTAATGAAATTCAAGGAATTGCAGATCAGTCAGAATAATTTCTATTCCCAGAAAGAGACTGGAACAAATAAGCAAGTAATCTATTTGCAGCCACTTCCAAGGAGATAGCAGGGTAATAGCTGGCAGCCAGTATGGATTTATCAAGAAAAGAATCACGTCAAGCAACCCAATTTTCATCAATCACAGGGTGGGGGGCTTTGGGTCAGGGAGAAGCGATAGCACTCCCTGCACCCCTTGGCTTCACTGAGGTTCTGGACACTGCACCGATGGCCTTTCCAGAGCAAACCAAGTTTCCTCAAGTATTCGGCAATGGATGCTCAAAAAACAGTGTGAGGCATCACTGTTGAAACAGAAATGTGTGTGAAGAGATTTCCTGGAGTTTGCCCTGAGCCTTATGCTGGTAAGGACTTTCATGTCTGACTTAGTAAACCTGAGGATGGTAAAAGCTGAAAGGAGGTGCAAATCCTTAAGAGAACAAGGACACAATACCCATCAGGCTTTACAAACTAAAGATTCATCTTAAACTAACACTGTTTTTCCCAGTAATTCCACGTGCAAACACTGTCTTAGACTACATAACAAAGCTGACTATTTCTGGTAAACTCCATTTGAATTAATTCCTGCTCAATGATACCAATCAATTAGATCCTTTTTTTTTTTTTCCTAGTGCTAGTTGGCCAAGCCCTCACATATAGTCCTGGATTCGACTATCAGAGTAGTTCTTGGGTTGTGTGTAGCTTATAAAAACGTGTTTTTCTTGTTACAATTTCTCAGTTTTGGTCCCTAAGGCATGATCTATGTAAGAGCACTCCATACAGATTTTGCTCAGATTTGGATGTTTCCTCATTAATCTGATGCAGTCCTTAAACACAGCATCAAAGCAAGATTAGCTCCCATCTTCCCTGTCTGCTGGGGCTAGGTCTGACTTAATGGGAGTGACCTGAGTCTAATTCTAGGCAGTTTTAGCTAGAAGGTGAGGAGAGCATTGGAGTGGATTTTCCGGAGAGACCACAGCAGGTTATTGGAGACTTCTTACTTTGAGAATACACATGTCTTTCTGAAATGACTTCTGTCCATTTTGGACAAAAAGTTGGTGTCCCCAGCATATTGTTGTGTGACAGCAGCTGGGCTGTGTGTGTGTGGGGTGAGGGAGTGGGAGCGAAGACCAGAATTTCCAGCTGCAGCTGGTGTGTGTGCCATGGAGTGAGCTGAGTTGTCCTTTCTTCACCTTGTTGAACAAAAATCTTCTGTTCTGCCTTTCATTCTCAGATGCTGAGCAAACCAGGTGCTCATTTGTGCACTGTGGTGGCATTCTGTTGAAATTACTGGAGCTACTGTGTTGCACCAGCTAAATATTAGTCTCAGTGTAATTAATTCAGCATGTTTAGAAGATCCCTGGAGCTCAGTTAGCAAACAGGAGATTGCTGTCACTCCAGGGAAGGACTTTCCTCAGGCAGAGGTTCATGAAAGTGTAGGAGTGATCCTTGTGCTGCAAATTTCTGTGGAGAAATGAAACATTTTGGTTCCCAGCACTAGAAAAGCTGCTGTAAGCTTTTCAGTTCCAGAAAAAAAACCAAGGTAGAACACTTCATAATATACCAACAGCTTCAAGTGTCCTACTTGTACAGAGCTGGTGCCTGTTTGGATGGAAGCCTTGTTTTTCAGCATTTGCTTACATGGCAGTTGTGAGCTGCTGTGACCCTTTGTTCACCGTTTTTAATTATAATAGCTTGGCAGAGCAGAGCAGGGAGGCAGAGTTGGAACAGCACAGTCTGCACTGGTCAGGATTGAGAGGTATTAGCAGAAATTGTGGAGAGGCAGGCTGAGGGAGGCTGATTACAACACTATTGAGAGGGCTTCAGGGAAGAGATGAACCTTGTGTTGGCACAGCCAAGGTGAGTTTTGCAAATAGACCTTGCAGTATGCTGGAACTTCTGAGAACTAATATTTCAGGAGCTTGGCCAGTGCATTAGTGAGGTAGTGTCACAGAGTTCCAGCACAAGAAAGCCAGGAGTATTGAAGTATCCCAGTTTTGCTCTAATATTGTCTTTTAGAATGTGAGCACAACAGCAGAACTGACTGTTCTGACTGACAGCACTGCTGCTCTGACGGCAGGATTTAACCCAAGGACTCCTTTCCTTCCCTCGGTAAAGGACAATGAAACAAAGACAAACATTTGTAATTTTTCCTGAATTCCTTGAGTTGTCTTGGACTATATGTACAAAATCTCACCTTTGGCAAAGTACACTGAGCCTCGATCCTTGCAACTCTGACTTGTTTCTCACCTTGCCTGTGTTTCCCAGACCGTGGTGCGGGGCAGCACCGTGGAAGTGGAAGGTTACATCTCTGGGTTGCTCAACGACATCCAGAAGCTTTCTGCCATCAGCTCGAACACTCTGAGGGGCAGGAGCCCCACCAGCAGGAGGAGAGCCCAGTCCCTTGGGCTCCTGGGAGACGAGAGACCCCCAGACATGTACCTTCAGAGTCCTGAAGGAGACTGGGCAGACAAGTACGGGAACTACCTCAACTGCAACGGTGGGTCCAAGGTGGCCCGCAGGCAGACCATGTGGCCGGATTACAAGCCCCGCCTGGAAGGGCAGTCTCATCCCAACGGGTTGGTGACAAAAGCCCAGTCCCTGGGGCCGTCGGAGTTCCAGGGTGCCGATGGCAGCTGCCTGCAGCGCGCCTCCGGGCTGCAGCACGTGCCTGCTGCGCCGGGGGACAGCGACACGGCGATGAGGAGCCCGGAGGAGGGCTGGCTTCAGCGGCAGCCCAACTCCAGGCCCTCGGGGGAGGGCAGCCCGAACTCCAAATCACGGGAGAACAGCCTGAAGAGGAGGCTCTTGCGCAGCGTGTTCTCCTCGTCCAGCGCCTCGAACAAGCCGGGCCCTCCCCTGCAGATCAAGGTAAGAGTTATGCACTGGAGTGCAGTGTTGACTTTACAGCTCCAGAGCTTGCATATGCAGCCAATTTAATTGCAAACATCGAGCAACCATCTGTTCTTGTTATGATTAATGTTGGAGTCAGAAGAGTCCTGGGCAGGGGAAGTGTGTGGTGCGCCTGAGCTGCACGAGATGCTGCAAGGCACAGCTCAGGATGCCAGCCAGCTCTCCGGCAGAAGGTTTGGCAGAGCTGCAGGAGCGTGGGCTGGCGAGGACGAGGGGTCTTAGTCATTACCTCCTGTGAGGTAAAGGCACAACTGCAGTGCCGTGCTGCTGGCACCAAAGAGCCTTTGCCTTTTGGGAAATTGCCACGATTTGCATTAGCGGTGTGTTCTCCTGCCTGTGCGAACCAGAACTGCCTCGGGAGAGTGTGTTGGTTACAGCTGTATCTGCCAGGCTGCTGCAGCAGCAGGTTTGCATTAGCACCCACAGTGCTGTCACACAGGAAGAGTGACTGTTGGGTTCTGGAAAGGGTGGGACAGCTCACAGCTACAGCTCCCCCAGGAAAGCTGTCCTGAATGGATGACTCATTTCTTGTTCAACTGGAGAAAATCTCTGGTTCCTGGTACTGGATAGGAAATGAAAAAGGCATCACAGCCATTGCTTCTTTTCCATTCTGGGCTGACCCAGCACCCGTCATCTTTGCATGGCTTGTGTGGTGGCTTCAAAGCTGCTGCTGGGCCAGGGTGATTCCCAGCAGCTGTGAAGTCCCTGAACTGGGAGGACGATGACAGGAAGCACTGTTCAAACCAAGGTGCCTGTTCTGGAGAGTGTTGCAGGGAGGGGGTGTCTCCAATCCAGCTTCTTGCAGTCTGCGTAAGGATCCAGGCTCAAGGCTTTGGGCACAGTGAGTTTCCTTTCCAAGGGAAAGCATTTTGAAGTCCTTGTGTAACGCACACTGCACTTGTTGCTGTCTCAGTGACTCTGGACTGATCTGCACTGGTTGGAGGCCTGTCCCTGAGTGCCTAGAACTGGCCAATTCTGTCTTCCCTGGACAGTGTGTCTTTGCTGTGCTCAGCACGTCCACCAGCAGCAGTTACCAGCCAAGTGGATGCGCTTGGGAGTGTTTGAGCTCCAGCTGTTTGTCAGAGGAGAGGAGTAGGGAAGGCTTTGAAGACTCTGTAATCTATCTCCCTGCTCCAGTGAGGGGTCTGTGCCATCCCTGGTAGCTGTTCACCTGAGATGTTCCTACCAGCCTCTCATGATGTAAACCTGGGTCCTCTTCTCTGATGGAGCTGATGATGTGTAAGAAATGTGTAATTGCAGATGAAAAGAACAGGGATATAGCTGAATCATGGAATCCCAGACTGGACCGGGTTGGAAGAGACCTTAATGTCCATCAGGTTCCACCCCCTGCCATGAGCAGGGACACCTTCCATTAGACCAGGCTGCTCCAACCTGGCCTTGAACACTTCCAGAGGTGGGGCATCCACCACTTTGGCTGGACAGCTGGCTGAAAATGGGAAGGTGGTGCCTTGAAAGGCACCATGGGAAGTTTGAGTGCACCTTCCTTATGAAGGAAAGGAGTGTGAGAACCAGTGACACCTCGAAATGTCCCAAGACTGAAAACATGCACATGGGGATTGTCAGGTTACAGGAGCAGGAAATAACACTTAGCGTGGTTAAACAAACCTGTGTGAGCTTGCACACCTGTTGTGTGCCCTTCTGCATGCTCTGGGTTATGTAAAACTTTTTTTTTTTCCTCTCTCCTGAGACAAAACAAGATTTGGGAAATAAATTCTGTGTTGCTGTGAGCGTGTCAGCACAGGACTGCAGGGGTGGAGCTGGTGTACGGGGAGGAAGGAACTCCTGACAGGCAGTTGTGTTTGTGCTGTGCCCTGATGCTGCTAAAGCGTGTTTTCCAGGGCCTCTGTGTGTGTGAGGCTTATGCAGATTCTGCTCTTGACAAAAATCCTTGATTAAAACCCAAAGTGCATAGAATTAAATCCTACACAATTATTTTCTGTCTGAGACAGGGAAAATGAGTGCTCTTGTAAAAAATTCTCGATTGGCAGTTTTTGGTTCCCATGCCCATATTATTAACTTTATTAATAATCTCTCTGAATTGTGAGAGAGAAAAGGCTTTTTGCTTTGAAGTTTTTATTTTACCCTATAATATAAATGATGGGCTTGCCCTTTCTGAAGTTGCTGCTTTGACAGATCCACTATTATTTTGCATATATTTATATACACATAATATGTACATTTTGCATATAAAGATGTACGTATATAATGGCGTTTGTACCCCACCTGCTAAATGTTGAATTTTAATTAATCAGCATTTCCAGGGTGAGTATTAGCACGACAATATTTATCCTTCCTGGCATGGGATTGCATATCCCGAAGCCACATTCCCACAGGCTGTGATCTTACTGCATCTCCTACACTAAACAGGGTTGGGCCTGCTTGTCATTTGAGTGGGAGGTCTCCAAAAACCTCGAGCACTGCTGATCCAAATTCACTGCAGGTCAGTTTTAAGCCAGTGAGGTGGCAGGTGGCTCTGTGTAGCTGGAGTCTCACATTGGCTGCCTCCAGCTGTCCTGGTTCCTGGTGCTTTTCCCAAAGAGGAGAGCTAATTCCATGCCTGATCGACAGGAATGCTCTGCAGGTACCAGTGGAAAGTGCAGAGTGTTTTCAGTAGGCAGAGTGTAATTACCCAAAGGGAATTAGGCCAAGACATCAAAGTGATTTACAGCCTTGGCATGAATCCCCTTTCCCTTTATACAAAGGAAGATCAGAGGCACAGAGGGATAAAGGATTTTCAAATTCTCTGCAGCACAGGTTACCCCTGAGTTTTGGTGGCAAGGTTGGAATGCTTTTTAGCAGCTGGGGGTTTTTTTTGTGGGTTTTGTGTCTTGGTGTTTTTTTAAAAGCATGTGCTTTAAAAGGTTCCCTTTAAACTGCCTCAGTTTGGAGGTCCCTAAAGCATAGCACCCATTCCCTAGGGGAATTCTTGAAGATCTGTATCTGAGGACATCCTCATCCAAGCCATGTGTTGGGCAGACCTGGAGACAAGAACCTGAAGCTCTTGACTTCAGTCTGCTCTAAGATGTGCTAGGGCAGAGTGGGATGACACAGAACTGAATCCTCACCTCTCTGCTTTTTAATCCAACCATCACTTTTTCTTTCTCTCGCTTTCCTCTTTGTTCTTCTCAAAGCCCAGTGCTTTCTTCAAGCCCCAGCAGTGGGGTTCCCCCCACAGCCCTGCAGCCAAAGCCCAGTCTCTCCCCCCAGACCAGCCTGCCTCCGAGTTCCCCAGGATGATCTCCGAAGCTGGGACCCCCCAGAAGTCCCCCACAGCAGAGATGGCTGTGGCAGTGCCGCCGGGCCGGCCCTCCCCGGCAGGGTCCCCCAGGAACCGGCAGACCCAGACCAGTTCCAGCAACCTCCACCTGCCCCAGGACTCTGCTGGGAAGGGGCAGCCAGCCAGCGAGGACCCCGTGGTTGTGACTCACGAGCAGTTCAAAGCTGCCCTCAGGATGGTTGTGGACCAGGGAGACCCCAGGACAATGCTGGAGAATTACGTCAAGATTGGGGAAGGCTCCACAGGAATCGTGTGCATCGCTCGGGAGAAGCACTCGGGGCGCCAGGTGGCCGTGAAAATGATGGATCTGAGGAAGCAGCAGCGCCGGGAGCTCCTCTTCAATGAGGTGAGTGTGCTGAAGAGGGGGGATTCTGCTGTCCTCATTGGAACAGTCAGTGTGGCGAAAGGAAGGGAAAAGCAGGATCATCTTCCTTTTAGCAGCGTGATGCTTGTACCAAGAACAGCTATGGCTGGGGGGATGGAGGCCCTGTGCTGTGCTCACTTGGCTGGGTAAGATGAAGTGTGGTGAGTGATTTTGTGGTGGTCACTTGTCCACTGTGGTTTTACAGGTGGTGATAATGAGGGACTATCAACACGTCAATGTCGTGGAGATGTACAAGAGCTACCTCGTGGGAGAGGAGCTCTGGGTGCTGATGGAGTTCCTGCAGGGAGGAGCCCTCACAGACATCGTGTCTCAGATCAGGTACAAAGCAAAATCCCAGACATCAACACGTGAGAGCAAGAGTGGGGATTTCTGGGACAAAGAGTTTTCCTCGGAGATCTTGTGTTTGCAGTGCCCTGAAACTACTACAGTTTATAACTGTTATCCATTTGGGATATGTGGTCATACTTCTGATGTAGAAGGGAATAATTTAAAGTACTGCTCCCTTTAGATACCCATTAGTCGTCTCCTTGATGACCTTCCCTGTAAAACACAGTACTCATAAAATGTGTTGTTTACTATTTCTGTTGAATTCTGGCCAGGAAGTTCATTGAATAACTATTAAAGAGCATGCAGGAATCGTTTTCAGTGGTACAACCTTAGCCACAAATTCAACCTCACTAACTCCTCTGGAGAAATGCAGCAGAGCCTTGAGATCTGGACTCCTTCCCAAATTTCATGGCCTAAAGATAGCAACTACTGGACACTCTCCTAAATTTGTTTCCTTATGTACACTGCTTCATATTCAATAATGCCCAAAGCGTTTCTGTAGGGCAAAGAAGTTGTTCTCAGATGGTCTCTGGTCCCTCTCACACGGTGTTCTGGTGATGTAGTTATGGTGATTGTGTCATACCCATGGCTCTGGAGCACCCTCCTCCTGCCTCAGAGCAGTCCTGCAAGGCTGGAAACTGGGACAGGGAATGCCAGTAGAAAGACTGAGCGAGAAAGTCTGTAGGATGAGAGTTTTCTTTTTGGAAGAGTCAGGATCTTAACTGGATTACAGTTAGGCAGTATTGCTAGCACTAATTATATTCAGGTTTTTTAAATCATAGTATACCTTTAGTTCACCTACGTGCTTGGCCTAGCTCCCGTGGTGGGTTTAAGGCATGTGTCTTGCTCTGTTTGGTGGGTTTAAGGCATGTGTCTTGCTCTGTTGGGTTCTGTGTTTTGGAAGCACACTTGTGATAATTTTGAGAGGCATCAAGAGCCACGTTCTCCTCTGTAGCCTCCACAACCCCACCTGGAAGGAGTGTCCTGGAGACACTTACCTGGGCAGGCCCTCCAGCATTGAGTTCAGAGGCATTTCAGGGTCTGCAAGCCAACATTTAATCCTGAGGAGTGCTGAGTTACAGCTTACAGGGCCAGTGAAACTCTTGTAGCTCTTGGCTGGTACTGAATTACAGATAAAAAGTGCTGAAGAGGTTTGTGAAGGGTCTGTGTGTTTATATCCACCAGTGAGACCTCAGCCTAGATTTGTTTTAAGAAGCTTCTTTTGAACCTGTTAATGAATGCTTGTTTTTCCACATGATGGAAGCAGGATCTGTTATAACCATAACATTTATCAGAAGTAAGCTGCAAGCTTTTATCAGTTTTTCCCAGGAGGAAAATACCCTCATTGCAGTCATTAAACTTTTGCTGAGGGGGATGAGTGATTTACATCTCCAGGAGTGAGGTAATCCTCCAGTAATCTGTTTTACACTATGCAGTCACTTGACTGAAACCAAATTCCATACGTGACAGGGTGAAAGTGCACCACTTGTGATCTGCTGGAACCACAGGGCTCTCAGGTGGATCAGCTCAGGCACTATGAAATGAAAAGCACTGCTTCTAAAAACACTGGGTTCTGTACTGGGAACTCCCACAGGTAGCCTTTGTCCCTCTCCGTTTCCAGGTGAAATCATAAAGGCAGAAGCAGCCCCCTGACACCCTTCAGATTTCGTTGCTGTCAGTGTGACACAGCGCAGCTAGAACCTGTAGCTGTCCTGATTTGGAAGAGTAAGGTGTGGGATGGCAAACAAGCAGCACGAGTGCAGGTGTCTTAGCTGCACTTAGGTGTAGGAATTGTTATGGGTTTAGAAGGAGCTGGTTCACTGCTCAGCTCTGCCTTCTGAGTGCTCTCTTCTCCTCAGGCTCACTTGCAGACCCAAATTTGAGGACATTTCATTTCTCTGTCCTCAACTGAGGATTGTTCAGAACAACTGCTAGAGACAGGCTGAGAATCTACAGTACTCAAATTGGGTACTTGAGCTATTCCTTGAAATAATTCACTCCTAGCATTGCTCAGTCTAAACATGCAGAGCTGTCACTGTCCCCAGGTACAGGAGAGAAGTTTCATTTCTACCATTGCCATTCGATCATTAAGGTGTTGCTGTTTCAAACAGTGAGAGCTTCTAAAGAAGAGGCTCTTGGGGCTCCTATTCCATGTGGTAACAGAGCGGTAGAAATCAGGAGTGTCTTCCCTGCTTGTAACCTGTGCTACCCTTAGTTAGGTGTGAGTGTACCCCGTGTCTGCAGCAAACACCTAAAGGATCCCTATATTCACTATCAAACGATGTGTTTGGATGTTTTGTGGATGCAGTTGCACAATAAGCCTTGTGAATAATGGCTTTACTCTATCTGATTAAGAAAAAGCTGTCTCACCAGTTACTGCAGCACCTTGGCATCAAGCAGCACTGCTGCCTGTCAGAACTGCTTGAAACAGCATCTTGCAGAATGAATTTGAGTACAGAATTTAAAAGTGCAATTTCTCTGTATTAAACCTATGAAAACTTAAAATTGTCAACCATCAAGTCAACAATGTTTCCTGCAGTAACAGACATAGAAGAATGGTAAAGGTGAGATGGTAATTGTTGTAGGGAACCCAAGTGTCTGTGTTTTAACCTCGCTGTGCCCCTGTGAAGGAGCAGTGTGCCCTGCACAGTGTGAGTCCCCTGTCTCTAATTGCAGGCTGAATGAGGAGCAGATTGCCACAGTGTGTGAGTCAGTGCTGCAGGCTCTGTCCTATCTCCACTCTCAGGGGGTCATTCACCGAGACATCAAGAGCGACTCCATTCTCCTGACACTGGATGGCAGGGTGTGTTTCCTCAGATTGTTCCCTGTCTGCTGCTCCCGCAGTCTCTGTCTCTCATTTCCTTTCTGTCCCCAATCCCTAGTTTTCCCCTCGTCCTCTTACTCTCTTTGTCATCTGTGTCCGTGGTGTTTCCCTCTCTGTTGTTTAAGGCTTATTTTTAAGGTTGGTTGCTTTTCTCTTTGTACAGGTCAAACTCTCCGATTTTGGCTTCTGTGCTCAGATCAGTAAAGATGTACCTAAAAGAAAATCCCTGGTGGGTACTCCTTATTGGATGGCTCCAGAAGTCATTGCAAGGATACCGTACACCACTGAGGTAAGGGACTGCCTCCCTAACAGCAGGAGAGAGAGCAAGTAGTATTCTCAAGTGTCACAGGAAAATAACTATTGGCTTTTCTAGGAAGTCTCTAGATTCTGTTTAAAATACAAACCCAACTATGAGTACAGCTTTGATGGTGATGATGTCAGTATTTGCTAAATCAGTAGAAAACCAAATTGTTCTGCTTCCAGGAGCAAGGCATCAACTTACTCTGTCCTTACACCTAAAGCTTGGCCTAGACTTGTACCTACTGTGGACAGATGTGAGCAAGGAGCAGCCTGTGACATGATAGGGATCAGTGAGTCGATGCCATAAAGGAAGGGGAGGAGATGTGAGCTCTGAGGGGCTCACCGCAGGGGAAGCAGGCACGGGAGCTCTGGAGTTCTGGGCAGGTGGCAGCAGACTGACTAGTTGTGTTTACCAACCAACCAGGTGTGGCACAAGCAGTTACTTGCCCACCTTTACATGTTGCAACACTAGTGTGGCTCAGTCCTGGGTGCAAAATTGACTTTGTTCAACTCCTGTAAGGAGCCCAAGAGCATTAAGGGCGTCAGCGTTGGACTCCCTTGGTGCCATTTGTCATGGGTGGGGTGTTGTGGTCTCTGTGAAAGCAACACAACAAGGACCTGTGCTCTGGAGTGTGTGATTGATGTGACATGGTCTGCCACAGGTGGATATCTGGTCCCTGGGGATCATGGTGATAGAGATGGTAGATGGAGAACCCCCCTACTTCAGTGATTCTCCAGTCCAGGCAATGAAGAGACTCCGTGACAGCCCTCCTCCCAAACTGAAAAACTTCCACAGGGTGAGCGTGCTGCCAAACATTTGTAAGCCTGATGGTTATCGTGGGCAAACATCCGTATCAGCTGTTCCCAGTGCAGCTGGCTGTGGAAATGCTCTTGCTGGGACATGTTTCTTGGGGAACAGCTTTGGCCCCGGGGTCTTGGTGGCTGCAAGCTGCTGCTGACAGCTGGTGGCTGCTTTGGGAAACAGCCCTGGCAGTGTGAGGGCACCTGGGCATCAATGGAGAGGGCGGGTCAGAGCTGCTTCAGGCAGACTCAGCAGTTCCCAGCTTGCTGATGTCTCTACAGTAGCTCATCTTCCAAGGAAGGGAACAGAAGGATCCCTGCTCTTTGGAGTTTGCAGCTTCATGACCTTCAGGACTACAAAAGCTACATTATGGTAAGAGCAGGAGAGCTCAGGACAGACAGGAGCTCATGGAGACACTGCAGCAGCTCAGAAGATGAACTTGGCTTCGTGTTTTGTTAGGAAAAAGTAGCAGTGACATAAGAAATAGAGTGATCACCTTTTAGTGCCTTCTTAGAGCAGTCCTCCTTTCATTCCATGCCCAGCCTTTGAGATCAAACAGCTTCTGCAGCATCCTGAGCTACCCAGCCTTTCCAATTAATCAGAGCATCTGCAGCTGCTAAAACTGAATTATTTAAGAGAGTAGACCGCTGAACTAAGAGCACACACTCCAACATCAACAGCTGTTCTTTCCTCTTTGCCTTTGCAACACTAATTAAAATTTCACGATCACATTCTGGACCTGGTGCTTGCCCTCCTTGGGCAGTGTAAAACCATCCTGGTCTGGGTCACACCTTGCTTGGTGACATGGCCCTGCCACAGGCTGTGACAGCCAGGGCTGGTTATGGTCTGGCTCTGCTGCACTTTGTACTGGGAAGCAAACAGGCTCCCAGCAGAGCGCTGATCTGCAGGCCTGTGGGCATCTTCCCCAGTGTCCTGCTGGAGTGCAGCTCCAGCTGTGGGCCCAGCCCTCTGTTCTGGTGCCAGTTCATGGCTCACTGTGGTCAGTGACTGCAGTACTGGGGGCAGCAGGTCAAAGGGATGCCACCTAGGATAAGCCCTGCTGCTTTGTTAAAGCTTGAGATTTACTGATAGGGATACAGGCTGGATCTCTCATCCTGAGCTGTGCGGTGCCTTCTCCAGCAATCCCAAGTGAGGTCATCCAAAGCACTCCTGAGATGAGCAATAGCTCAGTGTGAACAGTGTTTCAGCATCTACTAAGTGAACCGGAGCTGGGAAAATGCTCCCAGTCTAAACTGGATGTAATTATGAGCATTAAAATAAATAAATATATGCCAGGTTCATTTTTTATTCCATTTTAATGATGCAGAGGATTAAACCAGCCAGAGATGGGCAGGGTCTTGAAGTGGTGCTTGGGGCTGGCTACTCCCCAGCTTTTACACTTTATCCAAAGGACAAATCTGGGAGGTTATTCAGCTTTTTGGTAATTGTTCTGCAGCTTCTTCATCTTCTCGTACCATTAGCACGAGGGTTTTTCAGGCCCTCACTACCTATTGGAGAATCCCATTTAACTACCTTTCCATAATCTGTGAATTTACATAATTCTAGTAAAAGAATGGATTGATGCCCCCTTCCCACCCAAGCGATGTGCCCAGGTAGCAGGAATCCTGCTGAATCTTTGAGCTGAAATCCAGGAAAGTTTAAGTAACAAAATGGGAAGCAGAAGTAACCCAAATGCAAGGATGTGGCTGGAAGTCTTATCTTAACTGGCTGTATTCCATTCAAAAGAAAACAACCTAAGTGTTGTGCCCACCAGTGGCAGAAAGTCATGTCCATAGCATAAAAAACATGTGTCACATTGCTGGGAAAACAGGGATACAGATTGGGAATGTGCAGGATCCTTTGAACCACACGCACCTTGGCAGCCTGGTGTTGCATGAGCTGTGCCTGGTCCCTTTGCGGGGTTGACTTGGTTGGTTGCCTTTTCACAGACCTCCCCAGTTCTGAGAGACTTCTTGGAAAGGATGTTGACACGGGATCCGTTGGAAAGAGCAACGGCACAAGAACTGCTGGATCACCCCTTTTTGCTCCAGACGGGACTTCCAGAGTGCTTGGTGCCCCTTATCCAACAGTACAGGAAGCGCACCTCCACCTGCTGACTTTATATGAGGGGAAACTGTAGGGAAAAGGAATGTTTATAAAAAATATATTGAAAAAATTAAGAGCCCAGGCAATCTTGACCTGCGAATGGTGCTTGGAACTTGCTGGTGATTGTTTTGGAGGATGAATGTGAATCCTGTCTGTGCATCCTCAGCCTTCTGTGGCTTCTCCTTTGCTGAAGACAATCAACACAGACTAGATCTAAGTGAGACCAAGTCTGTCTCAAGGATAAAGCGGGTATTCCATGGCTTGGGGGTCGCTGCTGCCGAAGGATGGCATTCGAAAGTGGAGTCTGAAGTTGTGTATCTGAATGTCTGTGAGTTTCTGCACACCCTGGCTGCTGACTACTGAGCTGGAACGATATTTCCCACTTAGAAATGTGATCTTTGTTTTCTTCATTGTACACTGGAGCCGTGAGCTGACTCACTTTGGGGCACAGACCCCTTTAAACTCTCAATGCACAAAGACTTGACTTTTTTTTTTTTTCCTCTGAGACGTTTTCACAGATGATTTTAATTCCCTTTGGTTAAACATGGACCTAGAAACCTGCACACACTTCCTTAGGGAGCAGATGTGACATGTATGTATTTGTTTCTAAGTGGCTCTCTTGCTTCAACATGCTTCTCTTTTGCTGCAGAATATGGATGGTTTAGTGGTCAGTCTTGAATCCATTTCATGGTTTTAAACTTTCGGAGGGAGAAACCCTCGGACACAGGCCTCAAAGCGGACTCTATGAAGATCAGGTGCTCTTGGCATGAGGATCTTATGGTTGAAACTCCACCATTTGCAACACCTCGTGTGCTGGTTGGAATGTGAACAGCTGCTTTCCAGGCACCTTGCTTTCCCAACCCTTTCTCCCAGGAGAGGCTGAGAAGTGCTGCCCTGGGGCAGTTATTGGGTAGCGTTTTGGGGATGCTGTAGGAGATCGAATGGAAAAGTTTGAGCTGTCCTGCATATCCCAGGATTGTTTTTTGTGTTTGTGTGCTGCTGTCTGGCTATTGGTCTGCCCTTCCCCATCATTCCTTTACATCTGGAAGGTTTCTGGTTGTCTAAACAGCTCTTTCAGTTATTTTAACATAGTTTTAGGTATTTTGTATGCTGCACTCTCTGATCAGCGAGAGCCTCAAGATAATTGGACTCTAGGTTGGGTTTAACATTGTACAGTGATGGTGTGTGTTGTTGTGAGGTCTCAAGAATATATTCCTACATGTGGAACTGAGATCTTGTTTTGAAACTCCAGATACCAAGGTATTGGAATTTAAGTTATTCTCAGGACAGTCCTACTGTCTCAGAAACTGACCTCAGAACTGCGTTGTCTTCAGAAGATGTTCATAACCTCTGTCCTCTGCTCTTTGCTCCAGCTACAGATCCTGCTTCAAAATTGAAGCCACAGTTGATTACTTGAAGTAATTTGGGATGGAATTCATCTGCACTGCTGCCAGCTGTCAAAGGGTGGGCACCCAGTCTGCGGATTGTGTAGGTTGGCTCTGTAGCCCAGGGGGAGAGGAACGCCCCTAGGGGAACAGCTCTGGAGGTGGTTCATCCCCTTGGCTCAGACACCTGCTCAAAGATGAAATCACTCTCTCTCTCACCCGTGGCAGGTAGAGAGGTCATAGGGGGTTTCTGTAGACTGGATGTCTAAGTTTGGGGCTGATGGAGTTGGTTGAAATTAATTCATTAAGCTCCTCCTTAGCTGCACTGGAAAATTTTTGATGTAAAATGTTTCTGTATTCCGGATATATTGCTTTTTTTTAATGCAAAAAAGCAGGGCTTGGAAAAGATTTATAATTTGAAACAAACAGTCCTGCTCGTCTGTAGTTGTGAATCCTTTGCACTTGTGTTTTAAATTAAAGTAGTTCTTGATTTATTCATAAGCCTGTTACAGTGCTGAGATGCTTAGAAATGTGTTTGTAGTTCAGAGATCGGAGTGTGAACCTTGGAGTCTGCTCTGACTTCCCTGTTCTGGGGCTGTGTGGCTTCTAAAACAAGAGGAGACTGAGGCAGGAGCCTGGATCCTGAGTCCTGAAACAAAGGTTTCATGGAGACAGGGATGACGGGTTTAGCATTTAACACCATTTTATACTTTAGCCCAAATCTGGCTAAACACAGTGAGGGAAAGCCCTGGAAAAATTGCATTCAAGTATCTTATAAAATTTTAAAATCTCATTACCATATTTGTGAGGAATGCAGAAAGGATCCGTCTTCCTGCCCAGCGTAGAATTCAATTCCTGCTTCTTATGTTTCTCTCTTTGCAGTTCATTCACGGCACAGCACCAATTAACTGCTCCATTACTTAGATGAGTGTGGAATCAAACATAAATCCTAAGATCAGCCTAGATTAGCTGAAAGATTGAAGCTCCGTCTCCAGGGCCAACAGCTCCTTCCCCAGGAACCAGGCAGCCAGGCAGGAGAATGAGGATACAGAGCAGGTTTGGAATTTGCATTGCAGTAGTGTTCGGGTCGGGGTTTCGTGTGTGCTAGGTGAGATCTGACTGCACAGTAAGGTGTAGCCTCTTTTCTGGTGAGCTCAGAGCCTACTCAGTGGGTAATTATGCTCAGAGATGTTTTCCCTTTTTTACAAGGGTGCACTTGCGTCTCAGGGTTTGCTGCTGTTCTGTGTCATGTTTCCCCTGAATCCTTCCCCCTTTATTTTCCCTCCTGACAGCTTTGCTGGCATGGAACCTTTTCTCTGCTGCCATAGCCCTGGCAGTCAGCAGCCAGGAGGCCTTTGAAGATGGCACATGGAATTTATATGAACAATTTGCTGAATCAAACGGGGAGCCTGTCAGTGCTATCACATCCCAATTGCACTGATTTATCTATAATGGTGCCTGTCTTCCTCCAACAGGCCTCTGATGTTGGATGCAGCAACTTATTATCCCATTTATTTTGGAACAGGCCAAATCTTTGTCTAGAGGCCCCTGATTTTTAACCAGTGGCAACAGAAGGACTCTGGTTCACATGAGGCTCCTGAATTTAGCATTGTTGAGTTTGGTGAGACAAATCCCACCCTTCCCCCGCGGACTGTGGAGAGCTTCTGGCTGTGCCCTGGGTCCATGGGATAAATGGGGATAACAAGTAATAATCTTGATTATCTTGGAGAATCTTGACATGTGGGATACATGTGGGGCAGGGAGAGTGTCTCTAAAATAGAACAGCAGCAATTACTATGCAGCAATTCCTTGTGTGAGTGCACCAGGCACATCAGCAGTGTCTCTCCTATGGAGGTAAA
Organism: Orthonyx spaldingii; assembly: GCA_013397795.1. Taxonomy (NCBI): domain Eukaryota; kingdom Metazoa; phylum Chordata; class Aves; order Passeriformes; family Orthonychidae; genus Orthonyx; species Orthonyx spaldingii. Next base: position 81,272 of record VZTJ01000083.1, read on the forward strand.
AAGGATTGGGGTCGTTCAGGTCTCCTGTTAGTGTCCCTTGCTAGGGTTGGAGTCCTCCTCTGCTTTAGGCATCCCCATCATCTAATTTTTAATTACATATTATAAAGGTTGGCCTCATGTAAATATTTTGGGCCAGAGAATGAGATCTAGAATATGCCACTTAAAAGATGAAAATTTGGAAAGGCTCAAGGATTGTTCCTAAATCTGCTGCTGGTGTGTCTGACCAGATGTTATGGTCTCAATTGCCATTGAATTTGAGTTCTGTGTGTAACCACCTGATGAGAGGCCTGTCTGGGCCAAGTACACATCAGCCTGTGCTCGGCAGGTAAGTGAAAACACAGGCAGGGCTGCACAGGAAGGAATCCTCAAGGACGTCTGAATCCCATGGGAAGAGAATAGTGCTGGAAAACCAGATGGCCCCTCTCTGCTGGAGTCTGTGAGTAACCAAACCCTGCTGTGACTGAGTTGTGCTGCTGGAGGGGTGGTCAGATTCAAGGTGTGCTTGGGAACCTTTGCAGTAACATTTGGTTTAGTACCTTTATTTAATTGTGTCCATTTCCCATCTTGCAGAGCTGTCCCCCATTTTGTGCAGACAGGGAGGTGTCGGAGGCACACGTGGGCTGAGAAGCACAGAGGGGCTTCACCCTGGGGAGAAAGGGGCTGATGGCAGAGTGTGGTCTCTGCTTCAGGGGAGCCCTGGCTTTGCTTATAGTGATGCTTCCTTGTGCACTCTGAAAAGTACGTTTAGAAGGTGTTCTTTAGCACTGAGGTGAAATCTGTGTAAAAGGTCACACCTGTTTCTCATGAAATTTGGCGTCAGTCCCCTGTGCCAGTGTTGGGTTCTGTAACAGAAGGGTTGCAGAGCAGAAACTGTGATGGGGTTGTGTGGGCACAAGTTGTCGTGGTGGGTTTCCTTGCTCAGGTTTCAAACATCAGAAGACTAACGCTGTGAATCCCAAGTGCTGAAGTTCCATTTTCTTAGCCCTGTGTCATAGTCCAGCTGAGCTCTGCTCAATTTTGAAATGCCCACACCTCAAAGAGACCCCTGCAGAACATTTTGCTCTGGTGCTGTGCCAGCCCTTGCTTTGGCCTCCGGATTTGTGCTGTTCAGAGCTGCTGGGACATGGATGCTCTGCTTGGGAAAGGGGCAGAGGAGCTCAGCTTGAGAAGGGCAGAGTGATGGGTTCTGCAGGCTCTCAGATGGCTCCTGGGGGAGCAGTTGATGCAAGGCAGGAATTAGAGGTCTCCAGGCTGGAAAGTGAAGTTGTTTGGGAATTGTGACAGACTGGAGCGAAGGAGACTTGTGCTGGTTTAGAGTAAATTCTGGGAGGGAACCCCCAGAAAACAGATTTCAGCAGCCCCTCCCCCCAGCCGGTTCGGAAAAAACCTGTTTCTTTACTAAACAGAATATTCACCAACATGAAAAAAAAAAAATTAAACAAAGAAAACCTCTTGGCTGGGAAAAGTCAGAGAGAGTCCTTCCCTAGATGTGACTTGGTCAGGTTCAGTCCCTCCAGGGCTCGGGCCCGCTGCCCAGACCCGGCGTGCAGCTGGTGGGGAGGCCCCCCAGGCAGGTGTCCTGATGTCTTGGACTGGAGAAATGCTGAACAATCCCAGAGAAGGAACCACAGTCCAGGGAAAACTCTTCTTGCTTCAGCTAAAGTGGAAAACCAGCGAAGAAAACCCCAAAGGAAAACTCCCTGTCTCTTGCTCCCTGCTAGAAGCCGAGAAACTGTGAGAGCGCAAACTCCCTCAGCCGTATCTCTCACTGTGCCGCTGCTGGAGTCAAAGGAATGTAAACCAAAACCACAAACCTGCACCCACCTTCTCTGACTGAAGTAAAGGGACAAAAACTCCTTTCTGAGCATAGCAGATGATATGGAATATATAGCATAAAATACGTAACATAAAATCACCCTAGGACATTCCACCTCTTATCCTATATCATCGGTTTAAGGCTTAAACTAATACATTTTAACTCTAAACACACACACATTTATACATAACACATATGTATACAATATACAGCTATGTACAGACAATGGCAGTGACATTTAGCAAACAGTGATATTTACACATGGTTATTATCTAACAATGAGATCTCCTTGAGGTACGTATTTTGTTTTTCTATCTTTCTGCATTACTTACCGTGTGTAACTTGGTCTCTGAGTAAAAACAACTCCACGGATGGGTTTTTCTTTATTAGAGGCAGAATTGATTTAAGCAGTCTTTTTTAACAGACGTTTGACATGTACTACTGGAATTTTGTCTCTGTTTACTGTATGTAAGGGTTCAGGTTGGGCAGGGCCAGCTCTGTAGATGGAGTTTCGGGTGGTAACCAATCAGGTGGTTTTTGTTAAATGCTGTTCTTAATTTTTAAAAGATCCTTCACTCAATGTTTTCAAGGTGGTTTTTAAGCGTCTATTGCACTTCTCTACTTTGCTTGCAATTGGTGCATGGTAGGGGATATGGTACACTCATTTAATACTATGTTCTTTAGCCCAGATGTGTATAAGGTTGGTTTTGAAATGAGTCTTAATTGTCTTAGTCTTCTCAGGAGTATCATGCCTCCAAAGGACTTGTTTATTGAGGTTTAGGATGGTGTTACAGGTGGTAGTGTGAGGCACAGGGTAAGTTTTTAACTATCTTGTGGTAGCTTTTACTATTGTGAGCACGTAGTGTTTACTCTGGTGTGTTTGGGGTAGTGCAATGTAGTTAATCTGTCAGGCTTCTGCATACTTATGTTTGGACCACTGCCCACTATGTCACAGGGGTTTCACCTGCTTGGCCTGCTTCATCTGAGCACACGTCTCACAGTCATGGATAACCTGAGAGATACTGTCCATGGTTAAATCTACTCTTCGGTTTCTTGCTCACTTATAGGTGGCATCTTTACTTTGATGACTTGAGGTATCATGGGTTTATCGAGTTAGGAACAACTCTCTTCTGTGTCGCTAATTTAAGTTTGTCTTTGACATTTTCATTTTTGTAGTTTGATTTACTTGGTCGTTGTTTCGGTGTTTTTCATTAGTTCGACTCTTAGGAACACGGGCATTTACATGGCAGACTTTCACAGGTAGCTTATTTACTTGGGTAGTGATGCCTTTTTACTTTTCAGTAGTCTGGATAGGTTTTCTCTTTACGCTGCTAATTAGGTTTTTTCCACTTCTTTAGCTATCTCTACAAAGTATTGGTTACCATTCACAAATCAGTGTAGAGGAAGAGTTTTGGTTACTTTTTTCTTTCAGTAATGTTTAGGGGTAATTGAACAGCTTTGAGTTCAGTGAGTTGACTCAATTCACTTTTTCTTTCAGTAGCTCCTGTAATTCGTTGTGTTTGGTTCTGTACGGTTGCTTTCTACTTTGTACAGCCTTATCTCTCGCTGTGCCACTGCTGCTGCAGCAGGAGTCAAAAGGATGTAAGCAAAAAACACAAACCTGCACCCACCTTCTCTGACTGAATTAAAGGGACAAAAACTCATTTCTGAGCATAGCAGATAATATGGACTACATAGCATAAAATAGAAACATAAAATCACCCTAGGACAAGACTGTAGTGGTGTTGTCCAGTGTCACAGCTTGTGCCTGTGCTGTTGGTAGGAGCAGCCTGTGAGATTGAACCTGGCCAACCTGACTTGGAGTGTTTGTCCTGTCATGTGCTGTGTGGAGGGACAGAGCGTGTCCTGCCTGTCACTGCCACTCTCCCTGTGCAACATCATCTTCTTTAGGTTGTGGCACTGGGGGAAGGAAAACTCTTGTGAACCCTGCTGTTGTGTCCTGGTTTTCCATGCATATCTCTCTGACTCAGGTTTATTCTGTGGGGTTCATTTCCAGAGAGGGTTTGAGGGAAAACCCAACCCCTGGAACTTAGGCAGTGTGTGGAGAGAGGGCCACCCTGTGCTCACCTTCTGGTCTGACACTGGTGTCTGGGTTCCCTCTAGGGAGAGATGAGATAAATTTTCCTTTCAAACAACCTCTAAAAAGCTCCTCTGGAGGGGTTTCAGTGGCTGAAGCTGGTGATGCACTGGTGTAGGATGCAGGGCTCTGTGCCCCTGTGCTCCAGTTTGGAACTGCCAGTGCTGCCTCTGGATTGAAGGTAAAATCTCCAACTGCTCCCTGCCTGCAGTTGGACCTTGCTGTGATATTTGTCCTCTGGTGAGGAAGGGCCTCAAACACCACAGAGACAGGCAGACAGACAGACACACAGGGTGTGGACACACAGACCCACAGACAGACACGCACACACAGGAACAAGGACACACATGGACAAACACCCAGGGACCTGGACACACAGCCACACATAGAACAGAGCCACTCCCACATGGGCACATAGCCACGGAGATGGACGTGGGGACGGACACTGTGACAGAGACATGGACAGACAGATGCAGAGACCTGGACACAGACACACAGAACAGATACAGAGCCACACCCACACAGGGACACACACACATGGACACAGACACTGTGACAGAGACATGGACACACGCAGGCACATGAATGAACAGGGACACATGGACATGGACAGACACAAGGACAGCCACAGACACATGGACACACACCTGGATACAGAGACACAGACATAGACACGGACACAGAGATGCATGGACACAAGGACAGACATGAACACACACCCAGGAACAGAGAAATACACATGGACACACACAGCTGGATAGATGGACACAGACAGACACACAGTCCCACACTTGAGACATGGATGAAGACACACACACTTGTGGACATACAGACACAAATGGACAGACACCCAGACCCACCAACACGGACACATGCAGACATACACATACATACCTGGACACACAGGGACACAGGGTGACAGCTACACATCCACCTGGATAGGGACACACACAGTGCCACAGACATGGGCAGACATGCACACCAACTGCAGCTGAGTAACAAGTGACCCAGTTGTTTAAGAAAAGCAATGTTTTATTTTTTTTAGAAAATAAATAGGTCAGAAATTTACAATCCATAATTCCAGTACTCTGGTGTCACCACAGGGGAGATGTGGACTCTTGCTGGGTGTTCAGACTAGGCTTGGAACATGCTGTCTCATACCTGCTTGAGCTGGGGTTTGGTTTGTTTTATAGCAGCATTTATAATCATTCATTAATGCAGCTTCAGGTGTAACTGTTCTCCTGTAGCACACAGAGCCTGGCGTAGTTTGCTGTGATTGAGCCCCCTTTGCACCCCCATCCCCACCTGTGGTGGCTCTGTATCAGTGTTTAGGGGTTTTTGTTTGGTTTGTTTATTGCTGTTTCATTGAACAGTGTGAAAGATGTTAGGAGGAGTTGGACCTATGTGAAAGAATGCATGTGAGGAGTGATGAGGGAACTGACCCTAAAAACTGGTCTGAATGCAAACTAAATATTCCTGTAGCTGCTGCTATGATGCCAACAGGGAGCTGGTCTGCAGGCACAGGCCCTTTCCCACTGCTGAAATACCTCAGAGCTCAGGCTGGGGAAGACAGAGGGTGAAGTACTGTGAAGGGTGAGCTCTCCAGACTACTTCCTGCTACACCTGGGATAATGTAGTACATTCCTGAAGGATTTCAGGAGCTGCCCAGAATGCAAAGGGAGAGCAGTAGTTTGTGAAGCTGGTTGTGACTTCACCCTGTACCTTCTTGCAATGGACAGTAATGAAGGGACTCATCTCAGAATATGCTCTCTTCTATCTCCACATCCCTTCCAGCTCCCAGGGGCTCAGTCATTGCCAGTGTAAGCCTGGACACCTCTGCCCCTGGCTCGTTTGCTTCCAGTTGGTCTGCAGGGCCTTGCTCTCCCTCAGGAGTGCTCCAACCTGCTTCCTTCCCAGTCTGTGTTTCTCCAGGAAAGCTGGCTTTGGTGTAGTTCTTCACCATCTCCTGAACCTCCACATTCAGAGCTCTCAATTTCTCCTCGTATTCCACCTGTACCTGCTGCTGGAGCTGCAAATGGAGAATCAGGTCATTCCCACACTCTGGAGCCAAGCACAGAGACCAGGAGCTCTGGGATGAGCCTCTAGAGCTTCTGGGGTCTCATCCAATTTCTTACTGCTAGGAGTCTTGGGCTGAGGGTGGCAATAAAGTTTCATTCTCTGGGGGTTTGGACTTGTGCCAAGGAACAGCCCTGTCCCTAAACATTGTCCTTACCTGGCTTCCTCTCTCCTTGATGGATTGGAGACTTGCTGCCTGCTTCTCCTCCAGCTTCTGCTGCAACCTGCGAGTCTTCTCTGTCATCTTTAAAAAGAACAAATTAACTCCCCTCAGGCTCCAGTTAGATAAGCACAGGCTTTGGACAGCCAAGGCTCAGCCTGGCTTTGGGGACACGGTGACAGCCTGGCAGGTGCGTTCACACAGACATGTGGGACAGACGGACACAGACACAGACATACATGGGTACACAGGCTTGCATAAGGACAGACACACAGATACAGGGATACAGGCTGTGTGGGTTTTACAGGTACTCAGACGGGGACACTGAGGCACAGCTGTGCATGGACACAGATATATGGAGAGATGCACAGACATCCAGATGGACATACACACCTGGACACAGACACACATGGATAGACACAGAGGGACAGAGAAACACACAAACCTGCACACAGACACACACACAAACACATGCACCTGGCCAAGGACAAATGGAGACACACCTGGATGTGGACAGCTGGACATGGACACAGACACAAACATACTCACCTGCAAACACACACCTGGACATGGACATACAGACCTGGACACAGACACACACACACACACCTGGATGGAGAGACAGACACATGGCCACAGACACCTGGACGCAGAGAAACACACGAACACACACACCCCTGGGTGTGGACATACAGACAAAGACATGGACATACTCACCTGGACAAGGACACAGCTAGAGATGGACAGGGACAGCTGGACATAGACACACAGACACCCATGGGGACACACACACAGGCAGAGGGAGACACAGACACACGCAGTCACAAGGACAGGGATGGAGATGGATACAGACACCTGGATACAGGCCCAAACGCCCACGGACACACCCACACAAAGGGACACAAACACACGCACCTGGACAAGGACAGACACACGGACACACACCCAGAGACACAAACACACTCACCTGGAAACAGACCTGGACACCCACACCAGGACACAGAGGAACACACAGACAACACACGCACCTGAAGATGGGCACGGACACAAAGACAGACACACGGACAAACACCCAGACGCAGTCACTCGGACATGGACACACACACATGGACAGGGACAGAGATGCACCTGGACATGCACACACACCCCTGGATGTGGACATACAGACACACAGACAAAGACATGGACACACTCACCTGGACAAGGACACACAGACAGAAGGAGACAGACACAGGCAGACACAGACACAGGCAGACACACAGATGGATCTGGACACACGGATGCAGATGCACACACCCAAGGACACAGGCAGACATGGACACAGGCACAGGAAGACACATGGACATGTGTCTGTGTCCATGTGTGAGTGTCTGCATCCACGTGTCTGCCTGTGTCCATGTGGCTAGGGGGTGTGTTTGTCCATGTCTGTCCATGTGTGTCTGTGTCCATGTGTCTGCATCCGTATCTGTCTGTGTATCTGTCTGTTACTGCGTCTGTGTGTCTGCCTGCATCCGTGTGTCCATGTCCATGCATGTGTGCACGTGTCCCTATGCATGTCTGTGTGTGCCCTTGTGTGTCAGTGTGTCCACGTCCGCATGTCTGTCTGTGTCCTGTGTCTGCCTGTGTGTCTGCATCTGTATTTGTCCATGTACCTGTGTCCACTTTTGTTCCTGTGTGTGTCTGTGTCCGTGTGTTTGTGTCTGTATCCAGCCGTGTGTGTGTCCCTGTCTGTGTGTCTGCCTGTGTCTCTGTCCATGTGCATATCTGCGTCTGGGTGTCTGCCTGTGTCTGTTTGTCTGCACCCATGTGTCTGCGTGTCTGTGTGTCTCTGCATCCATGTGTCTCTGCCTGTATCTGTGTGTCTGCATCCGTGTCTGTGTCCTTGTGCCTGCCTGTGCCCGTCTGCCTGCGTCTGTCTGTCTGCCTGTGTGCATGGCCCAGGTGTCCATGTGTCTGCCTGTGTCCATATGTCTACATCTGTGTGTCCATGTGTCTGCTTGTGTCTGCACAGACATGGACACACACACATATGGACACACACTCACACAGGGACACAGCTAGGGATGGACAGGGACAGCTGGACACAGACACACAGTCAGAAGGACGTGGATGGAGATGGATACAGACACTTGGACAGAGGCACAAACACCCATGGATACACCCACACAGATGCACACAAACACACACACCTGGACAAGGACAGACACACAGACACATAGCCGCAGACACAAACACACTCGCCTGGAAACAGACACACAGACAGTCACAAAGACACTGAGGGAGATGTATACAGGCACCTGGACACAGACACACATGGACAGACAGAGAGGGACAGAGAAACACACACACACCTGGACAAGGACAGACACACAGACAGTCACAAAGACACTGAGGGAGATGTATACAGGCACCTGGACACAGACACACATGGACAGACAGAGAGGGACAGAGAAACACACACACACCTGGATGTGGACACACCTGGACACGGACACACAGACCTGGCTGCAGAGACAGACACACGGATACAGACACTTGGACACAGCAACACACACACCTGGGCACACAGCTAGACATAGACACATGGACACAGACATGGACACGTACACACACCCCTGGATGTGGACATACAGACACACAGACAAAGTCATGGACACACCTGGACGAGGACACAAGCACAGAAACACATGGACAGACAGACATGGGCAGACACACAGGGAGACAGACACAGGACACGGACACACAAACAGGGACACGGACATGCCCATGGACATGGGCACACAGACCAAGGCAGACACATGGACACAGACCCCCCCTAGATACATGGACACAAACGGACACAGACACCAACACAGGCAGACACACATCACACACATGGATATGTACACAGGCAGGCAGACACATGGACAGAGGTAGACATGACACACACGTGCACATGCATGGAGACACATGGACATAGGCAGAAAGGCACAGGCAGACATGCAGACACACTCAGGAACACAGACATGGGCACCCACACGGACAGGGACACACAGACAGACACATGTCCACGTGTCTTCCTGTGTCTGTATCCTTGTGTGTGTCCATGTCTGTGTCCACACTCATGTCCATGTGTCTGTGTTCCTGAGTGTGTGTCCCCCCTCGTGTTTCCGTGTGTCTGTGTGCATGCTTGTGTCCACGTCTGCCTGTGTCCTTGTGTGTGGCTGTCTGCGTCCCCGTGTCCGTTTGTGTCCAGATCCATCTGTGTGTCTGCCTGTGTCTACGGCTGTGTGTGTGTGTCCATGTCTGCTTTTACGTGTCTGTGTGTCTGTGTCCATCTCTTCAGGTGTGTGTGTGTCCTGGTGTGGGTGTCCATGTCCAGGTGTCCCTATCTGTCTGTTTCCAGGTGAGTGTGACTGTCCTTGTCCAGGTGTGTGTGTTTGTGTGGGTCTGTGTCCCTTTGTGTGGGCATGTCCGTGGGTGTTTGTGTCTGTAACCATCTCCATCAGTGTCTGTATGACTGTGTGTCTGTCTGTGCCTGTGTGTCCCTCTGAGTCTGTCCGTGTGTCTATGTCCAGCTGTCCTTGTCTATCTCCAGCTGTGTCCCTGTGTGAGTGTGTGTCCATATGTGTGTGTGTCCATGTCTGTGTAGACAGACACAGGCAGACACGTGGACAAGGATTTAGGGAGAGAGGCAGACGTACACAGGGACACACAGACACACGGACACAGACACATGGACAGATCCACATGGACACACAGACACACGCATTCCTAGGCAGAGGCGCAGGGACATGCAGACGTACACACACCTGGATACAGCCACATGGACACACAGACATGCACACACCTGGACATGGGGACACAGGCAGAGACACATGGTCACAGACATGGACAGACACACAAGACACAGACCAACACAAGGACACACATACAGACACGGACACATAGAGGTGGATGGACACACAGACACACCTTGACATGGACACAGAGACAGACATGAGTACACACTCAGGCACAGGCACACAGAAATACACACGGACACACACGGCTGGACACACACCCAGACAGACACATGGACACAAATGAACACACAGACTCCCCCAAGAACACGGACATAGACACCCACAGACCTGGACACACAAAAACACTGGACATGGACAAACACACGGACACTGACGCAATGACAGACACACACCCCTGGACACAATCACATGGGGACACACACACACGGATGCTCTCACAGAAGGATGTGGATAGAGATGGACACCTGGACAGACACAGAGTGACACAAACAGCCATGGACACACACACACAAGGACACAGCTAGAGATGGACAGGGACAGCTGGACATAGACACACAGACTCAGAGGGACACACAGACACAAGGACACTGATGGAGATGGGATACAGACACCTGGACACAGACACACACACAGACACCAAGACGGTCACAGACCTGGACACAGACAGACATGGACAGACGTATCTGCCCATGGGCAGATACAGACAGATGGACACACAGACATAGAGAGATGCAGACTTACACATGGAAACACACAAACTGTGACAGACGCACACAGATGCAGAGACAGACACAAAGACCATACACAGGGACACCCCCCACCCCCAGTACAGACACAGCCACACAGAGACACTCCTGGTCACAAGGACAGACACACAGACACACATACAGACATACATGGACACAGACACAGGGACAAAGGGACAGACACAGAGAAACACAGACACAAAGGCATACATGGACACAGATGGGCATGCAGACACACAAGGACATACGGACACCCAGAGCCAGGGACACACATACAGAGACACAGAGAGACATGCACACAGGTACACACACCCTGGCCCAGATGCACAGAGACACACAGACATGGACACAGATAGAAACACACCCAGACAGACATGGACAGAGACACACGCACCCACACCCAGAGACATGAACAAACACACAGATGCCTGCAGGGGCAGGGACACACACACAGACACAGCTGGACTCATGGCCACAACGTGGCCCCTCAGACACACGCTCACGGGCATGACGGGCATACGGACTCACATGCTGACACACAGACACCCAGACACACAAGGGGCACTCACTGACAGACACACAGACATAGACTCAGCTTTATCTGGCACTGGGTCTCTGACAGGCAGAGCTGGGGTCCTTGAGGTGTCTGTGCTCCTGCCAGGCTCTCCTGTTGTTCCCAGGCCGTGGGTTACAACTGCCCCGGACACCCCCCTGCAGAATTCCCCCTCAGAGCTGCTCGGGCAGCCTGACGCCCCCGAACTCACCCGTTTGATTGTCTGCACTGCTTCCTGAATGTGGGAGTTATTAATTTCTTTCTTCAACCTTTAAAGAAAAGTATAAAACCCTGTAAAAACCAGCTGTTCTCCTTCTGTAAAACCCACTTGTCAGTACTGGTCAGTGCCATACTGATCAACAGGTGTGTTACATTCCCATGCTGTCCTGCCACAGGGAGAAGCTGCTGTAATTTTAGGAAAGACAGATAAACCACCACTCAAATTTGACTGAGCCATAAGGCAAATAACTCGATGTGAAATTCTACTTCTTCAGCTTCCAAGTCAGCAGCAGACCCTGCATCCTGCATGGCCAGAGCCCAGGAACATCCACTCCCGCACCTCTCCTGAGCAGCCTTGTCACTGGTATTCCTCAGCATGGCCTGGACCCGCTCCACTCTCTTTGCCTCCATCCGCTTCTTCATGTCTTTAATGTTGCTGTGGAGAGAAGAGAGGAGATACAGGCTTGGTTACCAGCCCCAGACAGCAGAGCAGTCCTCCATCCACAGCTCTCTGGAACACTCTGCTGTCCAGAAACACCCGGTGTGGGAGACTGTGCAGCAGGAGGCCTGGAGTCTTAAGGATATTTCAAGTCCAGACTCAGGGCTTGTCCTGTCCCAGCAGTGAAGGCAGCACATGCTAAAGGCAAGTGTAAGAAAGAACAAGTGTACAGGAAATTTTCCTTCCTCCAGCTTCCTGGTTTCCAGTCTATCCTCCAGTATCTATGCATGTATCATGTTCCATGATGTCACTCACACTTTGGAGTTTACCTCTACTTTTGGATTTCACAGCTTCTTGCTCTGAGAGGAACAGTACTTAATTTATACACAATGTGACAGAGGCACCGGACACATTCACTGAGTGTCCCACCCTCCTTTCCTATGAGAAACAGTGAGCAATCCCTTCCCTCTTCTCCTCTAGAGCATTCACGATTTACACATTCCTGTCACATTCTCTCAAACATCTGTTCTCCTAGCTGTCCCATTTAATTCCTTTGTGCACAAATTCCTCCTCAGTGCTGCCTGTTCTTCTTGCTCTTTCAGACTTTGTTGATTGAGATGGCACACTGGGAAGGGGACAGCTCTACACAGACACATCCAGTGGCACAAGGCTGACTCAATCATTTTTTTTCCCCCCCTGTACAATTCCCAAAATCCTGTTTGTCACTTTGGCCACTGCAGAGCTGGGAATGAAGAGCAGCCACAGCAGCTGAAGATCTCTTACCTGAGTGCCAACACCAGTGCACAGCTGGGCTATGGCCAGTGTTTTCCATCCAGATCATTTTATATTTATTCCTGCTGAACTGAACTGCCATTTCATTGCCTCTTGCTCCAGATCTTGAAATCCTTCTGGAGCTTCTCCCAGGCAGCTGCAGATGTGACTGTACTACTGGGATCCTACTGTCAGCAAACCATTACCTGGCTACTCATCTGTTTCCTTAGACTTGCCTGAATATGCTGAATACCTGAGAAAAGAGACTCTGGCTTGGGGCAGGACACACAAAAAAGGAAGTTTTATCTGATTTTGCAACTAAAGGCTGAGAGAGGATTTAGCGGGAAGGAGGAATGAGTCAGGATTTTAGCTTCAGGACAAAGTTTGTGAAAGAACAAATGGATACATGTCTGGCTGGAAACCGGTCAGTTGATTCTACCAGTTTGTTTAAATAGTGGAGGCAAGATACTTAATTCACTTAGGAGATGGAGGGGATCAGTCCCTGGAAGGGATTAATGTGAGATCCTGGCTGCAGCAGACAGAGGTGGCAGCCAGGGCCCAGCAGTGCCATTTCCTATCCTTCCCCGTCAGCGGCTCCAGGCCGCTCACTGCAGATGGAGCACTGCATCCTGCGTGGTGCCTCGTGGCAGCAACGCTGCTCTGGGGATCACAAGAGGTGTCTTCCCCCATACCACTGTGTCAGACCCTGTGTCACATCCCCCTGCCTCCGTTTCTTGTCAAAGGAAAAGAAAGGCTTCTCTTCCCCATCCTCACTCCCTGGCTGCAGAGCAGAGCTTTGGGATGCAGCAGAAGTGCTGCCCCGGAGCAGAACCGGGCATTATGTGTGATTCCACTGCCATGTTTACCTTTCCGACGTCTCCCTCAGCACGCGCAGCTCGGCTGCCTGCGTCTCCCTGGCCAGCTCCAGGATCCTGGCCACTTGCTGTTCAAGGGATGAGCACAAAACCAAAAGGGAACAAACCAGGATGAGATACTGCACCCCATCTGTATCCAACTGCACCCAAGTCAGCTGTAGACCTCCCTGCACTGAATTGCAGGAGCCACAAATTCCGAATCCACGAGGCTCGGTGCAAACGCTGGCACAGCAGTGAGCTCAGCTGTGCACACAGGCCCCACTGTGCCAGTGGACTGACACTTGTGAGGCAGGAAGGTTTCATCCCTGGCTCCTCTCCCAGGTGAGAAGCCTGATTCCCAGGTGAGCCAGTGCCCGAGTGTTATTTTCCCCTCAGGGTTGCACACAGCTTGCAAGGGGCTTGTCAAGCCTAAGTGCACCAGGGAACCTAAGATTTAAGATGCATCAGTGCAAATTCCGTAATAGGAAAAGGCCTCCCAAGCCCGGAATCACTCCCCTTTCACTGGAACAGAGGGCACCTGCTGGATTTACCACCACCGTGCCATGGCCTGCACTCTGTCCCCAGGCATCACCGTGGCTCCTGCTGGCCTTGGCTGAGCTCAGCCTGCAGGACTCTCCTCACCTGGACTCTTTCACTTGCACCAAGTCAAACAGCAGAACACTGTCTGATGATGCCACTGGCAAACCCTCAGCCCACTTCCACATCACCCCAGCTCTTAGGGTGCCCAGGCTCCCAGGGGGGTGGCACCTGGCAAGGTGTGAAGCCACTAAACACCACATTAACTCTGTGTTGAGCCATCCGAAGAGCTGGAGCAGATGGAGCCTGATGTGCTCCAGGGAAAGGCTGCTCTTTTTTTAAAAAAACAGCAGACATACACAAATGTTTCTGTGGGATTTTTCGGGCTTGAACAAATAAGCTTCACGTCCTCATTCTCAGTTACCTGGCACGGACCCGACCATGTGTGTGTCGGGTGTGTTCTGGGGCCACATTCCCAAGCTCAGTTTAGTGAGTAACTTGGGATTTTTGGGGCTGTGCTAGGATACATTTTCAGGTGACACTCACAGCCCTCACCTCGGTGGTGTGCTGCTCTTTCTTCCTTCGGATCCGGCTGTGGTGCTCCTCCCCAAGGTGGATGAGGTCCAGCTCCAGCCTCTCCCTCAGCTCCACGAGGCAGCGGCGATCGACGCTCTCTGCCGCTTGGACAGGGTTTGCACTGGTGCCAACATCACTCGGGGTCACACTCCTGCACAACAGCATCGGGGCTCTGCTGCTTCTCACCATGGCAACACCATCCCACCCTTCCCACCCGCCCTCTGCAGGAACAGCCCAGGGACAGGCAGGTGCCTGCACTGCTCCATCTCCCTTCCGAGAAGGGGAGCCCATGTTTCCCTGGGGATCCTTGGTTTGGTTTGGGAAGGTGGCCCCAGGCTGTGGTTACCTCTTCTTCTGGGTTTTCCTTGTACGTATCATCCTTTTCTTGCCCCCAGGGCAGCCCAGCTCTGAAAAGAGCACAGAGTATTTCTGCAGCAGCTCCTCCCTCTGTTTGCTTCCCTTCTGTTCCAGCTCCCTCAGCTCCTTCTCCTGCTTCCTCAGCACCTTCAGGAAACGTTTCTTCTGCTGCAGCTCAGCAAGGCTGATTGTCTCAGGCTCTGAAACACAAAATGAAAAGGCTGAGCAGGGCCAGCTCCTTCCCAAGGCTTGAGTGGGGAAATTGGAGCATACGGCTCCAACACCTATCCCTCCCTCAATCACCACATTCAAACCAGAGACCCCTCTGCTCCACACCTGGGGATGCCTCTCCCCAGGTACATATTCTGTCCTAGGGAACACTTCTCTCTAGGAATAACTTCCAAAAAAGAAACGTACATAACAGTTACTTGCCAACATATCCTGAGTGAAACAGGTTTCCTCTTGTGCCTTCAGTTCAGTTCTGAGGCACAATTAAGCCCTGTGTTTGCAGGAATTGGCATCACACTGCATTCACACACCCAGAAGCAGGTGAACAACACATTGTACAGGGGGTGCAGGTGTGCTGAAGGAAACCTGTCCTTGAGCCCCAAGATTCCTGGGATTTGTCTTTAGTGCTGGCTACACCAGGCAGTGTTGGGACAGGTCTTTTTAATTTGGGAATGTAAGATGACAGGCAGGGCCTCAGCCCAGGTGACCAGCATGAGGAGTTACCTGCCATCTGCATCACTTCTAACACAGCTTCATCCTTGGTGAACACTGCTGCTCCTGAAATCCCAAAGGAGGTTCCTGTTAATGTCCCGTCTTGGATGTCCAGGTTGGGAATGGACAGTGGAGAGCTCACCAGAACACAGGCCAGGGGACGGATGTTGGTGTCAGTACAGAAGAATTAATTAAGCTGCTAAGATGCTTAAATGCCTGGGAACTCTTGGAAACTTACCTGTGGACCCGTTAGAAGGAGGAATGCTGGGTTTCCCAGTGGAGCCTGCCACCCCATTAGTCTCAGCAGATGGGAGGTTTGTCTGTGTGCCAGGCCTCTAAAACAAAGATCAGAGGTAAATGGACACTCCATTATTTGAGGCTGAATCCATGCAAAGTGCTTTAGAGAACAGAACCTGGAAAAACTCACCTCCCCCGAGGCATCCTTGACCTTCACCAAGCGCTTGTCCTGCAGGTTGAAGAACTTGATGGGGTTGGAGAGGGCAATAGTGAGATCTGGAAACAGAGGAGGGCTTGGCTTGGGCAGCAAACAACTCCTGGACTCATTTTGCCTGCCCAGCACAGGACACTGGGAAGAAGGAACAGTCTGGGTTCTGTGCTTGTAACCAACCTCTCCCTGACAGCACAAGGGAGGGAGGAAGGGAACCTCCTTCACCTCAGAGCCAGCGCCCAAGGCCATGGCTCACAACTCATGTTCAGGGCAGCTCTGTGATTTTGGGAACTCTGCTCCCAACATCCAGGGCCAGGTTAAGAGTTTTGTCACCTGCACAGCTCCCTCCTGCTCCAGTTCCAGTCCAATGTTGTATAAACCTCATCTTTTTTATAAAAATGTGATAAACCAAGTTTCTCATGATTTCCCCAGTCAATAACGTTCACTTGTATGAACACAGGGGAGGAGAGAGGAAACAGAAGTATTGACAAGAGCTCCTGTGGCTGATGCTGTTGCACTCTGTGTGGGTTTGGTCATGACTGTTGCTCCCTCTCGTGAGGTTTCATAGTGGTTTGAGTTTGTTCACTTGAGTTTCTGGCTAAATGTTGTGAGATAAGAATTAGGAGTAGGTAAAGCAAGCTTAAACTTTAAAGAAGATAAAGAAAGTTTATTAACAGATTTAAAAAGGAGGAAAAAAAAAATTAAGAACCAGAACAAAACCGTCAAAACACTTTTCCTTCTCCCACTTCTCCATTTTTTTTAATGACAAAATAAAAAAACAACACTTCGACGTTCAGTCCGTTTACTACTTTTAAATTAGCTTTTTTTCAGTTCATTTAGGGAGAGGAGTTTTTTCTTGCTTTACTATGTTGACTTCTTTATAAGAAATATAATTCTTATGGTTTTCAGCTTCACAACTAGCAGCCGCCCAGGAGAAAAACATCTCTGCTTGTTGTGGAACGTCCCTCCCACACCAGCAGCTTTTTTACAGTTCCTACGGTGGGTTGTGACCCCTTATGGGGTATATCTTTTTAAGGGTGAGTGGTTCTATTACAGTGGCAAAGAAATCTTTTTTATAACTGGCAATGTAAGTCTTTTTTGACCATTCCCCAGGGCAAGGCATTTGAATTACAGCTTCTTCTTTATTTCTGCTCAAACTTCTCGTCAGGCTGCAATTACTTCAGTATTTACTTATTTTACACAGGTGCCCTGGTTCACTGGTTGCACTGACTGCAGTTAGAACATCACATCCCCCTTTGGACTCTTTTTTCATATATTATAGGGAATATTTTAGCTTGGTTTTAATCATGGTTTCACAGAAGAAATTTCTGCTTCTACTTTGTAGCACTCTTCATGTTTTTTCTCTTTAAGTTTTGGTTCTGCTTTTTTTACTGACTTGGAGTTTTCATACTGTGTTTCTGTAGATGTCTTCACTCTTCTGTTTGTGCAAGGGCGGATGGGTGTCTGCAAGTTTCATCTGGGCAATGAAAGAGTTAATGTTTTCTCCGGCCTCTGCGACACCCCCATGATCTTTTGCCGAGTTAATTAAAAAAGGTCTGTGCCGGGCTGCAGAAGCAGTCAGTCAAGAGTCTCATTGGCCTCGCTCTGCCAAGCTGACCCGGCCCAGGCAGGGGCCCGGCTCTGCCCACTGTAGTTGGAATGTTTGCCCAGCTGCATCGGAGCCCGAGAGCTGAGGCCGGGTCCTCTCCCACGCTCAGCTGCACTGCTGCTGCAAACTCCCTTCCAAGCCTCCCCGCCTCTGGGGGGGGAAGGGCAAGGGCCCACTCTTACCAGAGAGAGAAGCACAGGACTTGCATCTCTGGCAGCAACAGGACAGGAAAAGAGTTTTTTCTCAGGTGTAGCTCTCTTAAATATGGTTTTTTTCCTGGAGGCAGAACAACTTTCAATTGGATTATACACCCATCAGTACTCAAAAGTAGCTGGTCACTGGCTGTTTCCCAGGAAGCAAGGTGCACTACTTCCTGCACCATAGGTCACTTGCAAGACTGACCCTTCCTGGGCAAACCCACGGCAGGTTTCCATCTCATCCAGCTCTGACCCTTGTCAAAGGAAGGTCCCCATATCTCAGCACGAGCAAGAACCCCCCTTCTTTTCCAGCAGGGAAGAACATCACTCCTAAAACCTCCCTAAACTCCCTACTCTCCACAGCCCCTGAGAGACATCACCTATTCCCTCAATGAGACCTCTCCCTGCCTCTGAAGGACAGTAGGGCCAAGCTATTCCACCCTGAGCCTGCCACACCTGCACTGCACCCCAGGTGGGAACCAGGCCCAGCTGCAGTGGGAGCCTCCGTGCTCCTCCCAAGGCAGCAAAGCTGTGACAGGATGCTGGCACGTGCTCAAGTCCCACCCTGACAAGGAATTGAGGGCGCAGCAGGAAAGCACTTCCCAGGCTGGAAAAATGCTTCTGAATCAGAGTTTGGAGGCCAGAAGCACCCCCCTCCCCGTGCATTCCAGCGCTCCCTACCTGCCCAGGCATCCGGCACGTAGTCCTTGATCTCCAGGAACACGAAGAGGGCGGGCATGGTGAGCGGCATGTTGCTCTCGCTGCGCAGGCACACGTGGTGGTAACCTGGGGCAGAGAGGGCAGGGAGCTGAGCTGGCAGCATCCTGTCCCTCCCTGGCTCTGTACAGCAGGGCATGGTGAGCCTATCGTGGGATACAGCCAAGGCTGTGACAAGATGGATTGGAAGGTTCCACTGCCTTAGGCACGGAGATTAAGGAGCACAGTGTGCAGCTGTTTGTGTCATCTTTATAGCTCCCACTGGCCAGGTCTCAAGGGCACAAAAGCTGCAGGAATTTCTGCTGACTTACCTGGGTGCATTGCGATGACGGGAATGATACGATGGCCAATGAACTTCCCTCCTTCTTCCCAAGCCACAATTTTGAGAGACGCCAGCTCAGGCATCATGATCTAAGGGAAAAGCAGAGTAAGGCACCACCGTCCTCATCTCTAACTCCTGATAGCAGCAGCATCCTCCTCCTTACAACCAAACAATTCCAACTCTCACTGCCTATTTCTGCATCTTGTAATTTAAGGGGATGGTTCATCACAGACCTCATAGCTTAGTGCCCAGAAACTCCACCAAACGCAGGCTTCTCAGCCTGCCCCAGATCACAGGTTACCTAAAGACAAAAACAGGGCAACAAGCCCTCCAAACCACTGCTTCCAGGAAGCAACTCACTGGAGAATGGAATGAACTGAGATAGATAATTTAGCAAACATGGTAACGTTGCTATAAGGGCTTTTGACTCCCTTCTTCACTGTTTTCTTGTGCCATAAAATCAACTCAAAATTATTCTGCCAGGAGTGAAGTCTCAGAGTGTTTCTGAAAGGAGGATATTTCAACCAAGTAGGCTGAAAATATCTTGAGCTTCATACTGTGCCTGACAGATGAATTGTGTAGTGTGTACTTGACTTAACTTCCCTGTGCCCTGCAGCTGGATTGGTGATCACTGAATTCCTGGGGAGAGACAGGGCAGCTTTCCATGTTCTGGCACAACTGAGAACTGGTCCCGTTACTGCTCCAGTTTGGCTGTTTCTCATTGACAGTTTAACCACAGACATTCAGTTCCTTTCTGGTGCTGGAAGTTTTCCAAACTGATAAATCCTGAAGAGGGCACCACAGCAGAGAGACTTTGGATGCCTGTTATTTCTACAACCATTCCCAGCTACCCATTGTCTGTTCTGGGAAATATTGATGGAGAGTTGTTTGGTATATTGTTGTGTGGATGTTACCTGAGCATGTCCAAAGCCAGGCCTCAGGGCTCCAGAGGGGAGTCCCTCCTGCTGGCACTGACCTCTCCCAAGGCATTGCTCACGGCCGTCAGGAGCTTTAAGGATTCCTTGTCTAATTTAGTCTCAAATGTTCTCACCTTTTCAAAAACAAACGCCTCCTCCTTCCACACGGGGTTAATGGAGTTGGCTGTGGAGGTCAGTTTGGTTCTGTGTTTGCGTTTGGCGTCCCTTGGCAGCCCAAGGAGCTCCACTTCCACGTAGGTCTTCACGCTGCGGTCCGACAGGAACTGACCAGAGAGCACCTGTGGGCAACACAAACACAGTTAGCAACTGCTGGGAAGAATAAAACAGAAAGATCTACCCATTCCTTCGCCCCAAAGTTACTCTCCCACCCCAAAACTGCTTTTCTGCTCCAGCTCTTCTTTTCCCTCCACCCCTATTTTTGCTTCAGCACTTCCTCCCTTCCCCCCAGCACAGCCTTGGCTGCTTCTGCACGGCAGATGCTCATTTTCCATTTTGGTGCGATTATGATTAATTTAAAATAGCGACAAGCCTGGGAGGTGCCACAGGAACACTCTCCCGCAGGACTCCATGGCTTCACGTGCCCCTGAGTGCCCCTGCTGCCCCAGGACAGGGAGCCCGGGCTGTACTTGCCGTGACAGAGACAGTGGTGGCCACCAGCCCGTCGATGCGGTCCATGGAGAAGGGGTCGAACTGCTTGTCGGGGCGCCGCAGGAACTCGTGCTTGAGCAGGTACCCGCACTGCCCGTTGAACTCAAACAGCGCCATGTTCTGCTGCATGGGGACATCTGGGAGCAGAGCAGCACCGTGAGGCGGGGCCGGGGGACAGGCAGCCTGTGTGCTACGGGGAGCTGCAAGCTGCCCCAAGCCTCCAGCCCCTGCCAGCCCACGGCTCGCAAAGCCATCCTGAAAACTAATTAAGCCTCTCAGCGCCCTACAGGGAAAAAGATTACAGCAGCTGTTGTAAGGAAGGGAAGTGGTTTGCTTGCATTTGCACCTTAAGCCACAGGCAGAACTAAACTAAAACGTACTTTAAGCACCCACTGTTTTTGGGTGGGAATAAGTAGGCACCTGAGCCCCTCTGCTCTTTCCCCTTTCATTTTGGGCCTCCTCTGAGTCCATCTTCTGTCTGACACTTCTGAGGACACTGCCTGGTGGTTTCTGCGCCTGCCTGCACTGTGTCATCCTGTTCAGAACCAACTCTGCACTCGGTCCCTTTTGTCCCCTATGCTCTGTACATAACACAGCCTTCTGAGGAAGGAAGAGGGGTAAGGAACAGCTTCCTCTCAAGGCTTTTATTTCCTTCTCATGCTGGTTGTGCAGCAAGGAAAAGCCGTTTCTCTCTGCTCAGGTCAAAATCCTGGAAATAATGGCACAGACAGATCCGTGCTGAGGCCAGATGGAGCTGTGCCTCTGCCTTGTAAAGAGGTAGCAACATGGGGGACAGGGGCTGCAGGTGCCCTCATGGATGTGATTCAGTGTGACACCGTGGAACAGGACAGCCAGGGACAGTGCCCAGACATGGACGGGGTGACAGCAGTTCACGTGTGTGCATGCCAGGGCTGGGCATGGAAAAGTGCTGCTGGGTCTGTGGGAGAACAGCACTGTGGGAAAAGGCACGTGGAATAATACACCAGGAAAATGGCAGCAAAGGAAGAGACAGGGACCGGGAGCAGCTGGGGACCAGCAGGACCTGACATCACCCGCTTGGGGGCTGCAGCAGGCCCCGACACTCACCCATGGTCTGGAAGTTGAGTGCCACCATCTGACAGCCCACGTTCCAGAACATCTGGGGCTGGTAGTTGGAGGAGTCCATGCGGGTGCCCTTGGGGTAAATGCGGCTCAGCTGCCGCTTGTTGTATCTGCAGGCTCCATAGGAAACAAGTCAGGAGCTCTCCTGTTGTGCCCTGGGGCCAGCCCACAGATTCCCAGCACAAAAACTGTTGGAGCTCTGCTACCAAATGCTCAGAGCCTTCCCAACAAGACCCCAGAGAAGCCCAGGCTCCTTTTGCATACACTTGCCACTTTAAGACAAGCATCTGGCAGCCTTGACATGGGCTACAGCAGGATGCATCCTGTCAAGAATCTCCCTCACACTCCAAGCACCCAGTGGCACTGGAAAAGGGCTGCCAAAAGGATACTCTACAAACTGCATGGGGAACTTGCCCAGTAGATCACAAGCCTTCATCTCGGTGAAGGAAGAGATGATGTAACTCCGGTTCTTCTCTAAAACAGGAGATGATGAAGCATTTAGGAGCAAGGCACACCCAGTCCCCGTTCCGCGTGGGGCACGGATGGAGCCGGGAAGCCTTGGCCTGGATTCCGAAGGGACTGGGCCTGACTTACTGGCAGAGACCTCGAAGGAGCTGAATTTGATGGGCTGTACGTAGTTAACCAGGCTGGACATCTCCTCGTACGCTGTCACTTCCAGGCCAGCTGTGCCCTGAGCACAAAACAACCCAAAAGGACATAGATGAAGAGACCTTCCCTGGAGATGAAACAAACTGCACCAGGCCTTCCCCAAGAGCTCTGGTGGCTGCCCTGACCACAGTGCTCCAGGTTCTCTGGCTTCCCAGTCCTACAGGTCCACGGTGGGCAGGGACAATCTCCAGGCAGCTGGGCAAAAATGGACCCAAGGCACATGGAGAGGTTCCAGAGAGAATGCACAAAGCCCAGAACCTCTTTGACCCCCCAGAACATGAAATCTGGGACAAACTGGGGATGTTGTTTTTCCTCCTCTACAAAGGATACCAGGGAGATGAAAATGGGAAATAGACTTTTTATTCAAGAGAATGCTGATCTCCTCCCTCCCCCTTCAGCAGCAGCACCTGCAGTAACAACTACTCAGACCAAGGCTAAGCCTCTCCAGCACCCCCAAGGCAAACAGTTATCTCCAAATCATGCAGAGTCGGCACTAACTCCTCTGCCACATTCTCTATGCTTGCAATGACATTTCCCTTCTTCAGTTTCTCCTGCAAAAGTCTTGTTTTATGGGGGATGGAAAACCCCCGAAAGGTTCATTGCCCTTTGCACTTCGGGTTCATCTCTATTCCATAGGGTGAGGCCCCAGAGAAAAAGGGAAGCCTGCAAAAATCCAAATAGAAAAGGAAAAGAACCAACAGTGACAGTACCTCATCTGACTGCATCTTCTTAATTTCCTCTTCATCCAGGTTTCTGAGCTGTTCCTCCTCTTCCTCCTCTTCAACCACATCACCTGCCCAGACTAAGCACACAGGCCCTCAGCAGTGGTAGGGATCAGCAGGACACAGACAGGACCCTGCAGGCTGCTGGCAGCAGAGGGTTCTGCCAGACCTCACCAGCAAGTAATGCTGGAACAGGGAGGGGAAGAATCCTACAACTTGACTGGCCAAATCCAAACATGAACCAGTACACTGAGGACCAGCACACC
The DNA here is from genome assembly GCA_013397795.1 of Orthonyx spaldingii. Taxonomy (NCBI): domain Eukaryota; kingdom Metazoa; phylum Chordata; class Aves; order Passeriformes; family Orthonychidae; genus Orthonyx; species Orthonyx spaldingii. The sequence goes on from VZTJ01000083.1 coordinate 104,616, forward strand.
CAGGAGATCAAACCATTGCTGCTGCAGGCTCCCCTCACCCCCAGGAGTGACAATCACTGGGCTGTTTCCCCTCCAAGGTCACACATTTTTGTGGGAATAAAAGTCCTTTTACAAGTGTTCTGCAGTGCTGCTCACCTTGTCCTCACATCACTTCATGTGCTTTAACCATGACAAGGACTGTTGTACCACAGGGGCCCTGAGCCCAAGAGGTGACAGGAAGGGAGGAGAGAGGGACTGAAGGTTTTATGAACCTCCAAGACCCTCAGGGTGAAGAACTAGGCTGCGGTGAATTTGTGGTTATCAGAGATCTACAAGCAGTAACAAATTATTCCCCTTCCCTCCACCCAAAAGCCAGGGTGTATCAGTGGATCACTAAGAGAGGATGGGCAGGGTGTAAACGATTGTCTCTTTTGGTTGGACTAAGTGTTCAAAGTATTCTGAAGATTTATTTTCTCTTCCAATTTTCTGCTGCTGCTTGGGATACCTGATTTAATGACTAGGGCTTGCCCCAAACCTATATTGGGTGATTTGGAAGGCTTTGCCCATCAGTTTTATTAGTCCCACCTCCCTTCAGACATACCAGTATCTTCAGCATCCACAGAGGTTGGCTGCTCAATGGCTTCTGGTTCCATGTTCTTCCCTTTCTTCAAAGAGTTCTGCCTCTTTCCAGACATAGATTGGTTCTTTTTGTTTTTAATCAAGATTTTCCTTAAAAGATCCTTAGGACTTGGCAGAGGAGCTCCTGGCTTCAGCTGCAATAGATAAACTTCATCACAGAGAGAACTCAAACACTCACCTCCCCTGTTCCCCATGCCAATTCCCAGTGCACAGACACATCTCTCACCCACTGTACACCTGATTTCCCCCATCTGCCAGCACATCCCACTAGATCAATGCAGATTTTTCCTAAGATTTCACCTGTGGCTTCAGACCAGCATTTTGCACCTTTCAGGCTCTGCCATGCTGCCTAGAGACCCATCCTGCTAAAAAAACACCTCCATAGCCTGAAGGCATTCACATAGCTCTGGCTTTACATTCCACCTACTTCTCTCATTATCCCACATCCTCAGTCCCTCATCAGCACTGGGCCAGATTTAAACACTGCCTGCAGCAAACTTAAAAAACATCTCAGAGGAGGTGGCTCCAGACAAGGACACGTGACAGACTGCACAGACAGACAGCACAGGCCTGTTAATAGCTTAGCTGATCCCCTGACCTGCTCCCCTCCTCATCCCTCTGTTCCTATTGCCTGGACATGGGGCTGGACAGTGGGCAGCTGCAGCTGGCTCACTGCTGCTTCCCAGCTCTTCTTTGGGTCTCAGTGCTTTCAAACAGATGCTTGGACCTGGTGCCTCAGCTGCTCCTCCTCTACACACCCCCAGGACCTGCCCTGCGCCCTGCAGAACACAGGCCCTGCTCAGATGTTTCAGACCGTGTCCCCTGGCAGGGCAGCTGCGGCACCAACGTGCCCAGGGAGCACCACAGATGTCACAGGGCCCACAGAAATTCCTGTTGTGCAGGTAAGATGAAGACTAAGGTCAAGCAGATGGGGAGCTTTCCTCAGTTATTCCAAGCACATGGCACTGACCTGCCTGCCTATGCCTGGAAGGGAATATTTCCAGGCTAGAAGAAGGATTAGGCCTTTACTCCTGTTTCCAAGAGCTGGCAGACAGAGCTGGACCAGTGCCACGCACAGAACACACCGGGTACATCTTGGCCACCCAGAGCTCAGTGCCCCGAGTCCCTGAGGTGAGAGTGTTAAACAAGAAGACCTCTGTGGCAGAGTTCCACCCATCCCTATGACCCCAGATCCATGTCCATGGCACTGTGTCTGTAGTGGCACCTCCACACCAGGAGTGACCAAGTTTTCCAGAAGAGCCTCCCCAGTGGCCTCCTGGCCAGAGTCCCCCGTACCGGGTACTTCTCCAGCGGCTCTGTCAGCAGCATGTCCCCAAAAATGGTCCGGCAGTACTCGGCCATCTTCGCCTGCTGCTTGGGCCTAAGAGAGATCAGGCAGCAGTGGAGGGGAAAGCAGAAGCCCAAATCCAGAGTCTGGCATGAACGACCACCTTGAGATCCACATCCTCCACCCAGAAAACCATCTCAGCTAGGCAGATGTTGAGGTCCCACTCCCAAGCCACGTTCATACTCTGCAACCCCAAAGTAAAAGGCTGCACAGTTGTGATCACTCCACTCTGCAGGTTAAGGCTTGGCTTTCAGCTCTGACCCACCTCCAGTTGCTTCAGAAAGCTCCATTAATGCTTCCCTTCAGCTCAGCACTCGCTTAAAAGCCAGCAGCCCTTGCCTGTGTGTTTCCTGCTCTGGACACAGCAGACAGTTCTCCGGATCACCCAATACTCACGAGTCCACGTGGTTCTCGAAGGACAGGATCACAGGGTACGGAGATGTTTTAAAAGCACTTTCTGCAATGGCCTCGATGGCATCCTGAAGGAGAGGCCACAGTCAGAGAGAAACTCAGCACTCATTAATAACAGACACACAGCTGACCTCCCTCTGAACAGACTCCAAAACTGTCTCTCAGGAGCTCCTTTCAAAGTCACTAAACTTCTCCCAGTAAGAAGGTGAGAAGTGTCATCGTTTTCACACCTGCCAAGACTTCCAGCTCCAGAGGATCCACGCTGAGCTAAACTCAACAACTTGCACCAAAATGAAGCTGAAGATGCAGGAAGGAGAGTTCTGGTTTTGCTGCATAGGTCAGTGTACACATCACTGCACATGTGAGCATCTGGCCAGAGGGACAAATCCCTGCCCCAAGCACCTTGAACTGGCACAGAAAGGTGTGTGCAGCACCAGATTAACCCCCTGCAAACTCTATCCATACTTACCTCTGAACCTGCCCAATTTTCTATCATTTCTGCTTATAAAGTCCTTTTGCCTGGCAGCAGAGAGAGCTGGAGTGTTCAGTCACCAGCTGTGCTGACATTTCAAATGCAAATACCATGGAAACCTAGTCAGCATTAATGATGTAAGAAAAAAAAATAATATTTTCCCCAAGCCCCTGTTAAACTGCTGCAAACTTTCCCCTATTTTGTCTTCTGGTGCTGCTAATTGGTAAAGAAGTGCCATTTGCTCCTTTGCAATTACAGTCCCCTGATCATCACAAATCCTGGATGAGCCATGCCCTCAGCATGGAGGGAGGCTGCCACAGCTGCTCCTCATGGACCACTGGGAGTCAGTCACAGAAGCCTCAAGGCTCTGAGGAGAAGCCTCAGACAATGCTACTAAAAGGCCACAGGAATTGTAGTGGAAGGAAGGACTAAGTGCTATGTAAAACCAAAACCCAGCACATGCTGTGTTAGCAGGTTATAATTTCCTTGAGGAATGGTCCCAGGCTTGAGCAGAACTCTGCAATTACAGCAGCTACAAATGCCATTATTTCTGTTCTATCTGCAGTGAACTGCTGGGCAAAAAGCAGTGGTGATACCACAGGGCTTTGGAAATTACTGAATCTGAGGATGACAGTACCTCTGACCTTAAGGACTGCTTTGGTTGGTTGTTTTTTCCTCCCCCTCCCCATAAATATTTTAGTAATAGTGAAGTGTGGGAACCGGGGGGAGGATGCAGAAGAAAAATAAAGAGCTGGAAAAAACAAATCTAAAGCACCTCTACCTGTTGGCATCAGCTGTGTAAAAGAGTAAGAAAAAAAAATTAAAAAATCAATGTGATGCCTTCATTTGTCACTGCAAGCTGTGGATAAACGCCCTGTACTGCCTGGCTTTGTGCTGTGCTTCTGAAGCCTGGGAGCTGAATCCTCAGGGAAGCCAGCTGCTCCACAGAACACATTCCAACACTCAGGTCATTAAGAAGCAATTGAACCCCGTTCTACCACAACCCTCCACTTGAGGCTGTCAGCCATAGAACCCTGCTGCAGACCACAAGATAAACTCACTTTAACTGTGTGTTCTCTAAAAGCCATCCTGTTTGCTCCTCCAATGTGCCTCCATCTGTAAATCCGCCAACCACGTTGTGTCCATCCATCCTGTGACACAGCCCTGTGTACACACGCTGCTGCTCAGCCAACTCCCTGTGGCTTCCGCCTGACCTCCCACATCTCCCTCATTCATTCATCCATCTTCATCCAGCTATCAACCTCTCTGCTGCTCCTCCCGTTCCAAAAAGGTACAAACTCCAACCTAGTGCTTATCCGTTCGCTTTTCCTTCCACCCACGCATTCCTTCACTTGTCACCTCGCCATCAATCTTTGCCCTCAGCACATCCGTCTGGCTCCCTCAGCAATCAGTCTAAAAGCAGGCAGGGAAAGCATTCATGGAGAAAGCTCTTGCCTACCTTGAAGAGGATCTCAGTTGTCATGGTGAAGCCGTGGGTGATGATGGGCTCCTCGTCCGGGGGCCGGCCCTTCCAGCAGTCCAGCTCCACGCAGCGGCAGCCGGCCAGCAGCGTCTGCCGGTACATTTCGGGAGAGGACATGCCAGAGAACTGCCCGGCTGCAGGGGAGAGGCTCAGCGTTAGCTGCTCACACGGGACAGCTCCTGCACAAACAGGAGCAACAGGAGTCTCTGCCAGCCTTCAGCAGGCAGACACAGCAGGCTGACAAGGTGTTTTCAGTTGCTGGGGGACATTGCTTCATGTCACGCAGTCTTTAGGGTTAGCCCAGCCCTCAAACCCCCCAGGGCACACACATCTGCCCAGTTGTACCTGTCAGATAGGTGTTGTGTGAGGAGTTGATGTAGTAGTGAGACAGTGGCTGGGTCATGTCTTGGTACAGCATCAGCTTGTCCAGCACGATCAGGTTGTTCTCGGGGCCACAGAGGAACCAGACCATCCCCTCTGGAGACAGCTGCCCTGCATGGCAAACAGAGCTGTTAATGCTCCCCAAACACAACATTCTGGTGCCTCTTTGCAAGTGCATTGCAACACAGGGAGTTGTGGGAAGCAGGCTGATTGCTCCCCTGGGAAGCAGGATGGCAGAAGGCACGAGATCTTCTGCTCTTTCATCCCTCCTCTATAGCAAGAGCTTTGGGCTGAACCAGACTCACCCCTCTGGATGTTAAACCAGCTGGGCTCGTACTTCTCTATCAGGCTCTGCACCTGCTCGGGTTTGGCTGGTGGGAAGAGGATGTCATTGAGGCGGGGGTCGCGCTGCTTCTTGTTGATGAACTTTGCCAGGTGCTCTTTGGTCATGTAGGGCTTTGCTTTTAGATGGCTGCAGTGAGAAAATCACAGAGGGGCAGAGGTAAGCCCTGGGAATTACCCAGGAAGTCTTTTCACAGAGGAGAGGTTGATCCTTCCTCAGGGCCCATATATTTCAGGGTCCTGTAGCACAGCGAGGTCTCATCCTCATCATTCATGCTGTGAGTGAAGGCATTAAGTGATCTGGACTCCTGCCTTTCTGCGACTTAAGGCCAGACAAACCACACGCCATTAAATCCCCTCCTTTCTGTCTCTCTTTTGCCACAAGAGATCAAGTTCTGGGCCGTGGCTTGAGGGAAACTTACTGCGAGGTAAATATCTCATCAATCTCGGGCCGCGGACACAGATTCATGAGGAACGTCTTGTACACGGGCTCGGGGAAGTCCTCGGGGTTGATGGCATCATTCTGAGAAGGCAGTGAAGAAATGTCAGGACCACAAACCCGCGACAGCTCTCACCTGTCACTGAACACCCACAGCTCAGCACCTGCCTGTGACAAGACAAGTGACTGGAACATGTGGCAGAGTGCTGCTGCTCCCTGTGCCACAGGGGGTGAATGCTGCAGTCACAAGTGTTACTGGAGGACAGAACTGATCCCAGCAGGCCTGAGTTAAGGCCTGGCAGTGGTAGGGTAAGGTAAACAACTACGAGCATCTCGGCTGATGGCTCTTCACAGCCAAGGGCATCCCAGTCAGGGCAGGGAAAAAGATCCTTCTCAAGCTTATGAGACTTCTGGATAGCCAGAGAAACCCTTACCTTGCCATTTGGGAGATGACAAGAACTCAACGCTTCCTCCACCCTTTTCCTGTCTGCTGGGAACATCTGAAAAATACTGACCAGACAGGCAAACAAACATCACCATGGAGCAGGAGAGAGGTTGGAGGGCTGGAGCTGCAGGCAGTGCACAGCAAAGGAGACAGGCAAGACAACTGCAAGCATGAACCAGCTAAGACAGACAGTGTTTCTCCAGGGGAGTAACTGAGGGACTCAGTCTGATAAACTTACACAGGATTTTTTGACTGCTGATTTAAAGCAGAAATTCTGTATTTCTGCTGTGGACTCCGTAAGAGCCCTGTCACTCAAAATCCCTCTTGCCTGTCCTTTTCTGCCCCTCTTGAAGGTGCTTCCTATGGTACTGTGGAGAAGTAACAACAGCTGAACTCCCCTCCTTTCAGAACATCCCTGTCCACAGCACCATGGTCTCCTCCATGGGTAAACCCAGCCTCAGCTCTGTCAAGCTCCTGGAATCACAGGTGCTCGCAGCAAACAGGGGAACAAGGAGCCCTCTGTGCTGCCAGCTGGGAGTGCCTAGGAGGGGCTGCAGCAGCTCATGCTGCTTTGCAAGGCAAAACTACAGCAGCCTTGGTATGATTCCAAAGGGATTTACAAATTTAAAGTGAAAAAGCAAATGCTCGTGGAATTTTCAGAATTGTCAGGAGTTTTGAAAGCCTTACGTTTACCTGCACCTGGAGATACTGAGGATTTCTATAAACCTGCCTCTTAATCTGGACTATTTCATGGTCTGCATTTTTACCATTCTGCAAGAAAGGGGCACTGAGGAGAGGTACAGCCTGTATCAGATATTTTTTTCTAGCATGTTTCAGATGAATAAGCTGGTTTCTCCCTGCAGCAATGCTACCTTGCTTGCATTTTAAAGATGAATTCAAAGCACTCTTCCCCAGTGTGTTATTCATTACAGACCTACACATTTTTAACAGCCCTTTGATGAATACTCTGGTTTCTGACAATGACATTCTGCTGGTTGGTGGTTTAGAAAACAAATAACAAAAAAACGTTTAGTGTTGAATAAAGCTCAGCCCTCCAGGAGCCCGTTCAGTCAGCACAGCCCTAACCCAGCACAGTTCTGCCACACAACACAACCTGGGGCCTGTGTTTATTTGGGGTGATCAGTGCTCACCTCTTGTGATGCTGAAACACAGCAAAGCCCTAGAGCAGAGTGGTTCAAAACTTCCCAAACACACTGTCTGCAGCTCCTTGTTCTTAAAACAAAGGTATTTTATGGACCCAAAAGGGAACTCTACATGGCAGTGCTGCCTTTTGTCATTCTAGGGGCTAAATCAACACAGAGGAGCCACAGGACCAGCCCTGGAGGAATTTTACTTGGGAAGACACTGAATGGCACAAAATCCATTCCAGATTCAGGCCACACAGTGCAGGGGAGAAGGGACAGGCTGGGCTTTGCTTCCCATTCTAATGGGAGCCCTACCTGAGGCACAGGACCAAGCTAGGGACATGGAAGGACAAATCTCCTCCTGTTCTGCTCCTAAACCAGCACTAACACCGGCCCAGAGGCTGCTTCGCTCTCATGCACATCCAGAGTGAAGGCTGAGGGGTGGAGGAAGTGGCCAAGGGCTGGAGTGATCACACGGGGAGAAAGGAGACAAGAAAAGCAAGGGAGCCCAGCTGCAGGTGAGCTGGGGAGTCCAGCAAAGAGCTCTCCAAATACAGAACTCCTTACAGGAAAGGGAAACAATCTACACCTCATCCACCTTTCTGCTCAGGTTTGCAAAACAATCTGTGATCAGAATTTTATCGAAGTTGCTTTTTGTTGATTTTTTCTCGGCAACAGCCAGGAAGTGAATTCAGTGGCTCTCTAAGCCATTTCCTGCTGTAGATGAAGGCCACAAAGTCTCCTTTCCAGACTCAAACCATGTGTCACCACGTGCAGCAGGAAACCTTCCATGGCCCACACACAGGGAAAGTTCTCTGCCTCTCTGTGCAGGAAGAGTGCTCAGCTGAAGCCACTGGGCAACCATCCTCTCACCAGCTGCTGTGCCTGTACTCTGACTGAACACACAACAAATCAAATATCCACACTCACTTCCGGACAGGAATCTTCCCCTCTTCATTCAGCTGCAACTTCAGCTTCACCAGACTGTGAAAAAACCCCAAAGAAGATGACAAAAATGCACTTATACAATCTTAAGAGATCCTACTAAGTAAGAAGAAAGGAAAAGCATGGAATTGGGAAACCAATCTAACAGCAAACTGAAAATGAGGGTCCTACAGACCATCAGCTTAACCTTGCCATGACCCAGGCCTTGGTCTGGAGGCTGCCAAGGGACCTGGATGCTTAGAACTCTTTTTTCTTTTTCCCCAGTACTGACAGAAAGGGCAGGACACGGATGTTCCAGAGAACAAAGTTTCTCAGAAAGAACTTACATTTTCTCTAGGAAGGTGCAGCGGGGAGCGTTGTAGGTGAGGGGATTCCGGACAATGGCCATGACGTCCTCAGCCCAGTCCTGGAACAAACAGGGCAGGGGCAGTTGGGCACTAGGGAGCTGCTCCAAGAAGCACACAGCAAACATGGAAAGGGCACACAACCCTGGAATGGTTGGGGCTGGAAGGGACCTTAAAGCCCATCCAGTCCCATCCCCTGCCATGGGCAGGGACACCTCCCACTGTCCCAGGTTGCTCCAAGCCCCAACATCCAACCTGGGCTTGATCACTTCCAGGGATGGGGCAGCCACAGCTGCTCTGGGCACCCTGTGCCAGGGCCTCCCCACCCTCCCAGGGAACAATTCCTTCTCACATCCACTCAAAATCTACCCTCTTCCAGTTTTAAACTGCAACCTCTTACTCTGTCTGATACTGCTGGGCTTGGCTCCGTCACCTTCCTCCTGCCTATAAACACCAGGAGCTCAAACTTTTCCACTTGTCAGCTGCCTATTCATCCATCCAAAACACATCAAGGACAACAATGACCACTCTTCTACTGGACCTTCTCTGTGCAGGGCAGAAGCTTCTAGAACTATGGAGATACCACACCTCACTGGAACATAAACCTGCTTGTTTATAACCTCATCAGTAATGCTGACAGGACTCAGGGTCCTGTCTCCCCCTCTCCTTTGCTGCTCCCTACTGAATGCCCCAATCCTTAGTGGTTCCCAGTGTTTCCACAACCTCAGGCCCTGATACCTTGCAAATATTCTCCTTGTAGGACACAAAGTTATGGAAAGTGAGGTCAACCATGTCAGGGCCAGATACAATCGTCAGGGTCTTCTGCAGGAAGGTGCTGTATGGGTAATCCAGGTTAAAAACCTCTCGGAGCTTCAGGGACTGCAAAAGAAACAGAACAGATGGGGGTGACTGGAGAACAAGGGAAAACTGTACCCCAAAAAAACAGACCCCAGGATCATCTGGCTGCTGTTTCTCATTTCAGAAAAGCACCTCTCCGAGGGGATAACTCTGAAATCTGCGTAATCCCAGAGCACTTGGAGGGAGGGAAGGAATACAATTTGCCTCTTTTCTACACGGGAATTTCTAAAATGGCTTCTTCTTGCCTTGGCATTTTCTTTGGCAGAACTAAGCACCACCAAACACCCACATCTCCTTCCCTTGCTTGTGGCAACCCCTAGTTGGAGCTCAGTCTTCCAGTGCCAGCAGCAAAGTGTTGGGATTTTAACTCCAAACTTGATCTTGCAAATGCACCAGGGTTTCTTCAGCTCCAGGGCTGTACAGGAGACAAGGCCCAAACAACGGTGAACTTGCGGTTGTGCTGAACTCATTTCCCCTATTTGTTATCTGGGGCTCCTCCCAGCCCTTCCTTCTCCGCACGCTGCTCTCCAGCAGACATTTGTCACCTGGCTCTCTCCACACCTCTCTGTTGAGGCCATGTCCCCAGCAAGCCGAGTGCTTTTGCCCTTATCCAGGCAGGGATGCATCCCATGAAGATGTGGAGAGAGGACCAGAGACTGTGTGCAGGAGCTCTGAACCTGATGCCACATTGTGGCTCTTGCACAACCTGCACTCACTCCTTTAGTGCCTTGTGCCACAGCTTCACCCTGGGGTTACTCACTGTCACCCTGCAGGCAGTCATAAAGGAAAAGTAGGAATTGCTGCATGAAAAGCAGGATATGCATGTTAGCCATGCAAATCAGAAGGGAAACACACTTGGCAAATCTGCTTAAAAAAATGCAGACAAGCGGACACCAACCCACTGGCAGAGTGGCTGAAATATGGAGTGAGCTGCCATTTCATGTCCCACCCTCCTAATTTCCCTAAAATCTTCAGCTGTACAGACATCCATAGTCCAGAGAGAAGCAAATTCTCATGCAAATATAAACAAAAAGCAGAGACAGGAGCAGGACAGAGAGGGATGGTCCTCTCTCTGCTTGAAAGGGAACAGAGCTGACTGACAGCAGGACCTGCTGTGTCACTGTGCTCTGACAGAGCTGTGTCTTTTGGCACTAGGACAGTAAATCGTCTCTTTTGGAGAAGAGAGGTCTTGTTTGGCTGCCAGGAGGGAAAAAGGAAGCCCCAAGATATTTCTGATGCCTTTGACTCTGGAGGTGACACTCCTGTCCCCATGAGCCTTGCTGCTCCATGCTGGAGATGATGGCTGAGGAATGGGAAGGGCCAGCCTGTCCCTATGCCACGCATCTCAGGGACACAGGCAGACACAAATCCACAGTGAAGCACTCGTAGCTCTCAGTGTCTTATCTAAAGGAACTGGAAAACGCAGCAGCTCAGATTCCCAGGCACAGAATAACCCAGGGCATTCTGCAATCCAGCAGGGCCACATTGCCAGGGCCAGAGGAGACTGTGTGGCCTTGGAGCTCACTGCACAGCCATGGCAGAGGCAGGAGGGCCCGGCATGGCCCAGGCCATCACTCACATGTGCCCATTTCCCTGCTCAGCTCCTGCTCCACCGTTTCTAAATCCTTTCCCAGCCCCAGGCCTGTACCTGCCTCTCTCTTGCACACTCACAGAGCCGTGTCTCCACACAGCTCCAGATGATCGCTCTGCACTTGGAGGGCTGGAATTAGACTCAGCTCAGCTCCATCCTGGGCTCACGAGCTGCTGAATCCCAACACCAGAGCTGCCTCATCCCCTGTGCTGCAGCAGAACCACTGACCACCCGCAGTGCTTACAGCCCGCGGCTCAGCTCTGAGGGCACTGCCATTGTCCTGCATGGTCCCTGAACATTCCCACGGGCTCCAACTTCATTGTCTCAAAATATGATGAGTGAAATGCCTCACTATCATTTTCTCCCTGAACATGTGCAGTTCAGGCTGCATCTCCAGGTTCAACACCAACAGAACATGGACAGAGGATGAAGCTCGTTTATAAACGTGACCATCAGAAAGTACAACCGTGGTTTTCACTAAAAAATATGCCTGTCTCAAAGCCAATGCCTCCTGAAACATCTAAACAAACCCCAAGACACAGCCAGCAGCCCAGCCGTCTGGCCTAAAACATCGTGTATTTTGGCCTTAATTATTATTACATTCTCTGTCAGCATTCCAGGGTCTTGGTGCCTCAAAAAAAAGAAACCACAAAAAGTCCCACAAGTGGAGCAGCCCTTATTGTTCCTCCTTACTGACACAAAAACACAGACCTGAGGGTAAATGACATCCTGATCTGTGTCCGCAGACTGCTGGTCTACACTCCATAGCTTTTTAATCTTGTCTCTTTGCTGTTCAAGGCCCTGCTCATTCTTATCTTTATTTCTCTTGAACACACACAAAAGTGCTTTCTGCCCCATCTCAAAAAAAAAAACCAAAAAAAACCCCAAAAAACCCGTGAAGAAAAGCCAGGGCAGAAAGACAAAGCCACACTCACAGAATCTCGCATCGGCTGTGAGCAGGCGTAGGAGGGGCCAGGGAGGATTCTGCTCTGTGGTGAGGCGAGGGCTGGGGAGGGCAGGCAAGGGCCAGTCCCACTTGGAGGTGGCTCCTGTGGCTGCCAGCCCTTACTGAGTCCCTTCCCATGCTGTGCTGGGCACTACCTGCTCCCTGACCAGCCCTAGGCACAGATGGGGTCCCAGCTGAGACCAGGGCTGGCAGTGCAGCTCCCTTCTCAAGTGGTTTTCCGCACGGGTGCGTTCGTGTTATTCTTCTTGCTGTGTGTAGAGGACACAAAGAAAAAACCCAAACCTCCTGCTGGGTAATGGTGGCAAAGTGCTACTGAAAGCAGGGAACTCCCAACATCCACAGTGACCCAGCCTCTCCCAGGGAGACTCCTCAGTGCCCTGGACCTGGAAAACTCAGGGCATGTTACAGCCTTGAGCCACAGCCAAACCTGCACAGCCCCTTACTGCGAAAAGCAGTGGCACTGATGCTCTCCATACAGCACTCTCCTTCCTCTGGAATTTCTTCAGTCACAATCCAGCAGGAAAACCAGGCTACAAGCTTTGCCTCGGAGCAGCTGCAGATGAACTGTGGCATGGCTTGCAGGGCAGGGGAAAGGATGCTCCTTTTGTGGCTGGTGCCATCCACAGCTCTTCCTACAGCCATGACCCTGTTCTCCTACACCTAAGTATGGCTGATGGCTTCTTCTCCACCTTCAGGCAGTGAAACAAGTAACTCTTTGTGTTAATTCCAAGAGTTCTATTCCACAGTCAGCCCAAGCCACTCCTTTATAACAGGGCAGGCAGCACCCATGTTCCTTCTTCCAGCTCAAAACAGATTTTTTGTTTGCTTCACCACACCAGTGTTTCATATTAATACCTTTTGTAACAACAGCCCAGACACAGCTGCCCCATGTGGAGGGTGTGGTGGTTCATGTGAAGAAATGTTCTCTGCTTTCTGCATTCCTTTGTGAAATTCTGTTCTCAGGAAAGCCAAATGAACATGCCTCTGAGGGCCTTAAGCCAGGGGCATCATGGAGAGCAAAGCCATGTGTAAATAAGAGTTTTCCAGACCCAGAGAGCATATCTTTGCTTCAATACCCCCCTCAGTGCCCACACAAGACCTCCCAGGATCCACAAGGGAAAGCTGGATAAGGAGCCAGTCTAATGCATTTTACTGCATGCTATCACAGAACTCCAGAAAACTCCCTGAAATAAAAAGGGGACTTGTTTCAAGCAAGTCTCTGTAAAATGCAGAATTCAAAAAGCACTTGGGATTTTCACAGCAAAGGTTGTCATCAAGTGCATCACTTCTGCCCACCGAGAATACTTCATAAATCAGTCAGTGCTTGACCTTTGCTCTGTTGCTCTGCACAAAGGAGCTGCAGCCAATTCCCAGGGCTCTAAAACCCCATCCCTGGCCTATTACAACAACTAGAACAGAGCAGCTCCATCCAGGTGCCTGGGGGAAAGTGCTGGAAGAGGGCAAACGCACTGGCACTTCCCTGACACATTCCTGCAGCTCCCAGCCATCTAAGACTCAGCAGCTTCCTAGCCCAGAGGCATTATCTCACATTTAATAACCCTCTAAGGGCACTTCCTCCTTGTACTGACATTCTATACTCACTTTTCCATGACTGTGCAGGAAGCATCACCCATGGCATGGTGATAGGAGGTGGGACAGCAGCAGCAGCACCTCCTACTTGGGCCACTCCCACCCCTGGAAAATTCCACCTGATGTGGAGCTCCTGCACTGGCAGAAACCCTGAGTAACTGCTTCCAACCCTGAATAACTGCTTGGTGCTCTCCTTTTCCCTTCAACTCGCAGCACTCCACATCCCATTCCCCTCACTCCTTCTGCAGAATGCAGCCCCTCCTACTCAGGTGCTCTGCCCCCAGCAGCCACTTCTTTCCTTTGTTCATCCTGCTGCTCTTACATGCCTTTCCCAGTTCTCACCTAATTTCAGAGTACACTAGGATTTCACATAAATATGGGTCCATTTGGGATGTAAACAATGGCATGACCTCCTAAAGATTTCCTTATAGTTCCTAACATGCCACTTACTTTTAGGGGGCAAATACTGCTGAACACTACATTGATATTTTACCATACACCCACGATGTTTTCTGAGTAGCAACACTCAACTCAGGGCCTGTTCTAACAGAAGGATGGGGGATTTTTTCTGTGTGCATTGCCTGATTTTTATCTGTATAAAATCTATCACTCATTAGATCATCCAGTCAATCCGCAATTCAAGGTCTTCCTACAACCCAGCCTGATTTCATTACCCCAAATAACTCTGTACCATTGGCAAACTGCCTTCTCCTGGTACTCTCCTGGTAATCAGTCTTCCTTAACTAATTCCTGAATTCTAGGACATGTTTCTCCAGCCTCCTGTTGCCACCAGGACATCCACCCATGGCCTCAGTACTTCCACCAGCCATTTATCATCTACACCAAAGATGTTACTCCTCACAGTTCAATACCCTAGAAAAGAGTATCTCACACCTCTCCTTCAAGTCAGCCTCTTCCTGAGTGTGTTCCATCTGGAGGGCAGCACCAACACTTAACAGACCTAAATATTTTATTCTCTCAAATGAAAACCCAACCTCCCAAAAGCATTTTTAAGCACAATTCCCACAAAACAAGTTGCAAACAAAGTTTTAGGCTCATTGAAAACTCAAGTATGTTCCATTCTAGGGAATTTCTAAGGAGAAAGGCAGTTTCTCTGAAGGAAATATGAAGATGGGTATTGTTCTTCAGCTCTGCTGTGCCTTTAGCACCCACATTACTACAGTGTTCTGAGAAATACTGGTCTTGGGGAGCTCTGAACAGACATTTTCAGAGCAGATTGAGAAAACAGCCACACAACTTATGCAAAAGGCTGCTTGAGGCTCAGTAGATATTGCAAAACCTTTCCCTTTTGCCTTAGAGGGTCACCTGTATCACCATATGACCCATCAGTTTTACTCCTTTGGTCCCTTTCCACCTTTGAGCTTTACTGCAGTTTTCTGCTTGCTTTTTCCACACATGAAAAGTTAAAATCAAACAAAAAAAAGTCCCAGAAACAAAGTCCTAACAAGGGCTGTAAGAAGCTTCAATTGTAACTGAAATTGAAAGCCCTGATCATGTAAAAATATATGGGGAGAAAAGTAAAAAAGAAAGAACCTAGTTTTTCTGGAAATGCATTTTTTTCCCTTTAAAGGGAAAAGCCCCAGCACACGCTGTTGGAATGGCGCTGTAACTGCAGGTTTGTGGGTATCCTTCCACAGGAGCAGCGCCAGTGACTCAGTGCAGGAGCACCACAGTCTGCAGCAGGGCACTTGGAAGGAGAATTGGTTTTCCAGGCTTTCTGGCACATTCCTTCCAATGAGCCCACCTCCCCCAGTCTGGAAGTGCCACTTCTGGGTGCACAGAGGGCCCCTGCGAGGTCAGGAACAAGAGTCAAGGTGGCTTTTCTGTATTTACATTGCTGTGATGTAAGGAGATGAAATCCTCCCTACCTCCTTCCTACAGAAATCCAGGACAACCTGGCTGAGCTCCCACCAAAGCTGCAGGCAGCCCTGCCTTCCCATTCAAACACTGGACAGGAAGAAGCTGTGGACTCACCTTGGGCATTTTGGCAAATCTCCCCACTCGGGTGTCTCGGATGCTGGTGATATCCAGAACTTCCCTTTCCTACAACAGAATAAAGACAGGGCAAGTAAAGACAGACAAAGGAGGAAGGAAGGCACTCCACGACAGAGCCCCCAGAAGCTGTAAAGCCAGTTTGGCTCAGTGTCTTTGCCTGTGGAAGAGTCCTCCAGCAGGAACAAGGCAGGGAGAGAAGCCATTCCCACAGAGGACACTGCTCAGCCTTCCCCAGGCAGCCCCCTCATGTCCTCACCACTGGCTTGCTGTCTTGTTTGTTCTTTTAATATCCAACCTGAATTTCCTTCCTGTTACTAATTTTTCTTCTCACCATGGGTCTGGAGAACAAATTATACTTGCTGCAGCAGATAATATTATTTTCCAAGATCACAATACAGAACAATGTGGAAGCCATGTCTTCTGGCTGTAGCCCATTTTATTGTTAAGCAGGACAGTAATTTTACTCCTAATTCCACTCCTGAGTCCCTAGAGCAGAAGCAGCTCAGTATACTTTGGCTGCTAATCAACAGTGTTTTCCAGCAATGCGAGACCCGTTCCAGTCTGGGTTTCCTTGTGGCAGCTGTGCTTCCTTCCCCCAGCCCCTTTCCCAGGTATCCCAATGCAGTATCTCCCTTTCCATGGTGACACCAGCTCCCTTGCCTCACTTTGTGCTCCCCTTCTTCCTGCTGGAGCCCTTAGAGCAGAAATGCTACTGCCTGAGTGGACCATGAAAGCAGAACCGGGTGACAGAGACATCAGGGGTGTGACAGTCCCCAGCGTTGTGACACTGTTCTCAGGGGATGGGGCTGCAGCGGTGCCCTGCCCCAGCTGGCACTGGGCACAGCCTCTGGGAAGGCAGAGCTCACCCAAACCCACCAGGTCCCCAGGCAGGGCCTGTGCAGCACTGACTCTCTCTGCCTCGGCATGTAGGTCAGGCGGAGGAAGTAGAGCTGAACCACAGCCTGCTCTGGAAAGCAGAAGTAAACCAGCCTTCCACGTCCCTCTCCACCACTTGATGCTACTCATCAGTGAGGAACTGAATTCTCTTTCCTACATGTGCTGCCTCTCCCTCTCCTCCGGTAGCCTGCACACATCACCCTGAGCACAACTCACTCTCCAGACACCACGTAGGCCCTACATCACTACTGTCACTACTTTTTCACTAAAATGTCTAAAACCCCAGCAAGTCAGTTGATGGCCCCACTGTCCCGGTTGGGAGAATCCTGTATCTTGCTGGGTGACAGGGATATCAGCACAACTGTCCTCCATCAAGTCCCTTGAAGGACACATAATGAGCTGTGCAGGAGTGAAAACGCCAGCGTGACAGGCCCAGAAAGGCCACACTCACACCTCCAGTTCTGGCTCTTCCCTGGTGCTGTGAAGACCAAGCTGCCACTGCCCAGCTGCTACTCCTTGGTGGGGTGTCCCTGCTAAGAGGAAGGAGCATGGCAGTTTGCTCCCAAGGGCAGGAGCCCCGCACTTGCAGTGCTGTCCTCACACAAAGCTGACCTGGCTGGCTGGAGCCCGAGCTGTGCAGTCCCAGCCCTTACCGTGGTCTGATAGGTCCAGTACATGTAAAAGCCCTTGGGATCCACTCGGAGAATCACAGGAGAGGCACTTGATGTTTCCTGACAAAACAAACAACCAAGGAAAGAATGTTGGCACCTTGGGTGACTTAGAGAAAACATCCTGGATCACAAGGTTCCCAGTTCAAATACAGATCCAGGCAGATTAACACCCTCTGGGATTTTTGGGAATGAACCCAAGGACTTTAGGACATCTCCAGGGTGACACTGCGAGGCTGTGGAAGCTGAAGCCTGAGTCTCACCTCACCTGTGCATTTAACAAGAACAGCTCTCTTGGAGCTTTCTACACAAAGAACTAAGACAACCAAGTATCTGGAGATTCAATTACTTTCATTTAAAAAGCCTTGCTTGCTGCTTCATTCTACAAGCTCAGGAGTAGCCCAGGCCAAGCAGAGAAAGCTTTCATCCATGGCATTTCCCATCCAGGTGCTCACGCTGATTACCTGGGCTCCTGCTCAGGAAGGTTTCAAGGACAGGGTGCATCAATGCAGCATCGTTGTGCTGCTTTAGGTGGGGATTCTGAAGCTCCACAGACTGTCTCTACCCAGGCCATGAGAAGAAGCAGCTATGCAGACACCCACACCAAAGGCTGAAATCAGATAAAATTATTTGGGGCTGATCCTGAACCCCACACAGCCATTTCTGGGAAGGCTCCAAATTCAATTCAGGAAGCTGAAACACCTCACTGCTAAGACGAAACCAGTAATGAAATTTGGAAGTTGTACTTGTCTCTTGGCCTCAGGGTCTTCAGTTTGTTCTCAACTCACACTTCACTTTAGAGTATAACTGTATTTTCAGGGACACCTGTTTCCCTGCTCAGCATTTACTGAGAACTGCTCATTGCACAGCACATCATATGTGGTCCTTCTCACTCCCTCCTGTCTCCCTCCCGCTGTGCCAGGGCCTGCCCAGCAGCACATCCATGCTCCCAGAGCTCTTGGCTGGCTCGCTGCACACGTGTCCCCGGAGAGCAGCGCAGGCCCCTCGGTACCACCACAGAGCATTGTGCCATGTTCTAGATTACCCTTATCTCCCACAGAGCAGCTTTCTGGAGGGCAAGCTGAAGCTGCAGGGAAGCTGCTGCCAGCCGGGCTCCTGGGCAGGGCCAGGCCTGCCGGGGTGTGCAAGCAGCCTCTCCAGTGGGGCAGCTCCTGGCAGCAAAGGGAACAGGCAATCCTATAGAAGACGGTTTGGCAGCCAAACTGTCTGCTGCTCACTCTGTGGGGCAGAAAGCAAACAATGTCTGCTAAAATCCTGTAATCCATAATGTTTCAGAGGTAGGAACAGTTTTGACTCTACTGTGAGGACTCAGAGGCAGTACAGAGCCAAGCCCACACGCATCTGCCCCACTCAAGAGGTCAGCTACTACCCTGTGCCCTACCTGGGGTTCTGGCAGGGCTCCCAGCTGCTTCTTTAACTCAGCTGCCACTCATGTTGTAGGACTTCACCTCTTCAGGCTGCTTAGGAGCCCCAGCTTGCTGGATGCTGAACAAGGCACAGCAGAGCTGCTCCTTACCCCAAGGTCCTGCCACTAACTCCGTGGGACAGGTCACAACAGTCCTGCCTGTCAGGGATCCATTGTTCTCCCCTCTAGACAGTGCCTTACCAAAGCTGGACAAGGTGAGGGCTCTGTAGAAAAAATGTGGGTTTGCCTTTTTTGCTGGAAGGCCCCAGCTCTGTCCCAAGCAGAACAGTGATGCAAGAGGCCAATATGATCTTCCTTAACTCCTCTGCCTCACTTATTGTGGAAAGAGTTCAAAACTGTTACAACAGCAGAGTCAGGTCAATCGAAAGAGATGCAAAAGCCACAACACTCATGAATACTAAAGCACAGCAATCCTGCCGTCTGGAGCTCTCACCATCATCCTCTGCAGCCTGTTCTAACCATGGATTGGGAAAGCCCAATGCGAGGGAGCAATGTGACCACAACAGCCCACTCATGGAGAAGCCTTTATTGGTGGAGATCAAGCCTGTAAACTACTTAGTGGAGGCAACCTTTTAGCAGTGTTTACAAATATGTAAACCTTAGGGAAAGATGCAGACAGGAATTGAGCTCACTAAGCAACAGCTACAGCAGCAAATAAACACTTGGTGGGTCTTGGAAGCCCAACTTGACTCACCTTGGGTTTCACGGGAACCTATCCCAGGAGTACCCAGTGAAGTACTTCACAGCTTCCAATTTTTGGGAGAGTGGGCCCCAAGGACTGAGCACAAAGTCAGCAGCAATTTCAGACAACTTTGGCTACTGTAATTCTGAAACACCAGATCCCTGTTCAAATTCTAAGAAGCTCCAAGTGCACTCTGCAGGCAGTGGGCCCACAGGAAAGAGGAGGAAAGCTGTGCTTGTCACTGTACCCCAGAGTCATCCTCCTGTTTATGCACTGCTAATGGAGCAACTGGCAGCCATATCCCAACCCAAATTCCTCACGTCCATCCTTCTGCCAGCTGCACCGCACACTGCTCTCATTTCTCAGTGCCCCTGGACCACCCTGCTGATGTTGCACACAGGTGATCCACTCCCCACATGCTGCTTTGGGACTTAACACTCCACTTCAGCCTCACACCCACAAAAGTGCTGCTCCCTCCTGCACTGCTGCAGGCTCCTTCTGATCATCTCATTTGCAACACCACAGAAGCTGTCTCCCCAGATGCCCCTGAACAACCGTAACCTGGGCTCCCCCACTTTGATCAACGTTCATGCTCAATAGCATGGATGGGCAGCTGCTCTCCTCCTGCTCAGCTGTGTGGGTGCTGGGGTCAACACTCCTTCATCTCCTACCAAAGTGAGGAGCGGAACCCTTACACTCCAATGAACTGCTGCTGCTCTGCACTGTCCTCCCCTCACACAGAAAGCCAGTGACTGCAGAGCAGCTGTTTTCAAGGCAAAGAGGACAAGGAGCTGGGGAGAGCAGCAGCACCCTGAGGCCCCAGCCCTGTTAAAGCACAGGCCCTTTGCTGCTTGGTGACTGCACACTCGGGAATTCCCAGACCCAGGGGCCAGCAGGCGTGGGAGGCCATGGCTCACCCCGATCCACTCAGGCAACAGGGCCATAAGAGGAAGCAACTTGGAGCCTGATTTCATCTCTAGCTGCAAAGCGCAGTGAGCGCTCCTTGCTCTGGAGTAGATGCTACCCCTCACGCTCCTCAGGAAGTCTGAACGTGGCACAGGCACCTCACCCCACAGAGACTCCTGGCAGTGACCCTTTCCCCAGGGCTGGACCTTGTGTCCTGCACCACAGGCTGCACACACAGACCCAGCGCACACTCACTCCGTTTGTTTCCATGCTCCATAACAAGAGGTGCAGAAACCACATCCCCAACCCCTTACACACATACCGCCTTGATTTTAGTCCTCAGCTTTCCTGTCCTTCCCAGTTCCCCCTGCCTGTTCAGAGATCTCTGCTGTCAGGTGGGATACCACATTGAGCACAGGCTCCCCACAAACCATGACCCAACCAGTGTCTCCCTGCCACCGCAGCCACAGCCCAGGGAAGGAACCCCCCAGTACTCACATCATCCCACTTGATGAAGCGGTCACCCTTGCACAGGTACTCCTTCACCTCCGCGGGCTGCAGCATGGGGCTCAGCATGGACATGGTCCTGCAGATGTGCTCCTCGGCTTCCAGAGGCAAGAGCAGCTGCACAGTTCACTCCTTCTTAGCCCCCTCTCCTCTATCTCTGCCTCTCACGTGGCAGGGCGTTCTGCCATGGCCACTGCTGGCATCGGAGAGCAAACAACCTCTTATATCCCAGCCCAGTTTAGGAGGGGCAGGAACAGGCAGGCGAGGAGCGATGAATCTGCATTGTAAATCGACGACTCTCCAGGCAAGCAGAGCCTCACCCAAGGTCACCCAGAGGAAGGCTGGCGATGGCTGGGGTGCTCAGGGGCACCCACGCCCACTGTCCCTCCAGGAGGGATCCACTCCTTGGAGCTGAGCTGCTGAGGCACCCGGCTCGGTGAACTTCCGCAACTCAGCTTCCTTAAAAAAATCTCTCTTGACGGCATTGCCAGGAACACTACAACGGCTTCAACAGCCTTGCTTACAACGCAGCTCAGCTCCGTGGAAAAGCCGACTGGACTCTTCATGCAACAGGCCAGATGTCCCAGGAAACAAACTCATTCCTTGCGCTGGACAGATTCCATTTCTGGGGCTGCTCACTGCACTGTCCAGTCTTAAACAGTTTTCGTTTCTCTTACGGGCTCCTCTAAACTTCAGTCTCAAAGTGAGACAGAGCAGCTGGAAATTCTCCAGATGAAATAACACAATCCCAGACTCCCAAGGAACTGCGTTATTCTCCAGATTCACTTGGGTCTGCAGCAGATACGAGGGACACAGAACAGAGAGGTGGGGATTACAGTGACAAGGCTGCAGGGAAGTGACCAAAAGCAGAACAGTTTAAAGGCAAACAGCGCCAAAACGAGTCTCTGCTCCTGACCTTGGAACAAAAGAATTCCATGTGGGCAGCAGAGGAGGAAAGGAGCTCCACTAGCTGATGGGCACTTGCTAACCTGGAGAGGGGCTTATGAAAAGGCCTGACACGGGCAAGATCAGTGTTAGTCAGAGGCAGAGCCCCACCACTAATGACAAGGGGAGATAACTGTGCTGTGACTGCTGTGGATTCCCAGGCACACGGTGGGATGGCATCCTCGTGGAGGACAAAGCCAAGGTGTGGCACTTGCCATTGCTCAACAGGTACAAACTGCTGGCAAAAGGAGCACAGACTCTTTAAGAAGGGGGGGACAAACCCCCCCAGCTGTGCAAGGGGAGCCAGCTGCATGTTTTGTTCCTTCCTTGATTCCCAGCCCTGATGTGGTAAGTCTGGCACTTTGGAACAGCCTGGACAGCTGGGGAATGGTCAGTGAAGGAATCCTGAGGACATTCTCAGGTGTTGGTGACATGAAGCAGGAGAGATTCAGTACAACTGTGGCAAGTGCTCCAACTGTAAAACAAAGACAGAAATCACAGCTCCGTGCTGCAGGAAAAGAGAAGTCTGTGCAAACCCAACACTCTTGGTCTTTCAAGGGTTTACCTGCCCAAAACACCTGGCTGTAAGAGAGCTTCCACATTTCCAGTTACCACGGCATTTTCTGGACTTATCAATCTCGCCCTTACAGGAATTGGCTGTCCGAGAGAAGGCTGTTGGCTCTGATTCCTTAGGGTCACTGGGATATTCCAGGCCCAGCCAAGTCAGTGTCACCAGGATCCCACACTCAGGGAAAGTGGTTACTCCCAAGCAGAGAAGCAGCAGATGACAAAGGGTGCAGTGAGGAGTAAAAGTCCTCCATGCTCGCCTGATCCCTTCTTCAAGGCCAGAGCAGCTTCAGGGCTGCTTCCCTTTAAATTGAGGAGCAGCAATGGAGAGAAGAGAGAGCCTCAATCTTGCTCAGAGGTGCCACACAGTCCTCCCAGCCTCAGGAACACTGACAGCACTGACAGGAAGGCCCTGGAGGTCACAGCTGCAAAGCAGTGAGCTGTAGGATGAGCTCTGCCACCTGGTACTGCCAAGGGCAGGTGAGATGCAGTCACAGCTGGATCCCCTGGCTTGGCTGGTATGATGAGTTCTCACAGCTTTGGGAACCAAGTGTGCTTCTTGCCAGAACCTTCCTGCCAGGGCCTCACTCACAGGCTGCTTCTGTCCTTCTCTCACACCCGGATATTCATCAGCTTTCTCTGCCTCATCAACAAACAAAGTAACCAGGAATCCTGCCACAGCTTCACAGCTTTCCTTAAGGAATAAAACCTTAATTCAATAAATAACAAAATCATAACCAAGACCCAAGCAAACACAAGCAGCATGAAGAACAGTGCCCAAGTTGGTGGCTGCCCTGTGCGACCACGTGATGTCCAACAGCAAAGGCCAAACCCCCACTTGCACCAAGGTTGTCACAAAAGCTGCAGCTCCCTTTCTTTTGCCCAACCCAGCCTCCTTATCTCCCACTTCAGACTCCTTGCTCTGTGGGAGCCTCTGTCCCTTGCATGCAGAGACAGCTGATGGATGATAGGATAGCCATGATAGGATAGAGCAGCAGTCCTGCCCTCTGCAGAGAGCTCCAGCATCACAGCAGGCGGGAACAGCAGCACTCCAGCAGTTTTTGTTTATTCCAACCGTCCTCTATTTGCTCTCTCCTGTAGGGCCCAGCACCCAGTGCACACTCATCCCACATCCCTCTGTCTCCTCACTTTCCTCCCATGCCTTCACTACTGGACAACCCACCCCCTGCTACAACAGATTTGATATGCAAACATTTCCTTTTTTTGGTTTAATACTCTTTCTTCTCTCCCTGTGCTGCCTATCCAGCAACCTGTGCCTCCCCTAGGGTGCATGCAGCAGCAAGGCAAGCAGCATCCCCCTTCAGACAGGGTTTAGGAGACAAGGTTTGCAGGCACTGATTTAAGCCACACTGTTACACTCCCCATACGGGATGGCTCCTGACTTCCAGCAAATTGCTCTGTAGCCTCCACCCCAGCTTACTCCTGGCACAAGGAACATCCCTAATAAAGCTCTCCCAGCGTTGTTGCAGGATAATTACACTTTGCCATGTGTAATGCTGTCCTCTAGTGAAGAGCTGTGACACTGCACACCAGCAATGAACTCCCATCTCTGCAAATGCCAGCCCATCCCACTGCTCCTGTGGCTGCTCTGCCCTCAGAGCCCTGGCAATCCGGAAAGGATTAATGACACCAATTAAGACCACAAAGCCAATATTTTCTCACCACCCTGGAGAGCAGAACTGCTGACTGTGTGTACAGGGGCATATTTTGTGTCCTACTTTGAGCTGAAACCACAAGGCCAAGGACTCCTGACAGCTCCCAGCATGACTCTTCAGCTTGATCTGCTGAAGTCAGAGGGCAGCGGACTAAGGCACAGAGACAAGTGGCCACAGATGCCACAAAACAATAAAAGCAGTGAGGTCTTCTGTAAAAAAAAAACAACCCCAAACCCCAAGAAACTATCTGTCCAACCACCAAGACATAGTTAGGTCCATAATTAAGTGCTCACTGGGCAGAGTGTGTTGTGTTGGCGTATTTCCAAACAGCAGAGCGAGTGCTGCAAGCAGGATCACACCACGTTTAAAAATCCCACACATTCCTGCAGTGCAGCTCACTGCTGCCCAGGTCTGGCTGAACCATGCCATTCCTGACTGCTGGGGAAAGAAGAAGACTTTCCAGGACAGGTCACTAAGAGGAAAGGAACAGCATGAGGAGCAGTGGCACACAAACAATGCGCCCATCTCATGGTGCACTTCATTAGCGGAGCAGCAAGAACTGGGAAGCAACTTGTACCACACCAGCACAAAACACTGCACAGGAAATCGGGGTACTGGGGGAGGAAGCCCCATTCTGCTCTTAAGCTCATCAGCATTTCCTCCCCACTCCACCAGCCTGCCTGCTCAGCTCACAGACCTGAGCGGGTGTCAGCCCTAGTCTTCCCTGGCCCTTGCACAAAATGCACTTCTCCACATGCCAGCCCAAAGCTCTGGTTTCTGTAGTATCCAGCCTCAACCTACAGCATTCTCAGAGAATTCTCAACCTACAGAATGCACAGCTCAGAGAGGTGTCCCAGGCATCCCATCCAGTATTCTGCTACTCTCAGAAGCAGGGTCTGCACAGGGAGAATCTATCTCAGGCCAGCTTAATTAATATTCCCTATCCTGCAGCACTGGGATGCTCTTCACTTACTATGACCATGGGAAACCAATAACACAGGTTTATTTAGCTACATCCTTCAGGAGCCCTTGGAGAGCAAACAAACATCCCACTGCAACAGGTAGCAGCAGAACTCAAGGTTTCTAGTGGGTCCTCAGACCTGAGAAATCAAAATTAAAGGAGTTTATAAAGAACAGGAGCCTGCAGAGCAGCTGTTGGAGTGGTGGGAGGAAGGCTGTTCAGGGGCTCTGCAGCTCTCCTTCCTTGGCAGGTCCAGTCCCTGAGTGCATCACGTACTCCTGACTGCCTCCAGCCAGTGATCTCTTTTGTACTCTTTACAAAGAACCCTAGAGAGGGATAATTTGCAAGCTGTGTATAGTGTCAGACACAGTCTCCAACTTCACAAGACCCCAGAGCTCCAGTTTTGCGCTAGAGGAGTCCACTCAGAGCAGAGCTTGGTGTTCCTGCTAAAAGCCCGAGGACAAAGCAAACACCATTACTGCAGCTCCTTTCGGGGTGGTTGTTAGCAAGGAGCTCTGTTTAGGAAAGGAGGCACACACCTGCTCACAGCTGCCTGGAGAGAAGCTCACACCCAGCTATTTGTCCACAACAAAATGAAAAGTCTTCACCTAACTTTGGCAAAAGCCAAGACTTCACATCTAAGGAACACAAGCCTCGTTTTACTTGAAGTCCTGAGAGCAGAGGGTTGGCAGGAAGAAGAGAGCCTTAAGAACACCAGATTTCTTGAATAATACCATGGAATTGTGTGTTTTAGGAAGGGCAAGTCTCCACTGCAGCATGAATGAGTCACAAATAAATGCCACAGGGAGGTGAAGCTGCTGGGCTGAAGGCAGAACATTGCAAATCCACCACACTCACTAGATTTGCTGGGAACATTCCAACAATTCCCCTGCATATCCAGCCTAAATAGGAGAATGTTCCTAAATAGGCATGTTTCAACACTGAAGGGATACATCAATCCTGTTGCTAATGATATTGGCGGACATGAGTGGATACAAATAAAACATTTGGTGGGAAGGTCCATCTAGAGGTCAGCTTTGGCTCAGGGCCTGTTGTTCAGCCTCAGTACTTCAACTTGACAAGGACCAGGCAAAAACTGTCAAGACCTCCCTAAGCCCCAGAGGCATTCCCTGTACATGTCAATCCTCTCCCTCTTAATTGGAAATCAGCAAGAGCATAGAGAAAGGCCTGTGGGAGGTAATAACTCATCATCATTTCATCTGCTGAATAAAAAAGGAGAAGGGGCTAGAGCAAACCTGTCATCGAGGGAAAACACATTGAAAAATTCCCAGACAATCCATTTTGTGGCAAGTGCTATAAATTCATGTGTATAACTAAACAAACATATACAGCTGAAGCAATTTTGTACGTATAACCTCTAGAACATCACAGAAGAGGCAATTCTATAACCCAGCAAAGCTTTACCAGATGGGAACCATCAGCTAATTCTCTTTAGGTGTGAGGCATTTGACTTGAAGGAGAACATAAGAGTAGCCAATACAATCAGGTGTAACCAGTCAGCAAAAGAGAGGCCCAGAGCACACAGAGAAGTTCCAAAACTGGCTAACAAACATTTCCCAGAGATGCAACAGCAGTTCATGAACATTAAATACTCCAAGAGACCACAGCATGTAGTTCAAAACTGTTTGGGTTGGAACAGACCTTGAAAAATCATCTAGTCCAAACAGGCAGGTTTCATCCCCAAAACTGCTTTGCCTGTGTAGGAACAATCAGTCACACACCTGTCCTTCTGCTGCTGGACACTGGGAGCTCCCTGCCCAGTCCATGCACACAGACCACCATGGCAATGCCCCCTCCACACACAGACAGCAGACACGCAGCTTGCAGGCAACACAACCCACCCTTTCCACGAGTTACAGTCATGTTGAAGCTACTCCATTCACTCCATAACATGTCTTCTTGGGGAGGCCTCTTCAGGTAGTTCTCCAGTGGCTGTAGCCTCCTCCAGAACTACAAGTCGTAGTTTACAAGAGGTTTCCACTGCAACCACCACAGCTGACTGATGTCTCCATCCCTTCCATCCCTCAGATTGAAGGCAGAAAATGATTGCAGAAGGTGCAACTACATCATTCCCAAAAGTAATTTTCTTGCACTATAAAGAAGGCTAATTCATACCCCAAATCAGCATTTTAGCTGTCTTTTGAACAAGATGAAGCTCCAAAAGATAGGCTGGAAGTAAATCTCCATAGACTTGTGTCTATAGAGCAGGTTTTTGTCTATTGCAACACTGGAAGCAAGGGGGATTTCTCTTCTTATTTCTCACCCATTTCCTTAAAGTGTGGTGGGATATTTATACAGCAAGTACTGCTTAGCATTAGTCTGTCATTACAGCATCATCATATATGCACCTGAACTAATTTACATAGTGTGATCTCATGGTCATAAATTGTCTTTTTGCACTGCGCTTGCACCTCCCCAATTCAGTGCTCATGGGGGTCTTTTCCTAATTAGAGTTCAACATCTTCCTCACAGCTGAACTTCTCAGCTTTGTCTTCAGAGCAGGCACAGTTCAGGCATTCCTCGGTCTGTTCAGCCTCAGTTCTGTAGCTTGTGGCTAACTGGCTTTACATCTGCCAGCTTCTAATTAGCACTACTCTTATCTGTTTCTGAAGCTATACACCTGGGGTGTTTTTTGTCCATTCAGCATTACACAGCTAATTAACTATATACTAGCCATTACATTGTATAGAAAGTTATTTACATCAGATCATATAGGTATAGAAAGTTATGATATTGATGTCAGGTTATATAGATATATAAAAAGTTATGACTCAGGTTATACTCGTATCTTGTAATTCAAGTTATACAAGCACCTTGTAACTCTGACCTAAATTTCATAGGTATCAAATACAATAGATAACTTTTGTAGAGAACTAACACCTGTGGAGTAAGGTGAAGCCAGACCTTAGGAGGAGGTTTGGATTGTATCAATAACGGGTTTGGGAAGAGCCCAATTTGGACAAAAGTGAGGCAGCCTTTCCCTCTAAAAATTGCCGCTTAGCTTGGGCACCCTTGCAGCCTCACAGAGGTGCAGGGAGCACTTACCTGCATCAGGGAGGCACCAAGGAGTAACTCCGCGGGGAAGCCAAGGTGCAGAGAGCTCAGACTCTGACACCTTTCGGCGGTGCTGCCCGGCTCCCTCCGGCACCGCTCACCGCGCTCCCCTCAGGCGGCCGCGGCGGGAAAAGCCGAGGCGGGAAAAGGGGGTTCGGGGGGCCCGGGGGGCGCCTTTTAAAGGTGGCCCGGGCTCCTCCCCCTGCCCTCCCTCCTCCCCTCCCCGCCCTCCCGCCGTCCCCACCCCTCGGGGCGGGGTTGCCCCCTCCGCT
>VZTJ01000083.1:133197-175757 GCA_013397795.1 Orthonyx spaldingii
GCCCGGCCCTGCGGCACCGTGCAGCGCCCGTGGAGGCTGACCGGAGACGGACCTGCGGACTGACTCGGCCCCGTTTGGACTCGGTGGAACTGCGGTATCTTCTTTTCCCCCCGGTTTTTCCTCAAAAGGGAATTTTGTGGCTTCGTTTTCCTCCTCACCAGGGCTAGCTTCTCCCTTTGAACCCGCATTGAATTCCTGCGCTGTTTATGCCAGTCTGTTACCTATACAAGGATATCGGTGTCCAAAATTCCTCGCTATTTACAGGATCAGCTGGGAACAATACGAATTTAGAGGCTGTAATCCATTGTTGAAGTAAAAACAGTTTTGTTTAACGATGAGCATAAACTTATTTAAAATATGTGGAAGGTAAATTGACTTGTTTACTATATTAAAATATTTTCCCAATATGAAAGTCTCTGTAACAAAGTATGTTCTCTTCGGTGGTGGGAGGAGGAATGCTGAACTGGAAGGGGTCTGAGTAGCAAAAATTTGGCCACCGCAATAGGCAACTGTGCTATATGATGTTGATTCATTTGTCATTGGTCTCCGTAGGTGAGGCTGGAGAAACCTCTGTGCGCGCCTAAATCCTGCTAATTGTGGAAATGAAGCAGTGGTGCTGGAAAGGTTTGGTCTGTGCTGTCAGAGCAGGTGGAGCCGTGGCGGTGGGTGCTGGTGGGCTCTGAGCTGCAGCGTGGTTGTGCCCTCGTGCTGCTGCCTGCGAGCGATGGCAGCGCTTGCGGACCTCCCTGTACCTCGGGGGCATGCGGAACTGGGTAGGTCTGGGCCAGGCAGCTCCTGCCGTGTCCTGGAAAGGCTCTCCTCCCATGCTTTCCTGCCCTGTGGCCCTCAGAAATCTTCTATTCCTTGATGAGCAGGGTGAACAAAATGGTCTTTAATGACTCTGGTATGTGGGATATCAACTAGGAAACCATAAGAGCCATGTTGTTCCAAGCTGCTGGTTTCCAGATGGATGGATTCAGCTGAATCTGTGAGGCTGCCAGGCTATGCTGCATCCTTGTGAAAGAATCACAGCGGTTCAGATTCCTTCTGCTGAGGGATACAAACGTGCTGTAACGTGGCATACGTATCTCAGTTGTGCAGATCGCAAAGGTACCGTAAAATACAGCACCCGGCTGCTTGAAAAGAGCTGTTTCATATCAAAAGCAGAGTTTGGGACTGTGGTGGTTTGTTAAGGCTGCATCATCAGCTGGGCATTGCCTTTACAGCGTCTGTGAAAGGTAGAACCAGGAGCAGAGGGCTTGCAGGGAGAAATGAGGTGAAAGGAGAGCGATTTGTGATCTTCTTTTCACCCTCCTTTCCAGTTTTCTGGGGAGTGTGTAGGGAAGGCTGCGCGTTGTTAGAACAGAAAGCTGGTGGGAAGGACAAAACGATCCCGCTTAGTCACTTTGGCCAAAATCATGGGATCACTGGCACCCTCCTGCGGGGCAGGTGGAGGAGCTGGAAGCACTGTGCCAGCTGAGCACCTCCCGAGCTGAGCTGCTTCTCTGCTGTCCCTGTTCATCCGCGGGGCAAGGCTGAGTGTCCCGGAGCAACAGCAGCTCCTGGCCCCACGGGTGTCTGATCTGTGAGTGGGTGATTCTGTTCCCTTGGGGATTCTGCCTGCAGTGTGTTGGTCCCTCTCCGTGGGTCCGGGTGACAGCGATGCCGTTTGCTGGCCTTGGGATGCACCTCTGCTTGTGGGGGAAAGTTCCTGCAGCTCCCCGAGGGAGGAATGAGTGTCAGAGAAACCAGGCTCATTGTGGTGCCAGTTGAGTTTAGTCTGCTCCTTGGCTCGGCTGCTAATGCAGAACCAGTTGGGAAGTGTCTCAGGGAAGGAGCTTGTGTTTAACTTGTAAAACCTCTGGAGATAAATAAAGCTGCGTGCAGTGACACGAATGCCGGGATTTCTCTGCTGCTAGCCTGCAGCTCGGAGCTGGTGACTCTGTAACAGCTCCAAACAGTGTGTGCTGTGTGTCCAGGGCCTCCTGGCATCCTTCACTTTAACTACAATTGCTCTCAGAAGACTAATAGAGGCTGGCTGTGTGGCGCAGAGGGGAGAGGAAGTGAATGGAATTACATGGGCTGCGTGGCCCTCTTTCAACCTGTCTTGCAACTGCTGAGAGACGCCTTGTACTCGGCAGCAGGAACAACCTAAAGCTCTTTACCTGGTTTGTGGTTTTGGTAGCAAAGGATCTCTGGGACAGAGACAGTGCTCAGATCCACTGGATCAAAGGGAACAGGCCCTTCACTGATGGCTGCCTCCCCTTCTGGTGCTAAAAATAGTTGATGAGCCAGTACGAGGATGGTTGTGGCTGTCTGCATTCCTGTAGGAAAGTGCAGGCTTGGTGAGTTCCCAGACTGTGTTTTTGCATCTTCTCCTCTGCTGACAAACAGATTTCAGTGAAATGCTGCTATTTCTGTACCTATTACAACTGGCTTTGGAGCATCCTGGGCTTCACTCTGGTTGTACTGAGTGTGACAGGGTGGGGAAGATGCAGAAGGGTTGTGGGCTGCCAGCCGAATGGCCAGGCAGCTTTGGTGATTTCAGCAGCCTGGTTTTCCAAATCTTCTGGACCTATATTCTTCAGCTGCAATTTCTTCTCCATCCTTTTTCTAGCCAGGAATAGTAGCCCTCTGGAGGCAGATGTGTTCCCGTTGGGATGCTCCTGCCAGCCTGTGATGAGCCCGTTGCTGTGTTTCTTACTCTCATCCTGACAGACTGTCGAAGAAATCAGTGACTAAGTGCACTTTGTAGATACTCTGGTAACAAAAATGGCTCATCTGGACTGGTTTCTAGGTGTAAGCTAACTTAAAATTCAGGGCACTAGGGATTTCTTAGGAAGTACATTGGCTGCAACAGATACTTGGAGTGGGAATTTTTGCATTATGTTGCTATTGTTGTACTGAGACAGTCATCTGCATCTCAATAAAGAATTGCTTTAGTGCCCTAAAATGGTGCAGTCACCAGTCTGGGGTAAAGCTGAGGTTTAAAAGGCAGATGGTTGTGTCGTCTGTTGTGTTACTTCAGCTCCAGTTCACTCTTTCCCTTCACTGCTCCTCAAAAAAATAATAAAATTCAGGTTCACTTAGTGTGATTGTATGAATCAAGGCAAGGCACAGGGCTGTGTCTTGCTTCCTAGGTGGAAATGACTGTAACGTTGTGATTCAAGATGTTGATTCCTTGGAATTGCTGGGGAGGGTTACTCCCTTCACACAAATGCTGTCCTGCGTGTCACCTGCCGACAGAGCTGTGCTGTATTCCCAGTGTGTGCGCCTCGGTGAGGGAGGGAGATGTCTGGAAGTCAGCTGGATGAAGGAGGTACTCAAATTGAGAGTGAAGTACTTTAAAGCCCTTTGTTTTCACGATAGGAGGAGGTGACAAGAGTCTCAGAACTCCTGACTCTGGGATGCTCCTGTAAGGGCACGATGGCTGTAAGCACATGGCTGGAATTCTGGCATCTGTGCTTCTGTTCTTTTACTTCTTTTTTTTTTTATTATTATTAAGCATCGTAATAATTTTGTAATGCAAACCTTTCCTCCAGGTTTTGAGACTGTGTATCATTTAAGGCCCAAGTTTCAGATTTTTGTCCTCTAAGAGTCTTTAGAAAATGGTGGCACAGGGAACAGAGGATGTTTGTCCAAATCTCCTTGGCTTCTTGCAGGTAGATGCCTCTGGCTCACACCTTTTTATTGACATCTAATACCTGCCCTCTGCCTGTGCACACCGGTCTTGTCCCAGTGAGCCCAGTTTGTCCAAGGACAGCATTTGTAACTCACGTGCAGAGGGACCAGAAGGAAGGGAAACAGCAGGAAAAAGAGTTACTGGAGCATGTAATCTGCTCCAGCAGCTGGCTCACGTTTCCATCTCTAAAAGCTCTCTTTTCCCCATGCGCATTCTCTTGTGGGCTCATCTGATGCAATGCACATCATCTTAATCCCAGATTCCTGCACAGTATTTCTGACAGGGCATCTTGGCTTAATCCCTGAGCGTAGCTGAAAAGCAGTTGTGTGGTGTGGTGATGATGATAACAAAATCAGTGGCTGCTTCTGGGCATCGGGAATCTCCCTCGGAGGAGAAGTCAAAGCTGATCTCGGTGGGCTGCCCTGGGGGTGTTGCCAACGGCTGGCTCTGAGTCCTGGAGCTGCTGGAGCACACGGAGAGGTGAATGGGGTAAGAAACAGTCATAGCCCAGCTGGAGCATGAAGCTAAGGAGATGAAGCTTGGCTTGTGGCTGTTCCACGGGTGTTGAGAGGCAGTTTGGGGACAGCTGGCCCATGCTGTGTCAGTGTCACTGCACAGGGATGGTGTGAGCAGGAATCAGATGCGGACTCCCCAGTGCTGCCTGAGGAGCCAGGAGCTGGTCGAGCTGCTGCTGTACAACCTTTCCAGGGAAAATGTCCTGAACTTCTCGGCAGTGCTGTATCCTGCTGCTACTCTGGGCCTCTCATTGACTTGAAAAGCACTAATTGCTGTATAATGCACTTAAAATACAATATTGATGGCTAAGTGCCAGTCCCCTCTGCCATTTGCAACCAGTTTATCTGGAGGGAGATTGCTGTGGAAAACCAGTGAAATTTTCTGTTATTTTTACTTCTAGAGTCTCTGTATTGGGCTTTACTGGTTAGTGGCCTGTGTGTATGCTCCTGCTGCAGATATTGGACTTGCTGAGGTAGGAATGGAGAGCTGAACTGCTGTCAGGATTTCGTTTTACTATCTCCTTGGGTAATTGCTTTGGAAATAAGTATCTCCAACCTTATCCAGATGTATTTTTTGTCCGTAGCTTGAAGGTTTTTTAAATCAACTTCTTTATGCAAAGCTGACTCACTAGTCTGGGATCAATTCTGATGGTTTTAGCTACAGAGTTGCTGTGTTGAAATGCTTGTACATTTTTAAGGAAAAGAATAGTGTCTAGTGGCAAGCTGATCGTTTGGTTTGAAGGAAAAAGTGTTCTGCCTGGGAGTGCTGCTGCTTCCCTGCGGTCAGGAAAAGCTGGAACAACTTCCACCAAATCCCTGAGCTACCAGCCCCTGCTGGGAGGGAATGGGTACCTGTGCAGGCAGGTGACTCTGAACTCTGTGAGCTGCCATTGTGTTTGCAAGAAAGGTGCGGTGGTGATGAGGAGGTGGCTTTGATGTCTCAATGAAAAAGTGATCCTCACCTTCCTGGCATCACTGCAGAGAGCTTTTGTGGTGAGGAAGCTGAGCTAGCCCAGGAGTTCAGTGCTTCCTGAAGGAATCAGTGCTCTGAACTGGAACTGTTGCTCTAAAAAGCAGAGATTACTGATTCAGTTTGGAAAACTCTACATGAGGAACTGAGAAACAGTAAAAAACAGGAGGTTTGTCCTCATTCCAACTTTTATTTCATATAAATAATCCCTCTACATCAGATTTGTCAACTTGTCGGTTTTTTCTCTCACCATAAAGAAGAAACAGCTAAGCCACAGTTGTCTGAAAAATCACAACCCAGGCACCAAAGTGCATCGAGCAAAGTGTTAATGAGCAGGAAAAAATACACTGAGAACAGGCGCAACCTGTCCAGTCCCATCCCCGGAGCCTGGATCAGACAGTCCTTCCTGGGCACCATTACCTGCAAAGTCACTTGGAAGAAAGGAAAAAAAGGAGGGAATGGAGGACCAGTGATGGTTTTCCTTTCAGAATGGAGTCTAGGGCAATAAGGTTTTTTCTCTCTTCAACACAGTGCTGGACCAGGGCAATGTAAAATTCCTGCCTGGCCATGTGTCCGACTGCTCCTGGGGTGCAACAGCTCTTGAGCTGAGACTGTGTGTTCCATGGACCATGAGGCAAGCTGGCTCCTGGGAAATGCTGGTAATGACTCAGTCTGACTGGACCAAGAGTGAGGTCAGAGACATGATGTACAAAATAATAATAAATTAAAAAGCAAAACAATTGCAAGCAGGTTTTTGAGCCAGTCAGATAAGGAAAACCAGCCTTTAACAGTGATGGAGAAGCTCCAGGACCTGGAGCAGTTCTACAGTCTTCTATTTATCTGTTCTTTTATCTGTTGGATAAGTCCAAATAAACCCAGTCTGGGCTTTGGTGGGGTGAAGATGTTTCTACTGATAAAACACAATAATGCCTGGTGTGATGCCAGTAAAGTCTCCTGAATTTGGCAAAGGGAGCAAATTCCCAGGCTTGTGCTTCATGATAGGTGTCACGGGTCTAAGTCACGTGGAAAACCAAATGTTTGTCTGTGCAAATATTAGTTTATTAAAGCAGCATAGAGTATTTCAGTCCACACGTGCCAACCTGATCTCCAGGGCAGTCTGCCAGCCTGGTCAGCCAACATCCTGCAGGACATTCCAGGCAGTCTCCATACACACCTGTCCCAGGGACGTTTACTCTGGCATCAAGTTTTAGAGCAGCACCTCAAGGTTAGGGTGATGCCCGCTCTGCTGTGTCATTCAGAAGTCAGAACTTACGTTGTGTTATTCCTTGTGCCTTCTCCTCAACTGGTAGCTGTATTCCAGCTAGGTCCTAGCTTGCTGTAACTGGAATTCCTGCATGTTTGTGCTTGTAAATGCTCCTCCAGATCCTCCATTTGAAAGGTATCTTTAAGGCCAGGTCAGAAGGTCTGCGGGGCAGCTTAGAGAGGACTCCTGCCCTCTTATTCCAGCACAAGGCTATGGAAGGCACAACCAGGAAGGTGAAAGTGTTTGATACAAAGTCTTGGACCTCCAGCTCCAGTCTGGCCTGGGTCCTGCTGCCAACTGCTTTGGGCAGCATGGTGGAGGAGGAAGGTTGTTGTGCTGTCCCCCTCCTTGCCATGCTGCAGGGATGCCCAGTCACCCTTGGGAAGGGGCATGGAGCTTGCTGAGCTATGCACACACCTGGTCACCCCAGCAGCCACCTTCCTTGGCACAGAGCACTGTCCTGATGTGCTCCTCAGCCTCTCACAGGGGAAAAGAGCTGGAGGCTCTTCAAGGAGGAGGTGCTGGGGTTGATCTGTGCTTGTCAGAAGCGCTCCATCCATCCATCCATCCATCCCTCCCTCCCTCCCTCCACCTTGCTCGTGCCCCACGGCTCCTGCCACTACCATACACCTCTGCCAACACTTCAACCACGTGCACACCTCTAGTACAAGAGCTCTAAACCCTACTTCTTCACCCACCTACTGAACTACACCCTAACACCTCACCCCTCTGCCTTGCCCATCGCCTCTTCCTGCTGTTCCAGTTGCTGGCACAGCCCCTGGCACATGCAGGCCCCTCCAGCCTTTGGGGAAAAAATGGGGGGTGTGCCCAGAAACCCAAACCGTAACTTTAAACAGAATTAGTCATTAAATAAAATAAAGTGCATCCAGTAGACATTTCCTTGGCTTGCCAAGCAGCTGCAATATATGCCAAACAAATAGATAAGTGATGGTGTTCTCTCTGTAGGGTGGAAGTGTGTGCGCCCTTCCCTGTCCTTTGACACACGGATAGGGAAGGGGGATGTCAGAACTGTGAGTGGGGGTGGTGATGGGGGCCCCACGTGTTGTGAATGGTGCTGGAGGGCACTGGGCAGGTGCTGAAAGCTGATTTCATAGAAGGGAAAAGAGTGAGGACAAGCTTGTGCTCCTCTTCTCCTCCACCGCCTCCAGCACGTTATCCTGTGAAACAAGAGCAGAGACAGCCACAGGATTATCACTCTCCAGGGAACTGCTGAGCTGTAAATTAAAATGTCTGCTGAGTTCCATCCTGCCCTTCCTGCACGGCTGGGACTGCTTGGGAGGCACCACTGGGGCATAACCCAGATACCTGCTGCCAAATCTGACAGAAGCAGTGGGGGCTCTGCAGCCCAGGGGACGAGCTGACTCCACCAGTCTGGATTAAACACTCTCAGTCCTCCTGTGGGATGGATACATCAACTTTACTCTGTCCTTGTATCTCCGGAGCAACAATTCTGATGTGTTTTTGTGTGTGCTGGTTCAGCACCTGGAGCACCAAGAGAAGGGGCTGATTTCAGTTAGGGCTTTGTGTGGTGAACCTGGCCTGGGGGTGCAGCACTTGTGAACCCCAAGGGCAGAGGGTGAATCAGCTTTTCTTAATGAAAAGCTATCCTGTGAGTGGAGCTTGCTGTCCTAGAGCTGCTTCCAGACCCAGACATGCTGATTTTAATTGGGAAAGGAAGACTTTTTATTCTTTTCTAGTTGCCAGATGCTTGGGTGCTGCTCAGAATTGCTGAGCTGGCATTTTCCTGCATCTATGTCTAAATCCATAGATCTGCCTTTTCCTGATGCAGATTTCAGCTCTCAAAAAAAGTCAGGAAGGGGGATATGAAAAAAAGAGATTAAATCCTGCAAAGGCAGGAGAGGCCACAGGAAGCTTGTCTTGCATAAAGAAGAAACCTGTCGAGGAATCATCTAAAGACACAACCACAGATAGTTAATAAGGAACTGCACAGAAATCAGACCTGAGGTGCTGACACAACTGATGCTGTGTACAGCTGAGATGAGATTGTTGCCAGAGACTTTATTCCTTCTCCTGTCTGTGTGCAGCAGTGAGGGCTGGCTGTGTCCTGCTGCCGAGGGGTGCTCAGTGCTGTGGCAGCACGCTGGGATTTAATGGGACTGGGAAGGGCCAGAAGCAGACTGGCAGTCACACTTGGTGGTCCAAATATTGTAAAATAATCTGGTTTATGAGCCTGAGCTGACTCCAGCACCAACTCTCCCTATTGTGAATCTATTTGATCACTGATGCTTTCAGAAGGCTCTGACTGTGTTTCAGTGCTGGGAGACAATTCCCTTCCCTGCTTTGCAGTATTATTCTTTCAATACAGACACCCTCTTCCCATGCATGAGTGAGTCTTTACAGCCAAGACACTGGTGGGCTTTAAAGTCATTACTTCTCTTGGTAATTAGCCAGAGTGATTAGCCTTTCTCACATGTCCCACTGTATCCTCTTTCCCATATGTAACTCCAGGGCCGGTGGGAGATCGAGCAGCTCAGGGCTGGCTGTGAGCTGGGGCTCAGGACAGCAATGCCCCTGGGTGTTGCCTGGCTTCTGCCAGCAGAGTGGGAACTCTGTGGTGGCAGAACTCCCTCTGTGTGTCAGTGTCACAGGAGAGGAGTGACGCAGATCGCTGCCGTCTGCCTCACACCTCCCAGCCTGGCTGGCTGCGGGATGTCACTGGGATGGCCTTCACAGCCAACACCAGGCCCTTGTGGGGATGTGCAGAACTCCCTGAAGCTGCAGCTGAATGTAGCTGATGAAGGTCTGGGATAGCAGGAACACCTGTGGGATATGAGAGCAGCTCGGTTCCCAGTGTTTGGGGTGGCAGCAGCTCATCCATCAGAGCCCTGAGTTATGTTTAGACATGTTAAGCTCCACTAAGTGGCCCTCAGGATTCAGCCGTGGTGAGCTTCCAAGTGCTCTGACAGGTAGCCACCTTTTCCTAATTTTCCCATATTTATTCCTGGGCTTCTCTAATACATCAGTCCCTGCCCTAGCATTGTGTTCTGGCTTGGATGTTTCTTCCCCTTTGCTGTTGTTCACTACCCACATATCTACAGAGATCACAATTCCACTGCTTTCTGCCTTCATTTTCCTGGACTAAACAACATTCCCTCAACAGCCCTGGAGTCCTTCCCTGTGTGTCCTTAGTCTCTTGCACCATTGTCACAGAATCCCTGCGTTTTCCAATGCTAACACTGTCCTCCCACGTTGTGCCATCACTCCAGAGGTGTGGAGACAACTGTGTCAAGTCCCAGTCCCTGGCTCTCCATGAAGACGGAGCTCTCCACCTGGGTGGCACTCGGAGGTGTTCTGGGGATTTGAAACGCCCACGGCATGAGGGTGGGCTCGGAGGGTGGTGTGGGCTGCAGGGAGGACCAGGGAAGCCGATGCTATCCAAGGCAAGCCCTTGACCCTGCCAATCCCAGGCCAACTCCCCAAACATTCCAGCAGATGGTATCTTCCTGTCTCCTGAACCTCGAGGAAGCTGCCTGTTCTTCCGCAGCTCCCTGACTGTTTGGGGAAGTGCTGGTTTCTGCTTGTGCTGCTTCCTGCACCAACCTTGGGCGCTGGTTTGCATCAGAGCCGACCTCTGCTGACCTCCCCCGTCCTGCAGCACTCAGGCCCTGCCTGCCCCACTCCTGTTTACGTCAGCCAGTGCTGCAAGGTCAGATCCCTGGAGCTGCTCTGGAAATCTAGCCCCAGCTGCATTTTCTCTAAAGATGTTAAGATTAATTTTCTCAAGAGAATTCAGGGAAAAGCTTCTGTGGTTTTTGTGTATCGTTTACTTCTCTGGGACTCGTTGGACATTCTCCAGGGATTCCAGTCCTGCACTTCGAGTAAATATTTATTCCTTGTTATTTGAAGCAAAGGATGAAAGCCCCACCACACTCTCTGCACAGCATCTCCCACTGATTTGAAGGTGCTGGAGATTTTTAGTGCCATAAATAGACATTGTGGGGGGGGAGCTGTGACACCCCCGTGGTGGCTGCACAGGGCTGCAGTTGTGCAGGAAGGGATGTGAGATGTGCATTTAGTGTGAGTGGGACATGGGCCTGTGGAGCCCTCGAGCAGGGCAGGGGGCCAGCACATCGTTATCACGGAGTACAGATGTCTCCAGCTGTTACACGTACCTGCTGAGCTCTGAAGTGGACTCAGGGCCCTATTACCAAACCATAGGAATCTCCATTGCTGAGATGAATTTACTGAATGATGGACTACTCTAATTTATTGTTTCCTCTTAGCTGGTGTCTAATTAAAGTTATCCCAGGTGAGCAAAGTAGTCATTAATTCCTTCATCCTCTAATTTGGTGGGAATTTTGGTAGATCAGAGAGGCGTGGCTGGACAGTAATCTCCCACTATGTCCATCCAGGTGTTTCATAACATTATCCTAAATGCTGTTGGAATTAATTTCCCTCACTTGAAGGAATTCTAGTTCAAGCACAGAACCAGCTCCTGCTGGTTCTCGATGTTTTGTCTTTCTGAAATCACTATGACGCTTGCACTTCTCCCTGCCTTTTGTATGGATTGGATTATAGGGAAAGTCTTTGTTAGCAGCTTAGCCACTTCATCCCTAAGCTCATTTGTACCTCTGGGAGGAACACTGAGCCACACCGGGGGACACGTTGCTGTGCAGGGTCTGCGGGAAAGCTTCTGGAATCCGGGAAAGGCACTCGGTGGGGGGATCTGCCTGCCTGGCTCTGAGCAGCTCGTTGCCTCAAGTGCCCCCTTATG
Source organism: Orthonyx spaldingii (assembly GCA_013397795.1). Taxonomy (NCBI): domain Eukaryota; kingdom Metazoa; phylum Chordata; class Aves; order Passeriformes; family Orthonychidae; genus Orthonyx; species Orthonyx spaldingii. The sequence goes on from VZTJ01000083.1 coordinate 144,385, forward strand.
GAACAGAGCTGCTGCCTCTGGGAAGGAGAGAGGCAGGAGCATCCTGAGAGCCACTCCCGTGGCAAGCTGGATTGTGTTCTGGAAATGCTCGTCTCTGTTTAGTGTAATGTCCTGCTCTGTGGGACATGCCCTGGAAAAAACACACCTTGCACAGAGCCCCTGTCCTCTCTCCTTTCTCCTTCCTCCTAATTCCTATCTTACCTTTGTGCTTGTCATCCTTTGTTCCTTCTCCTGGCTTTGCATTCGCCTTGATGGAAGAAAATTGTTTGTTTGTGTAAAACCTGAAGCCTCCATAACCGGCTCTGTTCTCCCTCCCTTCTGTTTGGTTCATGGGCCTTTGCACCAGGAACCATCTCCCCCTGTGCTTTTATACACATTAGTGTTACCATCTGAAATCCAAAGTGTAGCACCCACAGACCTTGTACTGGGAAGAGAATCCCACATACAATCAACCTTCTCCCAAACTCTGCCCACGAGGTGGGCCCCTGTGGCTTTGCAAGTGTTTTGGGGAAGGACCACACTGACCTCAAGTTGTGATCACCCCAGAGACAGAAATAAACTCATCCCACTGAGGCTATTCCTCCCATCCTTTCTAAGGTTGTCATTTTCCAGGAATAGTTCAGTATGTGCCCTAAGTAATGTGTGTCATCAACCACCCTCAGCATCCCAGTTTTCTGCCCAAATTTTCCTGTCTGACTTTCCTTTCCTTCCCCACCCACTCCAGGTTAGGTGTTTGGAATGCACAGATTTAATTACCTTAGAGATCCACAGCACTGCTAACGAACATTTCTGAACAGTTATCTGGTATGGTGCCATTGTACCACAGAAAATGGAGCTGTGGCCCTGTCCTAAGGCTGAGAGCATTAATGAGATGACTCACCTTATGCCTCAGGCAAGCCGGTGCAACCTCTGCTAGTTGTGAGTGTCCCCACTGTCCCTGTCCTTGCAGTCGTCAGGCTGGTCCCCTTCCCTGGACTGGGATTTTGCCGTGTCCTGCTCAGGCCCAACAGTCTTGTCAGAGCTGGCTCTCCTTGGGGGTAAAGGCTCGTGATGTTCAGTGCCTTCAGCATCTTCACTTCCTTTCAGTGTAAGTGTCTGTCCCTCAAGAGCAGCGGTTTGGGTCACTTCTTCCTCGCCTTTGCTCCCCAGCTGTCCTTGATCTGCATCCAGTCTGTCTCCCGCTGCTGTGTCGAGCTTTCCTCCATGGCTGTTGGAAGAGTTCTCAGAGGCCTCCTGTTCTGGAGCTGGGTGTTCCTCCAATCCAGCTCCATCTACATTCCCTCCCACGAGCAGTGACGAGGTCTCCTCGCTGCCAGGCCTGGTGGCTTGCACAGTGCTCGGAAGGTTGCTCTGTGGAGCAGTGCTGTCAGTGCTCTGCTTCTCTGGCGAGATGTCAGCAGTGCCAGGCTTCCCATTGGCATCTTCCCCAGCACTTTCCTTGCTTGGCTGGGGCCCTGGCTCCGAGTCCCCGGTGCTGGCCGCAGACACCTCGGAGCTGCAGCCCCTCGCTCCCCTCCGCTCCTCCTTCTGGCCGTTGTGGGCAGGCTGCCCCTTCCCGCTTCGCAGCCGCTGCGAGGAGGAGGAGGCCCCGTGGTCCTGGAGGCTTGGCTGTTTCCCCTTTTCCTCCAGCTCAGCTGTGCAGTTCTCTTCCACCCCCTCATCACCTCTGCTCTTCCGCCTGTCCGTACCAAGGCTTCTCTGAGAAACCAAGAACATATGAAGTTCAGCTTATTAAGACACCAGTATACTGTGCCTCTTGTCTGTGATGGTTCTCAAGACTTGAGGAAAAATTTGCAAAGGATGTGAAAGGATGTAGGTGGAGAAGTGTTCAGGGACTAGAACAGGTGGGGTGGTTGTACTGACAGAGGGTCAGTGTCAGCAGTGAAGCTGCTGTCACACCAGGTCATGTGAGGAGTGTTAGTGATGGGTACAGTTACCCAAAAACAGAGGTGCCCCAGCTCTGGAATGGATTAGAGATTCCAATTTTCCGGATAGTGCACATGCTGAGAAAACTAAGCAGCCAGCCTGCAGCTCAGGAACTCACCTGGCCATCAAGGTCATCCTTCAGAAGAGACATGTCCTCGCCTTCTTTTGCATCCCATCTGTCAAGAAAAAGTGATCAAAATTTAGGCCTTGACATTTTTACAAAGTCAGGGTCCCTGCCTGACACCCGGACAGGGATTCCTACCAGAGCCATGTATTCCTTGTCTGAGCCCCTTGTCCAGGCCCATCCAGAGACACCCACTTGAGACCACTAAATCTTAACGAAGTGATTGTTGTGATTCTAATTGTAATGAACACATAAACTCCAATTGCCAGAACAGACAGTTGAGTCAGACTGAGAAGACACAGTTTGCTCGTGCTGATGCCTGCCACAGTCTGGTCCTGTGTGCCTGACAGTGCCCAAGTGTCCCAGGTCTCCACAACAGCAGACACAGAGGCAGGTACTGAAGGCTGAAATTACTTTGAAGTAGCTTGGAAGACAGAGAGACTGTTTACAAGGGCCTGGAGTGACAGGACGAGGGGCAATGGCTTCCCAGTGACAGAGGGCAGTGTTAGGTGGGATGTGCTTCCCTGTGAGGGTGGTGAGGCCCTGGCACAGCTTGCCTCTTCATAATTAGGCAGGGAGTGAGATGTGGACGTACACACCACGGCAGTGCTGCCAGCTCCTCACCTCCTGGCTCTGCCTGTCAGTCTGTCCTTCCCCTTGGCTCGGCTGCTCACAGCAGGCACTGTTTTGGGACCAGGGTCGCTCACGTTCACTCCATGATGTCCTCCACCTAGAAAACAGGTTGGAAATGCCATGCAGAAGCAGGCAGAAGGAGCTGATGGACCACTGAACAGACCAACACCCTTGTATCCTTGGAAAGGACCTCCGAGGGGGGAAGCCTCTGGAGCCGTGTGCATACTGCACGTATATTTTCTAAAGTAATCAAGAATTTAGGGTGTTTCTTGTGTGGTTTTTTAATTTCCAGATTCCAATTCTAAGTTTAAATCTTATTCCTTGGATACAGTCTCACTTGTGCTGTTCTTGGAAGACTTCTCTCCTGCACACAGCTATGAGAGCAGCCATGTGCTATGTTCCAAAAGGCTCTCCAAATCTGCAAGTGTCTGGAGAGAACCCTCGGGAGAGGATATCAGAGGTGCTGGCATTTAGAGGGGTGACACAACAGAATCCTGTGGTTTACTCACCTCTCCCATCGGGAGGAAAGGACCTGTGCTGGAATTTCCTTGCATTCCTTCCCCCTGCAAGGACACAAGAAAGGATGCACCAAAGTGAGTGAGGGTCTGTCATGGACAGGCAGTAAAAAGTCTGATGTTCAGACAGGGTGTCATGAGGGAAAGCTTTGTTTTGCCAGTCCATCTCCTGAGAAACAGGAGTCAGGATGGACTTATGCTAGTAAAGAAGCCAGCATGTGCCACAGGGATCAGAGATGATGTGCTCTGGAATAGGATTGCCTCTTAAACCAGTGTGTGGGACAGGAGGCAGGGCTGAGCCTCCGCACTGTGTCGTACCAGGTTACAGAAGCCACTGCTCTCCCTGGGAAGGTCCAAAGCTCTAGCACCCAGCTGCTCAAATCCCATCCCCTGAGCCCTCTGCCCAGCAGGGAGGGCTGAGCCCCCAGCTCAGAGGCGTTTGCCCAGGAAAGCAGAGCTTCACAGCCACGGCAGCTGCTGCGGCACTGGGATGCGCACGATCAGCGTTCACTAGCGTCAGGACAGAGTCTAGGTGTCCCTTGCCAACCTTTCTTATTGCTGGGATTATCCAAGGCTGGCTCCCCATCCTTAACAAAGTCCTCTTCAAACCTGCAGGTTAAAAACAGGCATTGTCAGACCTGACCATCCTCCTCCAGTGTGCAAAGCATGGGCAGGAGTCCTCAGCAGGACGCAGGCTCCGGCCTTTGGCCCCTCTGCACCTGCCCACAGGCAAACCTGTGCAGGCTTCTCAGCAGCAGGTGAAGCTGCACGTGCTAACTGAGGCTGTGAGGCAGTTCTTCCCCAAAGGAGAAGCTCTAAAACCTTTACATCAGTACCCATATGTATATATTAAATTCTGTGAACATCCTATAGATGTAGTGTAGCTGTACTACACTCAAATGCAGCTTCCCAAGCTTCCAAACACAATCTGAAGTAGCTTCAGGACTTGTCATCTCAAATCAGGCTCATTTGGTTGGTTTCTAGTCCTGCTTGGTTTGTATTATGGCTTTTCTCTTAAAAAGAGATTTTTGGACAAACTGTAGGGCTCAGGGCTATCTTGCCATCAACACTCAGCACCTGCTTAAGGCAATTCACCCCTAATTATTGGGCTCTCAGTGACTGAAGATTCATATGTTTGGTCCCATTCCTCAGCCAAAGGATTGTCCCACCTACCTGTCCTGTACAAACTGTTCTATCACCAAACCTTTGTAACATTCCCTAACTCCACACCCTACCAGAAGCTTATCCTGCTGCAGGTGCCAAGCCATCCTCCAAAGCTTCCTAGCTGGTGTGACCCAGCTGAACCAGCACAGTGAGAGGGACAGTGATTAAGGCAGGGACGTGTCTGGCCCCATTCCCAGCTGTCCCACGTTGCTGTTCCCAGCATTGCCCCCGTATCACACAGGTGGCCCTTTGAAGTAACCCCCTTGTTCTGCAGTGCCTGAAGAGGCTCAGTTTATAGGGTGGGGAGAATTTAGGCATGTTGGGCTCTCCTGTGCTTGAAAAGGACAAACAAGAGGGTGCAGTGAGAGAACCTGTGGACTAGCAATGCAGGTTTGTCCATCCCTGTTTCTGGAAGAGCACCTGTACCCTCCTGCCATTGGATTTGTTTGTGTGGAAATGGAGAGGATTCTTTAGGTGCAGACTGAGCCTCGGTTCATGCTCCCCTCCCGCCCACAGTCCATATCTGGGTGGGACCAAAGGCAAGCAATCTTTGTCAGCACACGGTATCCCCTCTCAGGGCAGGAGAGCTCATATCAGGAAGAAAACATGAGAATCACTCTGATACCAGATCCCATTTATGGGCAGGGTCAGGGGAGGCAGCAGTGTGGATTTGGTCAGGCACATGACAGCACGGGATTGATAAGTATCTGCACAGGATCCCACCCCTGGCTGCAGGCCTGCTGTAGGCAAAGCACCCCGGGACAGGGAAGGACCCACATGTGCTCCGACTTCTCCACATCCCAGGCCCGTCGCCACTCGCCCTTGGCGTTCTTGTGACGTGCCAGGCGCTCCAGGTCGATCTGGTCCCGCTCCCTCTTCCAGCGGATGTACTCCGAGCGCTCCCGGCCACTCATGGGGAAACTCAGCTCTCCAGGACTCTTCTGGACTGCCTTCCCACCATCCTGGTGGAGGGAAAAGAGCTTCTGGTGAATAAAACTGCCTGAAACAGCTGCATTCAGGGTACTTTGTACTGGTGGTGTGTACACCACCACAAATGCTCAGCAATATTTGAAAACAGCTTGGGACAAGGTCAGCTCCTTTGAAGTGATGTGCACACATCAGGACTCTGCTTTACTCAGAGCCTAAATATACAGGGGTTGTTTGGCTCTACAGGGGGGAAAACTGAGGCAGGATCCTTTGCTAAGGTTTCCCTATGGCACAGAGTAAGTTCCTGGAGTGCTTGCAACATCTCTCAATAGGGTTTGAATGATGAGTTGTCCAACCTGAAGACTTTTGGATACTTAAATCAAGGTTATGCCTGTGAAATCCTTCACAGTGAGAAGGCAGGGAAGGAAGCCAGCCTTCTGTGGCCAGCAGGCATCCATGGGAGCCCACAGTTGCAGAGCTGGGGCCAACCCTGTGCCCGAGAGCAGCATTCCCAGAGCAAAGGGGCTCTTTACCTTCAGGGCTGTCAGACTCGGTTTATCGCTCCTCGTGACAGACTGGTTAAGGGCTGACACTGCTCAAAAATTTAAAGCTTAATGGAAAGACAGTTCAGAGCTGATGGAGCATGTGGGGGGAAGTAGCCCAGCTGTCAGGTTAATGGATGAGGTGGAAGCAGGAGCCGACAGGCTGTGGTGTGTTGTCAAGCAACAGTGTGTAGGGAATAGCTTAGTGCAGAGCCGAGTCCTGGGGTGCTAATTACCAGTGGGTAATTCATCACCTCACACACGTGTCCTTCCACACCAGCCACCCTCACACCTTCCCCAAAGAGGAATTAACTCCTCAGCCTTGCACTGCGGGTAAGAGAAGCAGCAGGAAGGAGGGACTGAAAGCCCTGTTACCACGGTGACCCACCCACGTGGGCTGGAGCTGGGGTGGCACCAATTGCTCCTCCATTCCTCAGCTGGCAGGAGCTGGGGACCTGACACCGTGTCCCCAGGGAGGGACAGATGAGGTCCACAGAAAGGCAAAGGCACAGCAGGGTAAAGCCAGGGCAAGCACTGTCCCTCGGCTGGGGCACAGCCTGGGAGGGCTCCCCACTGCTGCCAGCCCCATGGAAAGGCACCGTGGGTCCTTCCAGGATGGATCCTGATGCATCCATAAAGCCAAAAGTGAGGGAAGGACGGAGGCTGATGCCCGGGCTGTCTTGTGGGGAGAGGCAGAAGTGGCTGGGGGCCCACAGGGCAGGAGAAGCCAGTCCCTCAGCTCAGTTACAGTGTAGCTGTGGTTAGCTGGACCACAGGCTATCGTGCTCGCCCTTCCTGCTCTGGGGGGCTCAGCTGGAATTAGTGTCTAAGAGCCCATCTGTGTCCTCCTAATGAATCACACTGAGGTGGGGTTATTCTATTTGTGCTCCATTAATTAAAGCATCTGCAGGCTCGAGGGAGCCAGCATGTCTCCAGGCTTTGCATTAAACAGTCAGTGGGAAGGCCTGTGCTTTAATTTACCTCCATCCTACTCAGCTCCTGCTGAAGTGAGGAGCTGTAGCTAATACGGCCTGAGCTTTTGAATCCACTAGGAAATGGTTTTGGGAGAGGAACCAACCAAGGCTGTGCAGCCACAGGGGTGAGCATGTTACCCTTCCCAGCATGCCTGTGTCTGTGTGAAGGGCTGCAGCAGCCACGACAAGGTGTGGAGGCAGGTCCCTGTCACCTGTGCACTGCTGCTTGCTGCAGGTGTGTCAGCTGCCCAGCAAGGCTTTGGATGATGAGAGGGATGAACAGCAGGAGCCACATCAGAGTACAATGCTGCTTCACAGAATTACAGGAGGGTTTGGGTCCGAGGAGACCTCAAAGATCATCTTCCTTCAGGACTAGGGTGGGGAGGCACATTCTGCTGGTTTCCACTTCCAAGACAAGGGTCCCACAAAGGGACCTGTGCCCCACTCACCTTCCGGCTGTGCTCACTTTCTGGGCCTCTGTCACTGTCTGATCTCCTCTTCTCTGCTGTTCTCCGCTCTTCTGCCTGCAAGAGAACGGACACAGGAATTATTCAAGGATTAAGCAAGGATTCCTGGCAGGGGAATCAGTGCCTGAACCTATGCCGACCAGGACATGTAAGAACTGCTCAGAAAAGATCAGCAAAAGAGGAAGGATTGTGTCTGGGGCCCCAAAACAAACTGATGTAGAAAAACAAAGAAGTCAGAAAGCAAGGGGTGTATGAGGAAAGCATTCCCACAGGTCCCTCCCTCTCCCAGGCTGGAAGCAGAGTGGTGCCCTGCATGGTTCTGTTTCTTTCCAAGGCAGACCAAGTTTCAGGTACCTTTCCAGATGTGGGCCATCTTTGGATTCCACTGTACAAGATCTGGGAGCCTGTGTGAGGTGCAGCTACAAACCAGCATGGTCAAACTAGGAGTGGTTTTAGTCCCTGGCAAACATGGCATCCTTCTGCCAGGATCCATCCCTGCTCCCATGAGGTTTACCCATGCTGCCACCAGACTGCCAAGCTCTGCTCTGGTGCTGATATTCCCCTGCCTGGCAGGAGGTGACAATTAGCACTTGTTTCTTAGTGAGCTACAGACACCAAACGTGGGCCAAATAATGGGATGATAATAGAGACAGAGCCATCTCAGGAGCCAGGGTGGGGTCGCAGTGGGTCTTAACAAAACAGTCTGCAGAGCATAAAGACCATTTAGGAAAGGCTTCCTGCCTGCTTGGATGGCTACAGGGCTGGGATGTGGGGGGCTGAGCTTGTCCTGCTGCCATTTTGCAGCGCCAAGCAGAACTGAAACACAAAGGGGAACGTGGCAGCACGAACTGCCAGCTCAGCCCTTCCAGAAAGCGGCAGCGTGGTGAGATCCAGCCCAGGCTGGAAACAGGACTTTTATTCCATGCATTCACCAGACACAGCTTTAGTTTTACAGGGAAACTCAGGATATCAGTCTTGTTACCTGCAGCTCTGCCCAATCTCCTAAGGCAACTCATCCCACTGCAGCTTGTTCCCATGTACCCTGTGGGATCATGCAGGGAACGAGCTGGGGACACAGTTTTTGGGGGATTACCCACACATGCTAAGTCTGAGGCAGGTGGGAAGTGTGGCCATACAGTTCATGGACACTGCACTTGGTGCATGACAGCTTCACTGCTCTGACTGGTAGCTCCAGTACAGACAGAGGTTTGTTCAAACAGATCCTTGGAAATAATGAGGAGAATGTTAGCTACATTGTCCTGGGATTTCCCAGCAAAGATCTGGGAAAAATGCAGAGGGGTCTGTGCTCAGAGAAGCTGCCCCTCACCATATCCCAGCTGTTGCAAAAGGGGATATGGTGAAAGATGACCCTGGGGATTTATTTCAAAATGTTGCTATGAAAACTTATATAATCAAAAATGCTCCCTCTGGACTCAAAGTCACCTGCTCTGGCAGCCCCATTTGAAGAACCCTGTAGTGAGAGGTTGAATGAGTCTCTGCAGTCCCCAACTGAGCATCTACAGAGAGATTAAACAGCAGAAATGTGGAAACTTTGCTCTCCCAGAGCCCTGCATCCCAGTGGCTGTCCCATTTGGAATGCCCGCACAACTCTCCATCCTTTTACACCCTCACTCTGAGCCAGCTGCCTTTTGCCTTAGTCTGCTTCTATTTTTGCTTCTCAGAGGGCACTGTGGAAAATGGAGAAGACCACAAAAATGTAATTCTTTTGTAGCAGGACAGCAGGTCTGAGCTGTGCAGAGAACAGTCAGCTTGGCTCTTGCACTGGCTCAGGAGCAAAATTCCCATTGTCCTCCTGCCCCAGAGCTGCTGTTCCTGTTACCACACACACCCAGGCCAAGAGGGAGCAAAACATGCTTTTCTTGTCCTTCTTCCTCTCTGCCCCCAAAATTATGAAAAATGACATGGACATTATGTAGTGTAACTGTCACTGTTCCTGCAGAGCAGGAGGAGGACACAAAAGCCTGAAGCAGTCAAGGAAGATTATGATTGTTTATCCTGAGGTTTCTGCCAAGATTTCTCAGCTTCTCAGTCCAGAATGGCCCAGGGTGGGGCCCTGGGTGGGGCAGAGCCTGCTCCGAACCAGCCCTGGGATCCCAAATGCCTTCTGCCACTGGGTCTTTCTGACTTCCTAACACACATATTCCCAGCTAATGTCACCGTGCAGTGGTGACAGTGCTGATGCCATTATCCAGCCAGGAACTGGTTTGTACTGGCAGTTCTCAAAAAGCTTTGACAGGCTTCCACATCTCTGGGCTAGTCCAATGTCTTCTTTTTTAAAAATAAGGACTATCAGAGGAGCTAAAGAAACATTTGGTACCCACTTCTCCAGGCACGTGTCAGCACCACAACTGGCATTTCTTCTGCAGGAGGATTTTTGTAGGAGCTTAAAGCTGTTTTTCTAGTGCTCAGATTCCCCACTGGGCAGGATTTTTGAAACTAGTACATGAGAGGATTTTTTTTATAACTCTTTTGAAAAATCTGCCTCCTTAATTGTGCTGCCTGAAGGGAGCTAAAGACTTTTCAGCCACCCTTTCTGCCTATTTTCCCCTCCCATGTGCAATGTAAAAGCAAGTGTTTCTCCTGCCACAGATTTGGTTCCTCTCCTCTGCAAGCACCAAGTCTGACTCCTCTGTGTTAGTCCCTGAAAGCAGCTTTTGTGTCTCTTGATTACAGTCATTTCTGATACACCATCCTGGGAAACTCTGTTAATAAAAGGACAATTTAAAAACCCTGAAGCTCTATCAACTGCCCATTTAAAAGATGATTTGTAACCTGTTAATTAACCATTGTGCTCCACTGGTCCTGGGCTGCTGGCTCCCAGCTCGAACGTACTAATGAGCCTGACACACTGCCAAAGCATGGAGTGGCTTTTTAGGGCTAAAAACGAAGGATTGTCTCCAGCCCTGCATGCAGGAGACCCCGAGGCAGGTTTAGGGGCAGCCAGGCAGAGATGGGTCCCAGATGTGGCACCTCCACGCCAGCAGCAGCATTGGAGGTTGTGAAGGTGCACCAGCAGAACGATGGGCTCTGCAAGGAGACAGGATAATTTGGTCCCTTCTGCCCTCTGGGCTAACAGAGAGTGAAAAAGTCTTTCTGCTTATGGCACTGGGGCTGTCTCAGAACAGATCATGAGAGCAGTTTTTTTTCCCTTGCATTTCCTCTTTGGCAGCTCCTGCCCCAGCTGTGCTGCAGTCTGGGGCTGACAGCGTGGGGTTGTGGGCCAGAAGCACCACAGGCAGCAAGAATGGGAATCTTTTTCTTCTTTGAGTTTGTTTTTTGTTTGTTTGGTTGGTTGGTTGGTTTTTTTCTTTATTGAATTTCATCATGAATAAATACAGAGAAAATTTGGTAGCAAGGACACCCATCAAATACTTTAATAGGATAAATCTGACAAGTGCACAGAGGAGGAAGCAAACTTGACAGTGGCCAGGCTACTGGAGAGGGAGTGATGGATGTGATTCTTTCTCCCAGGTCTTTGTGGGAACCCCAGCTCAGGCCCTAACACACAGCTACCCAGCCAACAACACTGCCACCCCACCAGGCCCTCCAGCAGCTGATCCATTTGGGGATGAAAATGAAGTTTCTCTTTTAACAACTGATTAAAGAATAGAAAAGAAAAAGTGGCAAGAAAATGGTGGTTTCCATGGCAGAAGATTAGCAGGAGTGTGCCACTGGAACATGTGCTGCTCAACATGCTCATAAATGGTCTGGAAAAGGAGCTGAAGAGAGGGATGACAGTTTGCTGATGATACTAAATCATCCAGGGCAAAGAATGTAATTTGCCCGGAAAGAGCTGCGAAAGATCTCTTGACATTGAATGCCTGCATCATAAAATTACAGCTGAAATTCAATATCAGTAATACAAAATAACACACACGGAGAAAAATGCCCCTTCTTGTATACACACACAGAGTAATGAGTCCTGAGCTATGATTAACAGTCAGGAATGAAATTTTGGTGTTACTGTGACTAGTTCTCTGAAAATGTTAGCTCAATTATTTAGGAAAAAAAAAAAAAAGCAAAGAAAATGCAAACTTGTTGGGAGAAGAATAGAGAACAAGTGAGAACATTGTTATGTTGCTGAGTACATCCAGGAGAGCCTGCAGCTGGAATACCATGTGCAGTTCTGGTCTGCTTGTACTGAAAGAATATGGTAAAAATAACAAAAGCACAAGTGGGGACAATGAGAATGATCAGAAATAAAGAACTGTCCTCAGCAGACAAGTCTAAACAGGGGCAATCTCTTAAGTTATGTGAGATGGCTGAAGGGAGACGTGAAACAGGTCGATAAAATCATTTGTGCTTTGGGAAGTGACCAGGGAATGATCTGTTCACTGCTTCCCCTGACGCAGGAACAGCAAATGGAGCTGTCAGGGAACAAGGCTGAGCCAGTCTGGGATTCTAAGCTTCTGTGACTCCATGGCTTTAGCCAGTGCAGCCTTAGGCCTGCCCTCATACACACTCTGAATCCAGATGCTCTGAGGCCAGTATGAGCAAGGCATTGCCAAAACCATATATTGGGATGCTCAGCCTCAAATTTCATATCCCATAATGAAACCAGATGAGAGATTACCTTTTCCAGGGCAGTCCATACTCTTAAAAGAGGACACAGGATCTAAAGCCAACATCCAGGCACTCCTGCTGCTCTCCCCTAGTACAGCCCCAACCCTGAAGACCTCAGAGACAAGTGTTTAAGCAAGCCCAGCAGAGAGCAGAAGAAGACTCTTGCCCTGCACATTACATTTGACAGCCTCAGGGGGAGGAACACCACAGGCACAGTCAGGTCATTCCCATTACATCCAGGAGTGTTGGTGATGCCTAGTAAAACAGCAATGTCTGTCTTGGGGACTTCTGGGGTTACCAGTGGCTCAATCAGGCAGCTCATCTGAGGTTTCTGGCATTCAAAACGCCACTTGGCAGCCATGGGAAAGGAGCAGCTGGGCTCTTGGAGCCTAGGTAAGCCCTGGGGAGGAGGAGAAGCTGAAGATGAGCGTGGGCAGTAGCAGCAAATGGTTGGCACTAGCCCAGAGAGGGGTTGCAGATGTCTCCCAGCATTCCTGGGTGTGTTTGGTAGCCACTCCAAGTGTTGTTTTCCTACATAGTCTTTGCTGACCCTGTTTGCAGCAGGCATTCTTCCTTATCTGTGAAAACTCCAAAGAGGAAAATAGCACATGCCTCTGTGTGTGTAAAGAGGAAGGTATTTGTAAAGAAGTATTTGAAACATGTTTCAAAGATTAACAAAGCTCAGCCAGCTCACTCAGCAGGTGATGGCAGGGCACAGCAGGACGTGGTTCAGGAGCAGATATTGCCCAGCTCTGTTAACGTTTAAGTGGTGCAGTGAGTCAGGAGGACACTGCTCCTGTCCCAGTCTGCTGTCTGGCTCCAAAAAGAAGCTGCTAAGAGAGGAGGTGAGATTCATGCCCCATATCTGGCAGTGTTTTCATCAATCCTCCCAAAGCAGCATCTGTTTATGAACCCAGTGTGTTTAGAAGGTTTCTAGCTCTAGCTAGGATCACAGGGGAGGGAACAGATCGTGGCTTTCTTCTTTCACAGGGATGGAAGGCAGAGATACAGAGATAAGCTGCACACTACTGACATACAGTGTCTCCCAACATCCTGTGGCTGGGCCCTGCTCATGCCAGCAGCAGAAGTGGCTGCCATGGATAGGTTACAGGCCAGTCACCAGCACTGCACTCACCTTTTCCTTGTTATCCATGGTGATGGCAATCTGCATCCTCCTGCCCCGTCGGAAAGCCACCAAATGCTCCGTGTCCTCCTCGCCCAGCTCCGGCACGCGGCCCGGCCCGGGGAAGCTCTCGGCGCGTTTCTCGCTGACGATCCTCTTGCCCTGCAAGGGACAGGCTGAGTTAACAACAGCTCCATCAGCCCTCCCAGGAGAGCTGCCAGCCCAAACTGCAAAGGATTTTGGGCTGGCAGAACAGAGAATGAGCCCAACAGTCAGTCCCCTTGGCTTATAAAGCTGCCACCCTGCTTTAAGGGGTCTGTGGTATTAGAGAGGTGTGTCTAGCTGAGCACAACGTGGGCATGGTGGGGTTTACCCTGCTCAGCGGATCTGCAGCATCAACACTGAGGGATGGTTTTATTTTAAGCTTGCATTGTCTTTGAAACAAATGTGAGGTTGTCCCCTCCCCACACAACATGTCCCAGTAAAATGTGAGGCTCCCTTGGAGCATAAGCCTAGAAGGCTGAAGAGAAGGAGAACAGTGGGGTTCTTTCTCTCCAGCCTTGCTCACATAGCATTTCCTCCCCTGAAGTGTATTAGCACTTGATAATTCATCATTTCATGGTCATTGTGTGTTCGTATTTCTGAATTTTATTCAGCAGTGGAATACTTTAGAAAACTGATATATAAACTCCTTGAGCAAGGGCAGTTTACCCCTCTCAGATATTATTTCCAGCTGTCTGTAGCAGTGTCATGACTTCACTACATGGATTTACATCTGGTTCTTATTTTGTTAATGATCTTTGCTGCTGGCTGATGTCCTGCCAGTGCCCTCCGCCATCAATTCCACAAAATGAGCACATCTTTTGTACAAAAAGACATACTTTTTCTCATTTAAAAGTATCATCTTTCAGGTCAGTCATGTGCCTTTTTATTTTTGCCTTACAAGGAAATGAGAGACTTCATAAGTCATCTCCATCATTATCTCTGATCTTTTTCTTTTCTCTTCATCCATACGAAGTCTGCTCAACTTCACCAGGGATGAAGGCACCTCAGCAGCTTCCCTCTCTAAAGGATGGTGCATTTTACTCTGTTTTCCTCTTTGGGCTCCCACATTTACTGGAGTCTTGATTCAAAGGCTCTCAAAATCTCCGAGGAAACTTCAGTGAAACTTAGGAAACTTTATTGCTACAAAATTGTTTCCAAAAACAAAGAGCACACCCAGACCTCTGATTTGTAGGGAAGACTTGCAGTCAGGGCCTTTGCCATGACGTGTGATACCTAGAAGCCTCACATTAGCCTCATCTTCCCTCAGCTCTGCCAGGAGTGCAGATGTCAGCGTGGAGGGAGCCTTGCTGTGCACAGCCTCCGTCAGCGTGACCTTTTTTACAGCTTCTCAGTCACTGAGCTTCCTAGCACTTGATAAATGTTTTAGGAGACACTGGGGTATTTCCAGCAGCAGAACCTCAGTCTCTTATTTATTCATCTTTCACGTCTGTGTGATTTTGCTGTTTCAGCAGAGGCAGTTCTTGAGTCAGCCCGATGCAGGGGAGAGGAGTGGTCCCTGCTCTGCCTGTCCTGTCAGCCCCAGGTGCACAGACACGGTGGGACCTTGTTACACATTGCCTTGGGGATGTCCAGCTCTGCCTTTGGGTTCAGCAATCCTAGGCTGTACTGCTCAGGCTAGAGCCTGAACTGGAGACTGGCCTGGCTCTGCCCTACCCAGAGCACTGGTACAAGGTGTTTGGCATTCTAGTTAATATAATCTTTTATTAGGAAAGTAAGCCCAGAGGTGGTTTAGAAGGTAAAAGCAAGCTATTAATCCACAAGTTGTACATCAAACATTTATTCATCTTAAGTCAACATCTGTTCCCTAGAGCTCTTCAGAGTTTAGGTGTTGATGGCTCATCCTTTAGCAGATAACAGGGTCACAGATACCTCTTGCCAGAGAGGTCTGGCCCTGGGAGGATGTTTGAAGGTGACTTCATCACTTGCTGTCTGAGACAGTCCCTCCTGAGGCCCAACACAGAGAGCTCTGTGCCCAAACACCTCGAGCAAAACAGAAGCCTCAAAGAGCATCACAGGATTACAGGGAGGTGACACCTTCCCTGGGCCGCTGGATGTTAAAAGGCACAGTGTGAAGGCTGGTGTGTTGGCAAAGCCTTTAAATCCTGCATTTGTTGAGCAGATGGCAAGGAAGACTCAAAGGAAATGCAGGAAACAGCTATTTAACACAACTGTGGTAGCTAGACACATCCAGGCTGCGAGACCACCAGATTTTCTGTGTAATACCCTTTGCCCTGCCTCCCTTTTTACCCCTCCTTCCCTCCTTTCTTCCCTCCCTCCCTCCCTCCCTCCCCATTCTGCTTCTGGCTAAGCTGCCTTGCCTGAAGGCACATTCTGCTAAACGAGCTGACATGTGTCTTCTTCCCCTGTTTCCTATTTTAACAGTCTGGGTGATGTCCTAGCCTGCTTGTCCCACATTGGGAAATCCTGGTCGTTGGTGCCCCAGCTCCCAGAGTGAGAGATGTCATATGAGGAGAGCGCCCTTGCAGAGCCAACAGGGACAGAGAGCAGGGACACAGCCACAGTGTCTGGCAGAGCCACCTCCTCCCCTCCACAGGGCTTGTCCCGGGTCATTCCCTGCCTGACAGAGATCTGGGGCTCTGGCACCAGCTCTTTAGCTTAGTCAGAACTACACCACTCCCCTTACAGAGACACTGTAAGGTGAGATGTGCCCATCTCATGTCTGAGGCATGCCCCAGATTGCACAGGCAGTGTCAAAAATACTCATCCGAAGAGTGCCAGGAAAAAGAACATGGGAACAAAGGAAACCCCTGGACTTCTGTCCAGTTTGTGCCACTTTCCAGCTGGTTTTCCTTTGGGGTGTCTTGCTTGACTATGATTTGGGTTATTGAGGATTGGATGTGAGTGGTTTTCTGCACAGCCCAGCAGCTCTGGTGCTGGGACCTGGCAGTGGTCACAGCAAGGATGGTGGTGCCTCATTCAGTCACACCAGTGTCACCAAGCAAGTCCCTCTTTCCAGGCACAGCAACACAGTTTAACACCAGAGTGGCCCAGGAGGGCAGTGAGGTGACCGATCCCTCAGAAAGGGAACTGACTACACATGGCTGGGTGGAGGGTGCTGCTGAGGGGGTTAGCAAGGCCTGAGAGCTGATTCCTGGGAATCAGATACAGAGAGGGAAGCATGTGGCAGCCCTGAGGTCATGCTGAAGAACTGCGAAATGAGAGGAAACAAACAGTAAGGGAACTATTCCCGTTGGACGTGGCATGCTGGGCAGAAAGCACAAGTGAGAGGCAGAACAGAAGCCCCTTTGTAAGTCAAGAGGCTGCAGTGTAAGAGGAATCCTCTTCCCTACTCACCTTTGCTTTGTTGTCCATGGTAACAGCCAGCTGCATCCTCTTCCCCATCCTGAATGTGAACATATGATCTGCTTCCTCCTCCTCCTCCTCTTCCTCACTGCCGATGCCGAACCCAGGGCTTGTAGCACAGGGGCTTCCCCATTTCTCACTCACCACCCTTTTGTCCTGAAAAATGAGCCACATCCATTAGCAAATCCAGGCCCTTGACTCAGGGATGTGATTCCCTTCCCCAAACACACCTGCACACAAGCGGGGAGGCAGCTACAGAACAGAGAGCCCTTGCCCCCAGGAAGCTGTCTGTGCCCGGCACACTGCCGTGACATTCCTGGGGAACAAGGGGCTTGTTGTCTGCTCAGCAGCAAAACCCACAAAGACAGCACGGCTGAAAAATCCTTTGCACTTACAAATCTGACATTTCAGACTACAATGCCAGAGTTATGGGAAAGAAATGTCATCCTCATCTCTTTCTGCAGCACTCTGAGTTAGCTTGGGAAAGCCTAAGTCCTGCTGGAGGTGGCCTTGGAAGCCAAGTGGATGGCTGAGGGTGGTGCTCACCATCGAGAGGGCTGGGCTATCTTGTCCATAGTGTTCAGTCTGGGTAATTGCATCTTTCAGGTCCTGTATGAGAGAAAAATGTGTGCAGCAGCCACCCCGAGAGAGGCGAGGGCCGTGGCCAGGGTGGGAAGGAGCAATGCACTGGCCTGGATCCAACAACCCGGAGTGCTGAAAGGAGGGTGGGCTGGCTCAGCCGCCTCTGCATGAGCTCTGGCAGAGGAGTTCACCAAGGGTTAAGGCAGGACTGGCTTCCCAAGCCACACGCTGTCAGGATGGGTGGACAGGGCTTATCAGATCTGGTCCAGTTAGAAAGGAAGCCTGGGACTTGTGGCCTTTGGCCCAGGGCCACTTGCTTTGCTCACTCCCAAAGCCTAAGGAGACCATAAGTTTTCCCAGCCTATGGCATTCTCAGAGACACTCCTGATGCCTCAGTGACACACACACACACACACACACACACCTGATACCGTCTGCCTACATATTTGCAGTGATGCTGACATCTGGGACCTGTCCAGGGCCGAGGGTGCCTGTTCACACATGCAGTCATCTGCCTGCTATCTCTGTGTGCACGGGTAGAGGTGCCTGGGCATGGCTGGAAATGTATGTGCAGCACCTAAAAGGACTTTGATCACACACCTCTGCAGAGTTTACCCACCCTTTTCAGGGCTTAGGAGCTATTTCCTCTGCCTCAAAGAACTTTGCTGTGGATGGTCTCTCTCAGAAATATCACTTTGCTGCAGCAGGACTGGAGTGAGAGCTGGCCCGTGGTGAAGGAGAGGCACCACTTACATTGTGAGCTTTGGTGATGGTAATAGTGAGTCCATCCTGCTTGGGCCTCCTGGAGGTAACAGCCATTCCCTCCTGTTCGGCTCGCTTTTTGTCCTCTTCTATTTCCTGAAACACAGATATCACCTTAGCACAAGCCTGTACCTGGATGCTGTTCATTTTCCTGTTGAGTTCTGTTAAACGGACCCACCTCCACCTCTAAGAGGGAGTGGACCAACTTGTGTCCCAGTTGTGGGATGCGGAGGGAGGAAGGTGGCAGTGGGAGAGGAGATGCTGTAGCAGTGAGGCAAGGGTCAGTGTCTGTTCTCCAAAGCAACTCAAGAGCTAAAGGCTAAGCTAAAGGCTGAGCTGAAGGCAGAGCTCTGCCCACCTGCTCTGAGTGTTTCTGATATAAACCTGGTATCTATATAACATGGTCATTGTGACTGTGCTGACAATCTTCTTTACCCTGTGAGCTGAGGACCCCAGATCAGAGCTGGGGAAGGTAAGGACCTGCAGACTCACCTGGTACCTTCGTATCAGCGCTTCGTTCTTTTTCCGCAAAGCCAAGATTTTCTTATCAAGTTCAACATCTTTCTGCTCTTTCTTCCTTAACACGGCATCATCCACAGCAGCATCCTGGAAACAGAAGGAGCAAAGCTCTTCTCAGTCATCACACCGACAGGATAAAACCTGCTCCTTCTGTCTGGACAGGGTGGGAAGTGAAAGAGTCTTTCCCCACCACTTCTCCCTGACTTTTTCCTGACAGAATTGACTTTCCTTTTCTTACCATTTTTGTTCAGCAATGAGGAAGTTTGAGCACAGCGCTGCTGCCCCACTTTGATGGCTGTCAGTGGGCTCCAGAGATAACACCCTGCTTATCTGCATGGTGTACATGACCTTCATCTTTGAGTGTTCTCAGCCATGGAGGAGGTGTGCTGGGCCTCAGACATCAGTGAGGGAAAGGCAGCAGAACCTGCTCATGGCACAGACCGCAGCTCCTGCTCCAGCCCAAGTCCACTGGCGTCCCCAGTGAGGGGTATCTGATCTAACAGCCACTGCCAGGGGCTGCTTCACCAGGACACAGGGACAAAGGCACACGTCTGTGTCCAGGTGGGACAACAGGAACATTTAACCTGCCTCCACACATTCTCCTGTTGGACAATGGGATTTTGTCAAGATCTGTAGGAAAACAAATGGCTTTCCCATTGCCATCCATCATCGGGTATGCAACAGGTGAGCAGATTGCCTGTGTGGGTGGAAACACTTCCATGGGCATTTTGCAAGGCTGATTAAAGCCAAATTCGGTGTTTACCTGAACAGAAGCTATTCTGGGAGCACTAAATTGGCAGGTTCACTGTTTACCGAGCGCTGGGGTGTTGGCTGCTGAGGGTGGGATCAAAGTGGTGCATGCCCTCAAACACACCCCTTTCATCTTCCGATTCTTTTGAAGGAGAACTGGCAGAGCTGCCGGCTCGAGCAAAATTTTAAAATTCCTGTAGAGGTTGTATTTGTGCTCTTCTCTTTTCAAAGCAAAAAATGGAAAAGGCCTGTCAGGTTGTTCTCGCTCTGCCCATTTGTCAGCATTTTGTCTACGCTGCAAGACGGCTGGTGTCAGGGGGGGAGGGAGTCTTTCCATTTCCAGCTGGAAACAAGTCACTGGAAGGAGAGTTTGCTGGTGTTCGGCACTCCTCCTCCACTTTACTGACGAAGCCATTAAGGTGCTTCTCTCTGCACAACCTGTTTCAGCAAACGCTGGGAGCAGTGGGCGAGCGGTGGTCGCTGGCCGCGCACCCGGGCCCCGCGGCCGAAGCGCTGAGCAGCGAGCGGAGCCCACGCTCAGCTCCCAGGGGCTCACCCATTGTACACTTCAGCCCAGTCAGCGTTTGCTCGTCAGCTGCCGCCCGAGCCAGCCGTTAACACGGGGCCGTGCCCTCTCCCCCTCTTCTGGAACGAACCCGGTGCTCCAGCCCGTCCTGCAGCTGATGCTCAGGATGGAAAGTGGCTCCACCGTGCCCCAGAGTGAAGCTCTTCCGGGGAGCCAAGGTGCCCGTATGTCATCGCGACAGAGAGTTACAAATGGCTTTGGCAGAACAAACGTGCGATGGCTTTGAATCAGCAATCAGCTGAACCCAAAGCCTCCCCAACAGCCGGGCAGAGCCACGGAACGAGACGCTTCCTTCTATCGCAAATTAACATGTCACGAAAGGAGCAAATGGAAAGCTATCGGCTTCAGGCTTCAATGAAATGACGACATCCCGCTGTGTCACAGCCCCTCTCCTAAGTGGCACACACACACACACATGGGCTACGCAGCTCCTTGGGGGCTGGAGGGACGCGTCGCTCCACACTGTCTCTGCGTGCAGCCTTTCCCCGCACACTTCTGTGATCGCCTGCTTCTCCAGCCAGACCTCGCAGGCAGCAGGGTTGGGAAAGTGTGAAAGGCAGGCGGTGGGGGGAGGGAAAGGGGACAGGAGCGGCCCGCACTAACGCTCTTCTGCGTCAGCAAATGTATCCGCTCTTTTTAAGAAATATCCTCTTCCTTGACAGCTGCAGCTGAAGCCCTCACCAGCACAGGCACCATCCAGCACTGCCTGCGTTTCTGTTTGTAATCTGCCTCCCGGGAGGCACAGTGTCCTGAGCCAGCCACAGCAACCTGGCCAGGGATGCAAACCCCGGCACCCCAAACGCGCCCCCCCAGCACCCCTCCCCGCGGTGCGGCGCGGCTCGTTTGCTCCCCGTGCCTGCTGGCAGCCAGGCGAGGCAAGAAAACAACAAAGCGGCAGCCACCGAAAGGCCACCCTGAGGGACGCGAGCGCGAGTCCTTGAGTGGCCTTTCGGGGTGAGGGACCCCAGCGCCCACGCCCCTCCCAGGCCCCGCGCAGGCAGCACTCACAGCTCGGTGCATGTTGGACATCGGCGGCGGAGCCCGGCGGATTCCAGAGCAGAGCTAAAAGAGGAGAGCCATCAGACGGCCTTTCTCAGCACTGGTTGCACAGCATACAAGATCATGTTTTGATTACAAAAGCCTCGTCTGGGCTCCCAGCCAAGAGCACTGGCTGCCTAATATACCAAGCACAGACAGGGTTTGGAGTGCCTGTGTCCTCCTCTCCAATCTCACTCTCTTTTTAAAAGAAACACTCCCCCTTTTCCCCCCCTCCTGACTCCTTTTAACTTCCTGATGCCACAAGCCCTCGTTCAAAGTGGGAAAAGCCGGGTGAACAATGACGGATGGATCAGGCAAACAGCTTGGCTTCGCTGCGTGGCCATTCACGGGCTCGTGTTGTTTGTTATGCATGGCTGGCTCCACGCCTGGCGGGGCCGGGAAATATCTGGGGTCCTGGATGTCTTGTGAGTGTGAGTGTGTGCACGAGCCTGCATGGGAAAATATGGGTCAGATTTGCCTTTTTCTGTTTAATTTCAGTATTCTCTGGGAATGAGTTCCCCACTGTTCAAGTGGGCCTTTCTTTCAGGAAGGAGCAGAAGAGTGCTGTGGGGTGGGCATCACCAGCTGGCAGCAGGACTAGCAGGAAGCACACAGCCAAAGCAGAGGGACTCCTCTAAGTCCCTGTCTGAAAGCTGCCAAAACAACCCTCAGAATAGTCACAAATAGCAGGGGAGCTTTGAGGGAACAGCATTCAGCTGCTGCATCTTGGGTCGCCACATGAACCCTTACCTCACCACAGAATATCCTGAGTTGGAAGGGACCCGCAGGATCATCCAGCCCAGCTCCTGGCCCTGCCCAGACACCCCAGCAATCCCACCCTGTGCCTGAGAGCCTTGTTCAAACCCTCCTTGCACTCTGGCGGCTTTGGGGCTGTGACCATTCCCTGGAGAGCCTGTTCAGTGCCTGACCACCCTCTGGGGGAAAGAACCTTTCCCTGATATCCAACCTAACCCTCACTGACCCAGCTCCAGCTGTTCCCTTGGCTCCTGTCCCTGGTCACAGAGAGCAGAGATCAGAGCTGTCCCCCCACTGCCCCTCAGGAGGAAGCTGCAGACCCTGGTGAGTCTTCTCCAGGCTGAACAAACCTCAGCCATGGGTCCTGTCCATGTGCTACATTGTCCCTCAGCACAGACTGGCTGCCCTCTTCCTCTGTCCCGAGGGACACAGACCAAGTGTGAGGCAAACAGGAGATGGAAGCACACCAGGGAATGTTTTATTGCCCAAGGACTGATACACAGCCCAACCTTAATGTGGGCCCTGCTACGTTCATATGTTAAAAAAACCAGCCTGGTCCACTGCTGCCCATTGTGCCTTCTAAGACCTTTGAGCAGGTCAACTCCTCACAAAACCCAAGAAGTCTGACCTGAAACCCAGAGTGGTTTAAGGGAAACCTGCCAAAGACTTTACAGAACTCAGAATCTGGTCCCTTCTCTGCACATGACTTGGGCTGTTGGACATCAAGGCTAAGGCACTAAGGAGCTGGAAGCACAGCTTAGTGAAAGCTCCTGGAGGGACAGACTGACCCATATTAATTAGTAGCTACTCAATGATGAAAGGAAATTGAAACCATTTCCAAGGCAGTGCCTCTGGATTCAGGCTTGATGGAGCAAATGAAGGCTCTGCTGTGGGTAGAAAATTGGGAAAAAGTCACAAGAGCTTTGCTGGAGCCCAAGCGCTTGTCAAGAGGTTTGTGATGGACAGGGCTGTGCAGGACATGTAAAGTCATATGGAGCTTTACCTTGCCCTGGGAACACAGGGGAACTGTGGGATGGGGCTGCCTTGGTTCTCCAAGCTGGCATAGTCTCTTGTGAGGGTGGTGTGATATCCCAGTTTTGGCTGGGCTGGTGGCCACTGGGACAAGGCCAGCCCAGGGAGTCAGTGTTCATGGAAACTCTGTGGTCCAGCACTGGTGCATTTTCCTGTTTGTGTGGTGGTCATGTCTCTGGCCTCAAGGAGACTGCACACTGTGCTAATGCTGAGGTTCAGGTTAAAACACAGACCATTATCCCAAACCCCAGGGCCGGGTTCTGTGTGCAGTGCAGGGTGAACACCACATGCAGCTGGGTCCATTGTGCTGCTCATGTCATGCTCAAATTATCAAGGCTTAAGCCAAGAGCTCACAAGGAGTTTCTCCAGACCTCTCCAGACCTCACAGCCTATGTCCCTGCCATTCCTGGCAGTGTTGCCAAGCTCTTCCAACAATTAGCTGTGCCAGGAACAGGGGTGAAGATCTCTAAAATACCTTTGCCTTTGCTGATGTCCCTGGAGAGTTGCATTTCCCTCCAGGGCAGTGTCGGCTGCTCCTGACCTCAATACAAAGAGCTGACATGTCTCAGCTGTCCTTTACCATGTCTGAGTGGCACAAATGACAAGCACCTACTTCTGCATCATCATCTGAGATCAATGGGAACCCTCAGTGAACACTGCAGACACAGAAACCCAGGGGCAAAAGGGCCCAGCCAAGGGAGCAGCATCTGCAGCTGCATCAGTGGGGCAAAACAGGCTGGTTTGGGGACCTGCTTGTGCCCTTGGGACAGTCACAGGAGAAAACAGAACCCTACAAATGTGCTGAGATTTATGTGGTCATGAACATGCACGTATGTTTGATTATTGCCAGCACCGTGGCCAGGAAGGGCTGCAGTAACACCACAGCTGTCCCCAGTACAGAACTGTCAAACCCCTGATTTTCTCTGAAGTGCAGTGTCCATCCCAAGACTGGCACTGCCTTCCCGTGAGGTCTGTGCCTACATCAGGCTCTGGGCAACCCTTCCGGACCATCATCCTGGCACCAGGGCTCCCAATACCCAGAGGTTTGCTTTTGGGAAAGAGAGGAGCCAGAGAAGGTGCCCAGTCTCCTGCTCTAGTGCGTGCGGCGTGCTGGATGCATGGCATTTTGGGAGGCCTGCAGGACTCCAGGACACACTGATTCCTGCTCACATGAACAACCCCACCTGGGTGGCTGCAGTCCTGCTCCCTCCGGCTGTTGGTGGCAGCGATTTCCCACCTGCAGCAGCTGACAGAGTACTTGAGACAGCGAGTGTATCCTGCATCCATGTGCAACAGGAAGGACATCTGGAGAAACCAGCCTCATTACTCACTCAGCAATTTGTACACCACCCCTAGGGTTAATTTCTCTCTTCTTTAAAATCCCAGAAGACCTTTCATAAGCGGGGTGGCCTGATTCTGGGCTCTCTGGTGCTCTGGCTGGTGCCATCTCTGAAGCTGCTCAGCACAGTGGGCACACGGAGTGTACCCAGGCTGGCTCTGTGCTTTCTGCTTCAGCGATCTGTCAGCTCTTGCTAACCTCGGGCAGCCCCTGAAGGAGCAGTCTCTGGGGTGACAGCAGCTTCCTTTAGGAAAGCCTGGAAGCTGGAGGAATCAAGAGGATCCAAAGGGGTTTTTGCTGCACTGCTCTGCTGTGGCTGCGCTGCACAGGAACTATCCTTAAGCACAGCCTCCAGCTGCCTACTTGGAGTCCTTGCTCTCCACTCGGGGCAGAGGTTGCTGGAGATTTTTCTGAGGCAAAAGAAGAAAAGCAGGGCAATGACCTCTCCATTTTGTGCTTGTGACAGTGAAATAGTCCCTTTCTCTAATTGTGTGCTGCAAGGCCTTTCAGTTTTGGCACAAAGAAGCACCCCTGACAGTAGTCTGCCATCTCCCTGCTCCAGGACAACACTCAGCAGCTGGCACAAAGTTTTGCCCCATATTTTATCAGTAAGACTCTCTCTCTCTGCCTTACACAAAGACTGAAGGAAAGAATCTGATTCTTCAAAAAATGCAAACCTGCCTGTCCCGAGAAGCGTTCCTGGCATCCCTTCCTCAAGTCTCCCACCAGCAGGAACTGCTTTGGTTTAAAACCCTCCCTCCTTTTCCTTTTGCACTCCGTGAGCTCCTCCAGACCCACTCAAGTCCCATGCTGCCACTTTTCCCAAGTGCCCTTCAACCAGCCTTATCCTGGCTCCTCTCCATTTTTTGCACGACCGCTGTCGAGTCAACAGATGGCAGTCGGGAACTGCTGGGAGGATCTGGGAGCCGGCTGCCAAAAGCCCACTGAAGGAAGGAGCTGGAGTCTGGCTGCTGTGGGAGGCTGTTTTTGTGTCATGTGTCAGGACTGCAGATAAGGCACAGGGCCGAGTCTCGAGGCACGGCTGTGTGCAGCCATGTGCCGTCCTAGGCTCCCGAGTTGAACCTGCAATCCTTCCCCAGGCCTTGGTGAGAGGGAGGGATGGGAACACAGTCTATAAAAGAGGAGTTCCCAGAGGCCTGGGGGCATTCTTCCTACCAAACACAGAGCAAACTTCCCCACAATAAGCCAGTTTCTCTTCCCTCCCTTGCCTCCTCCAGCTCTGAGTTGTTAAGCAGCTGCACTGCAGGATGAAAAAGGGTTGAGATGTTTCCTCTGGCCAAGAGAAAGGTCAGCATATTCCCTAGACTGGGAGGAGGGACCAGACAGGAACCTTAAATGGGCTTTAGCCAGAGAGACTCTTGGGGATCAAAGGGCTGCTGAAACAGTCCTTTTTAAATGGATCAATATACAATTAAAATGCAAACTACCAAAGAATTTTTAGGAGTATAACCAGTTAAAGGATATAATGGTAGCTTGGTCCTACTTAAAAGCAGTAAGGATCATAGCTGCCTGTTGGTACTGCCCACAGGGATACCAATCGTGGCACAGCACAGAAACATGTCAGGATGTGCAGAGCAGCCCTCTTCCCATTTGGAACAAGATATCCCCTCTTTTCCCCTTCCCTGTGCATCATCCCAGCGTGCAGGATCCTGCCTCAAGTCCTGTGGGTGAGTTCTGTGCATATCCATGTTTAATGCCACCTTGAAAAACCCATGATCTTGTCAGCTCTTCCAATATTTTCTGTTCCTGAAAACTTGTCATACCAGTGTAAGACCTCTGAAGTGGTCATAGGCTGAGCAAATGAAAAATTAATCTGTCCACTTAGCTTTTCCCACTTGCAGACATTCAGCAGGGCTGAATATAGGTTTGCTGACCCTGTTCACTACCCAGCCTTCAGATGTAGGACACAGGACCCAGCCTTGGAAGGGTGTGAGGCTGTGGAAAGTGGCCGGGACAGCCAGTCAGGCAGGTTTTTTCATCTTTAATGGAAATGTAGTCCTTGGAGAAAGCATGGAATGCTGCAGACAGCAACTTGTTTGCCCTGTCATCAGCAGGGGCCCAGGGAGGTTCCCCATTCCAGCCCATGGCTTCAGCCCAGATCTAGGAAGGCACAGACAGCCCAGTGGCCTGGGCTCACGAGCTACAAATGAATAGCCAGGAGCCAGCTTGCTCTTGGCATGGTCACATGGCCTTTGTGAACTCCAAAAAGTCACAATTATTCCACATGTGGTGCTTTGGGGCTACACGAATGGTAGTGACCCACTTTGAGTCTGATGCAAGAAGAAACAAGTGGCAAATTCGGTGCCT
Organism: Orthonyx spaldingii; assembly: GCA_013397795.1. Taxonomy (NCBI): domain Eukaryota; kingdom Metazoa; phylum Chordata; class Aves; order Passeriformes; family Orthonychidae; genus Orthonyx; species Orthonyx spaldingii. The sequence goes on from VZTJ01000083.1 coordinate 170,446, forward strand.
CTTATCCCAGCCAAACTCCATCAAAGCCTAACAAACCACCTCATTTCCCTTTGCCAGCAGAACTCAAAAGCAAGCTCCAGAGACCAACCTTGGCTGCAGGGTCTGAACTGGACTGAAGGCTCTCCATGGGCTCCAGTGGCGCCTCCTCACATGGGTGCTGCATGGATGGGGCCTGGGCTCAGCAGGAAGACTGGCTTTTCTTGTGTGGAGGGCCAAGGTGTGCAGCTGATGGAGAGGACAACACAGGGAGGACCAGTCTGCATGAGGCTCAGAGGCGCCTGGGAAGGGAGGAGATGAAAAGGGGAGTCAAGGTGCCAATTAAATATTAAAGGACCAGTTCAACAATAATTAGTACTTGGGTGGAGGGAAGGGGTGGAGGTGCATGTGATGCCTGGAAATAGAATAGATATTTCCAACAACATTAGAGTGAATATGAAAGCAAACCTTTACTTGAAAGCTTTCAGGCACACAATATGGCAAAAATCGCACGTGGTATAGCAATCCTACAATTTTTATAAGGTTAGTTGATTAGTATATTTATCATATACTGTCCAATTAAAAGGTTAGTTGGTTAGGTAATAATTCCTGGGGTCCCCACTAGCAGCAGTCCAGAGCTTTCCTTTACCCCACTTTTCTTATGTCTGGTCCAGATTCTGGTCCGAAAACACAACCTTCCTGTAGTTGGTTCTCTTCTTGGAGTAACACTAAACAATATTTAGGAATGTGTTTATAAGGTTAGTTTATTGTTCCTCAATGTAGAGAAGAAAGATAGGAAAAGTACTAGAATCTACAGCCATGCTTTAGCAATCTACAAAGCTACAAAGATATGAAAAATATAAAAAGCTAAACATCTTAGGCATCACATGAAGTGCTTGCAGATACTTGCTTGGCTGTGCCTGGCTGCTGAGTGCTTCACTCCAGTGGCAGAAAACTTCTGAAAGTGCAAATAATCCCTGCTCCAGCAGGATGGAAATCATAATTCAAGAGGGTGATACCTTTCTCTGGGCATCCGTTTTGGGTCCCTGAGTGATCTCCTGAGCCAGGTGGTTCTCCCTTGGGAATGTGGATATTTTGTTGGCCCTTCTGACTTGATCTCTGCAGCAGGGCTGAGGTGTTGCTCAGGTCTGGGGACACCGTGCAGTCCAAACACATGGGATTAGGGTGGGCTACAATATAGGGTCTAGAACTGGGTTTGCAAAAAGGAAAAGTTCCATTTCCTTTCTCCCTAGAATACTTTGTTCCCTTCAGTACCTTCAGAAGGAATTGTTTAAAGTGTTATTGAAAATGTTGTTATTGAAACCTTTTGATGAGAAAGGTTTGGAACAAACACTTAAAAATGCCTTTTTCTGGAAGCACCAGCTGAAATACCTGGAGCATTTCTGAAGCTCAGTTACTAACCAAAAAAAAAGCAGAAATATTTCAACAATTTGAGAAGTGGAACCCTTCCACTCTACTCATGTATCTACTCTTGAGCCAAAAGAATGGGTTTTCATCCCCCCAAGGCCCTGATCCTCCTGAAATGGGCCATTTCAGCCAATTTCCTCTCCAAAATGTCCACTGGACCATGTCTGGATGGCACTGACTCACTACCACTGCTGCCATTGGGACCTTGTTCAGGCTGTGAAGATGTTGTAACAGGCAGTCAGTCAAGGTGTGTCACACATCCCAGCGCCTTCTCTGGCCTTCCCCAGGCTGAGAATTTATGTCCCAAATCCTCCTAGGAAGAATCTTTATGTGCAAGGGATGAATTAGTCTGGGCTCTCTCAGGATGCTGGGAGGGAACTGGCTCGCTGTCAGCCACGCTGGGAAATGGTGTGAACATATGGGCGGCTTGGGAGCGAACGTGGCTGCGCTCCCAGCACACAGCACCGCGGAAAATGGGACAATATTGCCACAGCGAGGCTTCCCCTGCCAAGACAAAGCTGAACTGGGTCTCCGTGGGCCTCCTGCCCCTTCAAACACGCTGCAAATTCAGCACATCTCTTATTTGCTTCAGCTTGCAATGTACTGGTGCCCAGAAACATCACTGCCATATGCCTGCAACCTTCTCAGCCCTGCCATTGGGTCAACAGCTACTCACAGGTTTCCAGCACTGCGGGAGCCTCGCAGAACCCTGAGAAAGAGAGAAGGGCCCTGCACGCATCTCTCTGTGCTATGCTGCCTATGGGCCGTGCTCCAGCACACATCTTGGGCAGAAATAACAACTGGCCATCAAAAATGGCCTGTGAGCCTCATTCCTGAGCCCCTTTCAGCCTCATGCCTTAAACTGGTGTATACTGGTGAGGATGCTTCTATCAACACAGACAACTGCACAAATTTTGGATGGTTATGGCCCCTCCAAACCCATCCCAGGTCAGAGCGGTCACAAATGGCACTGAACAAATAGGCACTACATCTTATTCTTTCAGGTAGTTATACTCCTAAAAATTCAAAATTTTGTTGCACCTATGAACTGGAAAAAGGCCATCGTGGACCAGGAGCAAGGAGGAAAAAGGTGGGCTTTGTGGAGTGCAAACATCTGCAACAATGACATTGCTTGTGCCGTGCTTCTGGGACAGCAGCAAATGGAACTGGATGTGTGGAGGAGACCCAACATCTGTCTGGGCCTTCCTCTTCAGGCACCCAGCACCAAGGGCTTTGGTGTAAAATGCAAACGTTCAGACAAACAGCTCTGCCTCAGGTCCTGGCACTCAAGCCATGACTAAAGCACTTTATATCTCTAAATTAGTCCCTCCTGAAGCTGCACGAGGTGGGCAGCTACATTCAGCTGTAAAATAAGCTCTGCACAGTGCAGGTGCCTGGGGCTCAGTTGGCTCATGCAGCGCTGCCCCTGCCAGAGAGCTGTTCTCTGGCTAAGGAAGCAATTTCAGTGGCCGAGACAACCGGAGGTTTATGCAGCAGGAGCAGCCAGGACTGCTGCTGTACCCATGGAAATCTTCCAGCACGGGAGGTGTCTGGCACACTGTCACTGGCTCCGAGCAGCAGAAATACCCTGGCTATTTCATTGCTCCAGTGAGCAGTGACAGACCAGGGTTCATAAGCTGGCTGCAGATCCACAAGCCGTTGCACATTGCCTGGAAACCAGCAGTCTGCTGCAATCCCAGGCAGCTGCGCAGTGATCCCCAGCCTTGCTTTGGCCGTGGTGACTTCAAGGGCTTGGGTGTCCATGAAACTCATGACATGGGTGGGTTTCCACTGTCCGAAACATCACGGTGGTGTCACCACTGCAAGCTGTCAGCTTTGAGAGCGGTTTCCTGAGATGCAGGGCAGCATTGCCTGCAGAAAGAGAGGCAGGGATGCATCCCAGTCCCAAGAGACTGATCCGGACCACTTGGCCTCCATCCTGCTCACTCACCCATCGTGGTTTGCCAGGAACTGTGAAAGAAAGAGTTCTTCTGGATGAAGGATGGTCTCGTCTTGATGGAATTGTCTTGTGGGAAGCATTTATGTTCCTAGAATAGTTTGGGAGCCCCATTTGCTTGTCCTTCCTGCTCACCCTTTGGTTGTTTCTGTAAGGGGAGGAAATCTTGGGATAAGCACATGCCTCCCCTAGGATGACACTGAGATCTGCCCCACCAGTCTCAAACTGGCCAAGCACAGGGAGATGATGGAGTAGCAATAATCCAAATGGCATAATGCACTGAGGAGAGCATCGGCCTCTGGCTGATGGGAGAGGCAGCTCCTCCTCTGCTGCACTGCAGGGGCAAGAGCCAAGCAGGTTTTGAAGGAAGGGACTCCTGGATTCCCAGAGTTTGGCCACCACAGCCAGTCCCTCTCAGCCTTGGCCGTGCAGCAGCAGCCCCAGGAGGGACGTGGGCAGCCCCACTGCCTGCCTCGGGCAGGGCTTTGCAGCCAGCTGGGAGCACGAGCCCTGCTGTAGCCCCTGGCTAAGGGCAGTGAAAAATAATTGATCCGTGTGTTGAATACGTTGCAGCGGTACGGAGGAAACCTGCCAAGCTGTGGGAGTGAGGAAGCGCGATCACCCCCACTTCCCAGACAAGGAGTTCACACCTCTGGCTGAGCCAAGCTAAAGCTGTAAGATGTGCCTGTCTGTCAGAAGCGGTGGGATGTTTATAATCCAGCTGATTCCCAGCATCCTTGCAGCTCCCATGGCTCTATTATTATCATTACTGTTGCAAGAATTATTATTTAGCATCGGAAAGAATGAAAAGGAAATATCACCCATGTCCTTGTCACCACATTAATGCCAGCCAATCTTTTCAGCAGATACCGGGTTTCAGTCTTTCCTGCTGGGCCACACAATACAAGATGCTCTGGAGCTGCTCACGCAGTGGATCTGATCCTGCCGGGCAAGTGACATTTCTGTGGCTCAGGCTCAGAACAGCAGGCTGGTCCCCCGCAGCCCAGCCCAGCAGGGAGCACCACACTGGGCCAGCGGCGCTGCCAGCAGCCTGTCCTCGGAACTCCCTCCTGCTGGGTTTGGAGAGGTGTCGGCCTTCGGTGGGAGACAGTCACCCACCCTGGCATTAGGAAAAGCTTTTTGTTCTTTAAACTGCCTCGGGCATTTAAGTCATTAAGGCAGGAAGGGCTTACTCTAAGCAGCTAGAGGATTAGTGGGAGTTATAGGATACTCTCCGCTCTAATACTCTCCCTTTTTGCTTCAGCTGTTCTGTATGCGTGAAGCAAAAAGGATGCCACCCTCATGAGAAAGAAGGTCATTGCCACTGTGAGGTCCACACACATGGCCACGAGGAAGGAGAAGGTCACAGTCATCGCCACAGCCACACAAAAGATGTTGACAAGGGAGAGGGGAAGGTGGCTGCCGCTCCCATGGCCACACTACGCACAGCCATGAGAAAGCCCCGAGCCCTTCCTACACAAGTCATTGGCATGAGAGCGGCTGCAGGAGGAGCAGCCACCTTCCACAAGCTCTGTGGGAAGCTATCCCCATGCACAAGGGGACACATGTGGCTACCACCCAGCTCAGAGCGATGTCATGGTATGGACAGACAAGGACAGAAGGATCCTGCAGGGAGCTGGACATGCCTGACCTCCCTGTGTTCTCCATGCTTTCAACTCAGTTGTTTCAAACTTACCATCTATTTCCAGAAACCCTTTACTTATTTAATGCTTCTAAAAGCCGGCACTTCGAAACGCTGCCCCGTATCTGCTACAGAGGGTCAGGAGTGCTTCTGGGAGCACTCCCAGCCCGGGCCAAGCAGGAGCACAACTGCGGCGATGAGGGACTTGTCACCCAAAGGATGCCCCGTGCCCCGAGCCCCTGTTCCGCACCCACAAGCTCAGCCCCATCCCCGACAGCCAGGCTGGCCCCGGGGCTCACAGTTCCCCCC
>VZTJ01000083.1:175984-200305 GCA_013397795.1 Orthonyx spaldingii
GCCGCGGAGCGGTCAGCACCGCGGGCACGGACAGCGCCCGCCGCCGCCGGCCATGGAGGCCGCGCCCTCCCCGCCGCGCCGGGAGCCGCCGCCCGAGGGGACGCGCCGCGGCCGCGACCCCGCCTCGCCCAGGTAGGAGCTGCGGGGTCGGGACAGGGGCGCGGAGCCGGTGCCCCGGCGGGTGGGAGCTGCAGCCCTGCCGCCACCCCCGGCTCTGCGTGTGGAAGTGGTTGGTGTCACCGGGTTTTCCTGGGACCAGGGCCCCCCAGTCCCGCCGAGGTGCGTCCCGTCCTCCCACCGCGGGTGCGGACAGAGTCCCTCGCTGCCTGCCCAGCTGCCCACCCGCGGCTCGGGCTCTGGCGATGTGCGCTGCCCAACCGGGACCCTGGTTGCTCCTGCCCCGGGGCCAGGAGTACCATGCAGAGCCAATAGTGCTAGGGGGCTTCCCGGTTTGGCCTCCCGGGCAGGTTTCTATCCTGCAACATGGTGTGCTCTCCCTTCTGCAGCAACGGGAGAGCTATTGTTGGGAAGCTCAGCGTGTTTCAGACAGAGCCTTGTTGCACTCGGCTGTGGGCAAACACGGGTTTCACTCCAAACATCTCCTCCACAAACCCCCGCATCCCTCCTCGTGTCCCTCTGTGCCATATGCTCCCTTACCTGGTGTCTTAGGCCAGCTTGGCAGCTACAATCACCAACATTTTCTGGAAACGTTAAGAAGCCCATAATCACGGGCAAGGAGCCATCCCATATGCACGAGCACATTGGCATTTCTTAGACCAGGGCAACAGACCTGAGCTCTTCAGCTTCTGTTTGACCAGAGCACAGCCCGCGGTCAGCAGCACACAAATCCCTTCTGAAAGGCCAAGGGTTTAATTTCTGTCTGGTACAGGATATTCACGCCCAGACAGCCCCACCCGCCCCGGGGCACTGACAGGGCACTCACGGCTCATCAGAGGCTCTGATGTCCTCGGCCAGAGGCTGCCGTGCCTATGGGTCTTGGTGTTCAGTGACTCTCAGACACTCCAGCGCTGGTTTAAGCCTCGTGCGTTCAGTGGGGTCCGAGCTGTCGCTGGAGCCATTTTCTTTGCTTTTCTGAGTACTCCTTGTCCATTCACACAGGTCTTGAAATGAGCACTGCAGCCTGTGAGAGGTAAGTTAGAGAGTTAAGCCACCTGACACAGGTGTAGTGTGAACTTCACCCATGCTGCTCACTCAGACTTAGCTCTGTGGTCCCCACCCTCTGCCCCAGCCAAGACTCTTCATCATCAATGCTCACCTCATCATCATCAATGCTCATGGGAGCCTCGAGCCCTCCGTGTCTGGCTCTATCCCAGAACACGCACCCGTACCCACGGCAGCAGCAGCAGCTGCCTGGGGTAAAGGTAAGGCTGTTCCACGAGTCAGTGGAAAGGATTATGAAACTAAACTTTTCCTGGCAGACTACGTGGGAAGCAGAGTTTTGCAGTCTCATTAACTTTTCATGATGATTTAACACACTCAGGAGTCTCACTAACAAAAAGACTGTAGGTCTTCTCAAAGGTATGCACGATCTTGCTGCCAGACTGAGAAAGCAAAACAAAAGAATTCCACAGGAACTGTTCGGTGCACAAGGATTTGCCGCAGCCAGAGGAGGAGATGGATTGCTCAGGAGTGCCTGTCTCTCCCTGTCAGGGAGAAAGAGAGCTAGATAATGAGGTGACAGTGAAATGCAGCGAACCCTTCCCTAATCCCAGGGAAAGGGCACTCTTATCTCCTTAGAAAATACAAGGAAAAAAGCTCTTCTTCTCAAGAGCTCCACTGCGGTTTTGCTGGTGGTATGTTCAAAGAGAAATTTAAATTCCATTATAAAAGCACATTCTTAAAAAGTCATTTACAGCTCTCCAGGAAAAAGCTATTAGTCTAGATGGAAGCTGACCTATAGCACATGGATTTAATCCAGAAAGAATTAATATTTCCTTTTCATTTGGGATCACTTGTACAGCTGATATGCAAACAAAACTTTGCTAGAGGAAGAAAAAAACAGGGAAAGAAAATAAAAGTACCTTCCTTTTTTTTAATGAATGAAATTTCGTGGCACTTAATGGCTAATTGAGCAAAGGCTCTTCATGAAAAAGGGCTCTGGTTGTAGGCAAGGTACAGACTTCTGCCCTTTTTCTCCTTGTTTTTATTCCCCCTTGAGATTCGTCTGTCAACAGGAGAAGTTGTAGTTTGAGTCAGGCATGAGACAGCTCCATTCACTCGGTAGGTGTTTCCCATCTTTCATATGCAAAGTGCTGCTTTCTTGATCCTCTCTTTAGTATGCAAAGGGGGAGATGATCTAGTGAAAAAAAAAGCAGCGCTTGTAGCAATGGGCTTGGGGACGAGGGTGGAATTAGGCAGACCGAGAAAGGAGCCATTCCTGCAAAAGGCTGAATATTTTTGGTCCATTTCCCTCTCAGAACCACCTGTGCTCTCCTGCTGCTTGGCTCGGGCCAAGGGGGACAGCGAGACCAGGGAGTGCCAAAAACTGGAGTGGCTTAGGAAAAGGAAGGAGACTGTACACTGCTACTTCCCTGCCCACAAAGCTTCCTCCATCCCCCTCTGTGTCCTGCAGAGCGAAACCATCCCGAGGGGAACGTCCTGGGAGCAGGCGGCCAGCACGGAATGTTCCCAGTAACCCATCCTGCTGGGGCCAAGGGAGCAGGTGAAGCCCAAAGCCAGGTCCTGCAGCCTTCCTCCGCGGGGCAGAAGGATGCTGGTCCCGGGAACACGGAAATACTCCGTGCCAGGGGGCGGACTCACAGCACACAGCCCTTGGCTCTGCCACAGAGCCTGTGTCCCAGCACTGCTCCACATCCCTGCAGACCTGGAAGGGCAGGAAGCTGTCTCCTTAGAAATCCTGACCCTCTCTTGCCTGGTTCCTTGTGGGAAGAAGCTCCAGTCCTTTTGCTGGTTCCCACACACAAGGCAGGCTGTTTGTGCCCTGGTGCTCATCTCAGAGAAGCGCTGCTGCACTCACAGTGACTCGGGCAGGTCCACAAATTGGATTATTACTCTGTCTAGACATCTCAGGGCAGGAGACAGGGAAGCAAACAGCGAGAGCCACACAGATCACTGCTGTGGGTTACAGGAGCAGTCAGCCCTAGTCCATCCCTTCCCTCACACCCCTTCCCACCTCCTTTTCCAGCATCTCTCTGGTTGCATCCAGCTGAGCCTAGAGAAGGAAATGGAGGCTGTCAGCTGCCTCTGTAGGCTTTTCTGCAGCCGAGACACCATTTATGCTCACTTAATCCCAAAGATATCAAATATCTGACACAGCCCAGAGTAGGAATGAATGTTAAGAACAAAAGTCTTCGTTAGTGTCAGCATAGCAAGCAGAGTCCAGTGTGGTGCTCTGCCCTCTTCTGCTCATGTCTGACAGCAAACAGACATCAGAAACCCCCAGCAACATTTTTCTAGCACAGTTCAGAGTCCTGAGGGCCCAGAAAAGTAATAGCAACATGGTTTCAGTCAAAGAAGGACCAGCCTTCGTGTCTGGTGCAAACCTCAGCAGACCAAAGGTTAAGCTCACCAGCACTGCAGCTAATTGCGAGAGCAGCAAGTGGAGACTTGAACTCTGCAGAGCTGCCAGCAGTGATTATCTGAACCAATCATTATTTGCAAGCTCCAGGTTTCCCTGGAGATGGTGGATAACCAAGGTCACATCGTCATGGAGCTGGAGAGGGATGAGCATAAGGGAACTCATATCCGGAGCATGATTGGCAGAGCTGTAATTGTTTAGTCTGAAGGGGAGATAATGAAGAGAAGTCACATGTGAAGGATCCAAACTTGCCAAAGTTATTCCAGAATCTGAAGTCACTGAGCAGGCCAGGGACTGAGTTAGGAGACGACACGCGGGGGAAGAACAGAACTTGACAGCATTTCACAGCAAAGATGGTAAACAAGGAGAGTGTGATTTCATGTGAAATATTAGACTCAAAGCTACCAACGGATAGCAGAAAACCCAGAGGCAATCTGCAATATCCAAGAGTTTGGCATCTGCTTTCCCCACCAGGAGGTTTTGTAGCCGAGGGGTTTTTGGAGGAAGGATTTTTCATTGCATGGTCTCCTGTCTCTCCCTGACCGTGTTCAAAGTGTATTTTGCAAAAGCCTTTTTGTTCTGTCCAGTGTCACATATTCACCCTCAGATGAGGCAGACAGGCTATTTAAGTCATGAAAAGCCTCTGGTCCCCGATTACTGTGCAGATCCAGCAGTTTAGAGGGATAGGAGTTTTGCTTTTCCTTTGAAAACAAAAAGATCTGAAATATAGTACAGGTGCAGGAACACCAAAACACAAGATATCAGTGCAGCAGTGTCTTTATGAATTATTATGTGCTGGAGGAGAGCATTACCTATTTCAAGTGTGCAAAAAATAGGGAAAACAACAGGATCAAGGTCGAGGAAAAAAAAGAGTAACTTAGAGGCAACAAAAAGGGAGTGAGAAAAGATCTAGACCTTGTCAAAGCATAACACTACCGTGACCTCAGCTCTCTGGTGAAAATTCCCTGCAGGACAAAACTACAAACCACAAACAAGTCACAGGACACATGGGGAGAGAGAGATGATTTACACTTCAAGCTTGAGAGCGTGGCTTGAGGGACCCTCCAGGTCAGCAAACAACCTCTGCCCCTGCAGCTCACCAGCACTGTAGGGGATGTGGTGGTTTAGCATCTTCCCCTCAGATTGCCTCTATAATTAGTACAGAAGTGCAACGACTAATTAAAGATGTAATTTAATTTGTTGGCTGCCACAGACCCTGATCTTTCCCCAGTCTGTCTGCAGTGCTCCTGCCCTGTGCTGCACCTGAATGCCTCCCCATGCAGGGACGACTCTGATGAGGCTGTAAGGACCCCAGACAGGAGCTCAGATTGCATCTCCTGAGCAGCTTTGCTGGCACTGCGTTTGTGATCTCGTGTATGACAAGTGTGCAGCCTCCTGTTGTGAGCTACCTTTACACAGAGCTCTAACACAGACCACACGCTTGGAAGGCCAGGTGATCCTGTCACTAATCCACCTGGGACAGGACAGCAAGGACTTCAAGCCTATTGTTGATGTTATTTGACAAGTTCTGGGGGTGACTGGGCTATCATTGTCACAGTTCAGGAGCTCCTGCTTCGCCAGCAGCTCTCCCTCTTGCTGCACTGAACCAGCTCAGGTCTTACCAGTCCCTTGCCTTGCAGCTCAGAGGCAAATGAGCACTGGAACTGCTGGGGACAACCTTATCTCAACCTCATCTCACTGAGGTGTGCACACACCTGTCTGCTGGTGTCTGGCACCCGCTTCAGCACAAATACTGACTTCTTCCCAGCTACTTTGCATTTGCACTTCAATTCTGGCTTCTGAAGTCAGGACCCAGGAACGTGCTGTCCATGCCTGTAACTGCTGCAGCTTTCTTCAGGCTTGGAAACTAAACTTGGCATTGGATGGTGCTTAATCAGTCAAGGTTTCTCTGTTGCTGGTCCCTGGACTGCAGTGTGCAGTGTGCCAGTGAAGCTGAGTGTGATGCCTGTGCCACTGGTGTAACTGCTACCACAAACATTACTCTGCTGTAATGGTTTGAATGAAATAAGCCTATTTTGTACCATCATGAAATACAGTTTATCAGTGTTGATAAACTCAGCTGATGTTGGAAAGTACACAGCACAGACTGCCAAGGCCAGGATGTCCTGCTTTCTGGAAAAAACAGCAATTTCCAAGCAATACTGAGCTAATAGAATTGTCCAGATTCTTTTGTCTTTGATAATCTCATGACGGTTAACTTTGGGTGCAATTCCAGAGATGTGTAATCACTAAAATTCTGCCTTTTGCCATCGCTGTGAGAAAAAGAAATGAGAGGGACTCTACAAAATTTAAAAAAGATCCCTTCCCCAACTTTTTATCCTCCTTTTTTTCCCTCATTACACCAGGTGCCTGAGGCTAAAGTTCATCTCACTGCAGTCTTGCTCCAACACTCATAATTCTTTGATGACTTGGGACACTTTGTGATTCTGGCTGGCCTGAACTGTTCGTCCTATTTAATCCTGGACACCAGGCACTGCAGCAAGACACATAATTCAGCTGTAAGGGACCAGGGCACGTGCTCTGAACAAGGGCCAGAGACTGCTGGTGTTTGCTTCTCTTGGGACAGCAATTCCTAAAGCATTTTTGGGGTCAGAAGAACCTCAGTCTATTGTGTGTGAAGGGGTTTTTGCTGTCACACAGACTAAGCATTATAATGCAAAGTATTATTCAAACTTTCTCCAAGCTAGCAAAACCTCTCAGGCTCCATAAATCAAGAACTATAGGAATGAAATAATGTTTTTAATTCCTTGGAGAGAAGAAAGTGTATCCTGCAGACATCATTACTTGGGAACTGGAGTCTGCAAATGTTCTGTCTCAGTAAATTCAGCAGCCAGAGGACAGTCAGGTTTCAAAGGATCTACAGAGATCCCAGTCCGTCCCCTCCCTACAAGACAAGACCAACAAAATCTGTTGCTGTCGTCCTTGGGAGATGTGTGTCTAAAAAGTTCCTGAAGAGCCCAGTGGAGCATGCAGGACATGGGAGCCATTAGGGAATGTGCCAGGCTGGAGGCCAAAGCCCCTGTGACACATCACAGCCCTCAGGTTCATTGCTCAGCTGTGTGAGTGCCAGGCATGACTCACTCTCCTGCTGACCCAACATGGAGCAGTGCCAGTCCTTCTGCAGAGCAATCACACTAATTAATCCTCCCAAGGAGCGCAGATAATTGAGTGGCTTCTTCACATGCAGATTCCTTTGGTTTCTGAATGCCCAGGCCTCTGTAATCTCTCCTGGTTTAGGAACCCCCCTCCACAGTGAAATATCTTGGGAGAATGTGGGGCGGGGGTGGGGATATTACCCAATTTTTCAAACTTTTGGAGCAGCACATACAAAGGATGGATTAGAGCATTCTCCATCACTTGGTATCCCTGAGTGAGTCCAGATGTCTTTTTACAAGCATAATTCAGTCAGCCCTAAGGCTGACTCCTGGTACAGGACACAGTGGCTGAGGTTTGACGTTTGTGTTATGTGGGAGGTCTGTGGGCATCTCCAGTTCTCAGGATGTGGCTCCCCAGCGCAGCCTTTCAACCTCTCCACTGTTTTACCTCTCCCTTCATTTCTCTCACAGGGAAAAACAAAGTGCAGGACCTTGCCAGACCTGCCTTGCCATGCCAGAGATTGGAAACGCTGAGCTCAGCTACAGTGGCACTTCCTGGGAAAAAATCTGCCCAGTCCATCACTGCCCCATCCCTGCATCCCCCGGGCTGGGGGAAGACAACCTGCCCTCCTCCAGCCACACGCTCGGGCCAGTCTCCAGCCAGTCCAATGGCCAGGTGCCATCAAGCTCCCAGGACTCGCAGCAGCACCACCCATACTACCCCTGCAACCAGGAGGAGTCCCGAGGCAGCTACGGGCTGCCCTCGCTGCCTGGGCACGGCGAGAGGCCCGTGCTGTGCTCCCACCTCTCCAGCGGCGATCTCGTGCCAGCTGCCCACCACGAGGCCTCGGAAAGCCCCTGGAAGCAGTGGTCCCCCGGGCAGCGGCGGCCGCTGCAACACCACGTTGTCACCGTCAGGTGAGGGGCACTGGAGGGCGGCTCAAAGGAGCATCTTGCACACTCGGCAGGCAGAAGTGGGAGGGATGAGCAGGGGCTGAGCTGGGATGTGCATGGAACGTGGGTTCTGCAGCAGCTGCCCAAAATGCACGGAGGGCTCCAGTGTGCTCTCCACCTCTGCGTGGGTGTACAGAGAGCTGCCATTGCTGTGCCAGGGAGAGGTGGGATTGCCTTCTCGACTGACCGGCTGGCCAAAGCCAAGGTCACTCTGTCACTCCTAGGTCACGTAGCTGTGAACATGCCCATCTTCCTTCACCTTGGTATTTTCTCCCTTTGCACTCCAAGCCACCCAGCTGCCAGTCCTTTATCTTGGCAGAGTTGGCAGTGATGGGAGCAGAGTTCATTCTCCTGCCCCCACAGAAGCTGCTGCCAGTGCTGGAAGGGAGCAGCAGCAGAGGGTAAGCACTGGCTACAGCTAAGCTCTGAGAGATACAAAAGGGGGAACATTATTTGGCTTTCCAGGTTGGGCAGCAACCAGGGTATGAATTCTTTGTTGTCCATGACAGAATCCATTTGTGTGCAGAGTGCCTGAGCTAAAACCTCTGCTCCTTCCAGCCAGCACCATCCTCCCTCCTGTGTGTGCCTTTTGGAGTCCACTCTTGGCACAAGAGATCGTGATGCCTTCACTGCCACAGCCATAGCAGCCACTGACTCCTGATAAAAGATGGCACAGCATTCCTTCCTTGCCCGTGTACAGCATTGCAGTGTTAGGCACAAAAGCCCTTTACAGTCTCATTTTCCAGCCATTGACAGAGGATTTAATTTGCTTGTGTTTGTGTAGAGGAACTGCAGTCAAAGGAGCCTGGATCCTTTTTCTGAATCCTTTTCCTGGATCCTTTTTCACTCATATGCTATCAACAAAATTGCCAACCACATCCTCTGTAACAGGTTATTTAAGCAGGAAGCACAGCTGGATTGCAAATCCCTGGCAGAGTGTGCAGCACCAGCAGTCAGAAAAGTGATAACATAATAATGCCAGAATGAGGTTTTTAATCCAAGCAAATCTGCTTGAGGAGCTATTGTGAGGGAATTAGCACAGGACGGGCAGCGCACTGCCGGGGAGAGACCTCGCTTGGATAATCTGGGGAGGCCTTTGCTCTGCCCCTCTCTGTCCCAAATCTACAGAGCATTAGCGTGACGAGCGAAACACAGCATCATTTCTCATGTGAGCCACCGAGAGTGACTCTGCCACGGGGAACTCTCCTCCACTGCTTTTCCATTTCTCCCACTCATAACAAGGCTGGGAAGGATGAGCTGCCCCAAGGTCACCAGTTGGCTGCAGCATGGAGGGGGGGCCATGTGCCCAACACAGACACTGGAGTGCAGCAGGACCTTCTCCCAGCTCAGGCAGGAGTGTCGGAGGGTGAGAGGAGGAAGGAGCACTGGCTGAGCACAGCTCGGCACAGTGGAAGGAGGTGGGAGCAGTTCTCTGGAAGCTGTGTCCAAGCCAAGGCCATGCAGACTGGGGTGTGTTTCAAGGGGATGTTTCAGTGCAGGGAGAGCAGAATAAAAGGTCCTGCAGGTATCTGACCCACCAGGATGCAGGTTTTCTGTCAGGATGCCAGTGGAAAGCTTGTCCTCAGGAAATCATCAATAAACTTTGGATCCGCCGGGGAAGGCTTCTTTATTTCCCCCCTCAGAGCCCTGCAAGTAGGAGTGACAAATGCTCCTCTGTGAAGAAAATCCTGCTAAAATATTTTTAGCAGCTCCTCTGGCATTCTGCTCCTATAGCCTGAAAAGACACTGTCTTTGGAGGGGCCCAGGAAACAAATGAGGGTCACCTTTTTGGGAAAATCCTCGCTGAGCTAAACAGGAAATAAAAACTATCTACAATTGTTCTTAGCCCAACTCATGAGATTTAATCAAGAGGTTTAGTTTTGTCAGGAAACATTTTAAGAAGTGCAGGAAAAGCACTTGAACCAGACAGATTTTAATGGATGTGATCTGCAGTGGGATTTCTGTGGGACTGCATTGCTGATGTCCAGCACTCTCTGTGGGGTTTTCTGAGAGGGGCAAAATGAAACCACTACATGGCTTCCCATCCTGTTTGGTTAAAGTAGGAGAGGAAGAGACTCTATTATTCATTAAACTAATTCACACAGGGCCAGAACTGTGTCAGCACTGGCTCCCCTTGGTGCTTACAGCCGTGCAAGGCTGCTCAGGGCTCAGCCCAGCACTGGGCTTCCCAGGAGAATAATAAATGAACACATCTTTTTTCCTTTCTGTCTGCAGACATGACAAAGCTTTCAGGATGCCAAAAAGGTACGTTTAACAGCAAAAGCTTCCTGTGCTTGTGCCCTGTGATCAGTGCTGTCCTGTCCTGCTATTAGGAGAAGCAGTGCTACTGCTGGTGACATCCCAGCAGGCCCAGCTCCAGAGGTGAGCTCAGCGCTCCTGGGGCTTTCCACTCCTGGGAAAAATCTCCATTTGCTTGTGAGATCAGTTTAACCTGCACTAATGAACAGCAACACTGTCTCAGTAGCTGTTCTTGGGCAGGTGCCTGGCTCTAACCCATACAGCAGCTTTATATATATACATATATATATATATATGTATGGATAATAATTCTATGTGTGTGTGTATATGTAAGATTAATCCAGCTTGTCCTATCAGAGGAGCAACAAGGAAAGAGCCCATCCATGAAATAAACTCATCTTTTCAAAAGACAGAAAAGTTTAAATACATTTATCAAAATCAAAATAATTAGATGGCTTTCTACTTCTGTTTAAAAGCTGACTTTTGTAAACTGTTGCTTCTGGATGGTTTGGGTAAGCACCTTCCATCAGCAGAGACTGCAGCTGATTTTTTCTGTTCTTTTTTTCCCTGGCAATTGGACATGGAAATACCCAAAACAGCCTCCAGAAATTAGGTGCTCTAATGAGTAAAGAGCAGTTTTGTTCATTTTCGTAGTAAAGACTTTGTCTACGAAAATAAACTTGATAAGGCAGTTGTAAATTGAAAAAAAAAAAAAAGGCAAAAAAAATCAAAAGTCATGTGAAAAGGTGTTTGAAGTGCTTGTGATGATTTCTAATAATGAAATAGCTGCAGTGGACTCCCAGGCAAAAGAGCAGGTAAGCAGAAACATTCCATCTCAAATCAAGTTCATAAATATTTCACTTCCCTTTGCAAATACTTGTCAACTATATTTGAACAAAGAATTTCTTATATTTCAGAAATACATCAGAACACAAAACCTGCCAAACCAGAGCAGGAATCCATTCTGCTATCTTATATTTCAACTGATATTTCTGAGGAAGACAAAAATCTTGACACAGTAAAACTTGCACTTGCAAAAAATGTGGGAGAGAAACTTTCACAGATCATCCTACATGGGAGACAGTTTGTCCCAAAGTAAAAACAGAACTTGGATAGAAAATTTTGCACCAGCTCTTCAAGAACAAAAGTAACTGGCACATAATACTTTGGCCAGGGTGAGCTGCTTCCCTGGAAGGATTTTGATGGTGTAGAAATGTCATCAAAATTTTGTGAAATGTCACTAAAATAGTGAATACGTATGAATTTAGAGCAGTGTCTAAATACATGAGTTCAGAGCAATGACAGGGGGCTTGCTCAGGCCAGTAACCTTCAGGGACTCTTCAGAATAATCTGAAGATTTCTCAGGGTCCAGTTTGGAAATCTGCAGCCCAAACTGTTGCAGCCACCAGCTGACAAGGAGGGGGAAATGAAAAGGCTCTTTCTAAATGCAATCTTTGAACTTAAATGTTTAAAGCTTCATTTTGCCTGAGGACACAAGAGTCTGGTTTTTATTATTTCTGATTGAAAAAGCTGGAAAATGCAGGGAGGCAAAATGTAATTACCCGAGTTAATTAGAGCTGCCTGCAAACACCCAGTTAGAGGTGTAATATGTTCATTAATAGCTGCACTAGAGCCTCCAAGCTTCACCATAAACAACTGCTCAACCCAGAGACTGATCTTTCCCTTGCTGTTACTCACACCTCGTTGGCTCACCAGCAGGCTTTGTGCTCAGAGCAGAAGCACCTCACCAGCTGCTTTTCTCTCCTGTTGGCTGCAGTTACTCCCAGCTGCTGGCGGAGTGGCCGCTGGCCGTGCTGCTGCTGTGCTCCGTGGCCGCTGTGACCTGCACCGTGGCCGGGCTGCTGCTCGGGAACCTGCCTGACTTTTCAGAACCCCTCATGGTGAGTCCCTGCAGCTGATGGATCAACAGCAACGGGAGGAAAATCCACGCCCAGCCAGGGATACTGTCCCTCCAAGATGAGCAGGATGTGCCAGTCCTGCACGGCTGCCCCTGACACACAGGGGGAACACAGCCCATGCCACCAGCCCATCCCTCAGCCATGCTGTGCCTTCACTCTGCTGTGGAGACACTGCCAGCACAAACTGGGATTGCTCCCCTTGCTCCCCTTCCAAGGCTGGAAGGCTGGGATTGCCCACAGGGAGTAGCTAGGCTTGGCAGAGACTGGATAGAGGAGCTGGCTTTGGCTCCCACAATCTGGGCATGAGGCTCTTGATGTGGACAGCCTGCCCTGTTCTGGGCACTGTGCACATGGAATGTTTTCCATGCAAAATGCCACATTCCCTGAAGCCATCCCTGCCTCTTGTTAACAGAGGAATCTTGAGAAAATAACAATACACTAGAGTTTGTCCACAAAAAGGAAAATTAGTCCCATTTCTGTAAGGGACTGTTACACTTGAAAAGGAGGAGAAACTCTTAGGAGATCAGGGAGAGATGATTGTAACCATTGTTGATGGGAAGGGAAAGGGAAATGGAAATGGAAATGGAAAGGGAAAGGGAAAGGGAAAGGGAAAGGGAAAGGGAAAGGGAAAGGGACATATTTGTTCTCTCATTTCTGGGATGCAGTATTTCCAGGGAAAGTTCAATCCGTGCATCTCTCCAAGATGCAGGAATAGTCTCATACAGTTTCCATGTGTCAGAGGAGGCTGAAGGACAGCTGAGATGAAGTGGAGCTGTGACAAAGCCCTTTTCCTTGGTGCAGGGTTTCGAGCCACGGGACACTGACATTGGCAGGAAGCTCATTGTGTGGAGGAATGTCGAGAGCCATACAGGCTACAAGAAGACCCTTTCCCTTTCTCCCTTTGCCAAGAAGAAAAGGTATTTGATCTTGGTCTGGGGGGTTTGAGGAACATGTTGGTTGTAAAGCTACAGATTTCAACATTCCTAAATATCTATGTGAATTCCAACATACATCCTATGCTTAAAAGCAACTGAGGCATTGGAGAGCTTGAAGTCTGTGTGCCTGCAATGGATTTGGGCTCCCTATTGCTGTGTGTGGCACCAGAGCCTTGTCAGTGAATGTAACTCCCAGTCAGATGCCCTCCTGTTAATAATAATAATAGTTGTTAACCATCATCTGCCCTCTTGCTAGCTATGATGACCTTGGCATTGGCAGAGGACAGAAGGCTGCTCAGGGAGAACAAGCAGCGAGGACACGGAGAATGGTGGAAACCATCTACGGAGCAGATGGATTCTTCTGCGGGCCCCCGGGTGAGTGAAACCGCAGTGGGGCAGTCAATACTGCACACCCAGAACTCAACTGACAGCACTGCCAGGGTTTAGGACACAGGGAATATCCTGAATTTGCTCTAGGCAAGGAGTGTGTACAATTCCACCTGTGAGAGCTCCTACAGTGCCCCCCCAGCACTTCATACCTCACGGGTCAGAAAAGGCTGGTTCAGAAATTCTGAGGAGTTGTTTCTCCTTCTTAATCCTTTGCCATACTTCTTGTTTTCTCTTTAGAAATATACCCTGAAAGCACACATTAAAGGGCTGCTGTTTTCACCATTTACCCATAGCAAAAGTGAATACTCTGAAAAAACAGTGTGTGCCCCACTCACTGTCTGCTCCCTCTCCCTTGTCTGCTCCCACTCCCTCTCTTTTCCTTCTTTTCTTCTTGAAAAATGTAAGTGGCAGTAAAATCTGGAGAGAAAAACAGAAAACTCCAACACCCCCCAAATTTCTCCCCAAATGCACACTAGTAAGTAGAAAGAAGAGGAACAGCATGCAGATATTTTATTCTCTTCCCTGCCTTCTATCCACCTCTGAAAGGAGTCACACCCCAAACCTGCAGGTCCTTGGGAGCTTTTGGCTGAGCTCCAGCTCCTCCCTTGTTCCAGGGGTGCAGAACCAGAGGCCAGCAGCCACTAAAGGCAAGCTGACTTTTGATTTTGAAAATGCCCTGATGCTGCTGACCAGTTTCAAGGAGCAGGGGTGAGGTCACACAAGGCACATGCTCATTACTGTCTTGTGACCTGCTTCCCTCCAGGGAGCCCTCCAGAGCAGCCCTATGGACAGAGATAGATATTTCTTTTCTCTGTGAAAAGTGAGTCTACTCCAAACAGCTCGGCTGATTCATCTTCATTACCTAATCCCTTTATAATTTTCTTTCTTCTTCCTCATTTCAGAAAAGAGCTATTCCCAGCTGGTATTTATGTCTACAACTGCCGGGAGCTTATGGAACTTGCAAGCAATTCAGTCTATGTGTCAAATGGAACAAGATAAGGTCAGTGATGGCAGGAAGAACACACGTACAGGCTGTCTCTTTTCTGTCTGCTGCAATCTTTGATCTCTCACTGAGAGGATGCCAGACAAAAACCAATGTAAGCTATGCAACAGGTTTCACCTGGAGCATTCCAAAACATTTCTCCCACTTGGCAATACAGGGATGATCCCACTTGCCAGTTGCAAATTAAACAAGAATAAGTGCACACTGAACAGGAGCTGGTCCAGAAGCCAGAGGTGTCCATCAGAAGCTGCTGAGGATTTTGGGCAGCAGAACATAATTACAGAAATGGAGCTACCAGCTTGGAGACTCGGTGGCAAGTTTTACAAGTGGCAAGTTTAACTGGATGAGCTGCATTTGCCATAGGAGCCAAATTTTCACATCTGCAGTTATAAAACATAAATAATGGACAGGGTTTAATTTTTGCAAAAGGCTACCAACTTTCCACAGCTTTGGTGTTTGGGATTTGTCACTGGGAGGATGGCAGGGGATGGGTGGCACACCTTGGGTAAAAAGGAGAGGAGAGGAGGGGACAGGACAGGACAGGACAGGACAGGACAGGAGGATTACTGCAGTGAGTAAGGAACACTGGGGCTGCAGGAGAGGGTGCGACCTGATCCCCCTCGTGTTTTTCAGATACGCTCACATGTGCATTTTAGAGACCTCTGCCAGCGCACTGAAGCCAACGAATGCTGCCCGAGCTGGTCCCTGGGGAACTACATTGCTGTCCTGTACAACAGGTCCTCGTGTCTGGAGATAACCCAGGGAGACATCTCCCACACCCTGGCCCTGCTCCGTGCCTGTGCCCCAGACTACCACCGAGGTGTCCTCACTCCGTCCTGCATCGGCCCCGAGGCTGCCAGACAGAAACACTCCCAGTGTGCCCAAGTCCCAGAAAAGTGCACCCGCTTCAACGCCATCTACCAGCTGCTCCACTTCCTGGTCGACAGGGACTTCCTCAGTCCCCAGACGATGGAGTACCAAGTGCCCTCTCTCAAATACAGCCTGCTTTTCCTGCCTACAAGAAAAGGTGCATCTATGATGGGGATCTACTTAGACAACCTGGAAACCTGGGATCTGTTTGATAACTACACGTCTATCACTGGAATGGACCTGGGCCTTAAACAGAAACTATTCCAGCACTACCTTTTACTGGATACTAAGTATCCAGTCCTGGCAATATTAGCTATTTTTCTAAGCATCTCTTTTTATTTACGCTCAGTGTTTATTACCTTGATGGTCCTGCTCGCTGTTGTCAGCTCTTTGATGATCTCCTACTTCTTGTACAAGGTGGCCTTCAGATTCACCTATTTCCCTTTTGTAAACCTGACAGCAGTCATCATTCTCAGCAGCATTTGTGCCAACCACACTTTCGTCTTCTTCGACCTGTGGAACCTCAGCAAGAGCCAGAGCCCTTCGGCCGGGCTGGCTCAGTGGCTGAGTCAAACCATGCACCACTTTGCCTATCTCATGCTGGCCTCGTGCTTCACCACGGGCGCTGCCTTCTACGCCAGCTACATCAGCAACATCACAGCCATCCGCTGCTTTGCCGTCTACATGGGCACCTCGGTGCTGGTGAACCTGCTCTTCATGCTGACCTGGCTGCCCTCCTCGGCCGTGCTGTACGAGCGCTACATCGCAGCCGCCTGCGTCTACAAGCCAGAGGCCTACTGGAACAACAGCAGCCACAAGAGAGTCGCTCTCTCCGTCCATTACGTCCTGCGGGCTCTCCAGAACACACTATCCGAAACCTCCAAGCTGCTCTTTGAGAAGCTTCTGCCTTGTGGGGTCATCAAGTTTCGGTACATCTGGATCTGCTGGTTTGCTGCCTTAGCCATAGGAGGTGCCTACATCTCCTGTTCCAACCCCAAACTCAAACTCCCGACGCTGGAGACGTCGTCAGTCCAAGTGTTCAGGCTGAGCCACCCCTTTGAGCGGTACGACTCCGAGTACTGCCAGCAGTTCATGTTTGAGAGGCTGGAGCACGGGGAAGGGCAGCACATGCCCGTCACCATAGTGTGGGGCATTCTGCCCGTGGATAACGGGGACCATTTCAACCCAAAAAGCAACGGCACCCTCGTGACAGACACCACCTTCGCCATCCAAAGCCCTGATGCCCAGAAGTGGCTTCTTGAGTTCTGCCAAAAAGTGAAGAACAAAACTTTCTATTACCCTGATGCGGAGAAGAAATCTACTGTGTGCTTCATGGAGGAGTTCCTCAGGTGGATGGACAGTCGCCAGTGCTCCCAGCAAGACCACAGCTTAAACCTTTGCTGTAACCAGTTCTCCTTTCCTTACAGAAGCGAAGTCTTCCTGCACTGCATCAAAATGATGCTCTGGGAAGAGGGCAGGGAAGGGGCAGAAACGTACGATCTGGGCCTCAGGTTTGATGGGGAGGGAAACCTCGCTGCCTTAGTGCTGCAGTTTCAAACTATTTATCACTATAGCTTCAACTACAGCAAAGCCAAACAATTCTATGAGGAAATCAGCCTCTGGATAACGGAGCAAATGAAAACTGCCCCCGTGGGGCTTCAGAACGGGTGGTTCACCAGTAAGCTAGAGCTGTACAACCTCCAGCACAGCCTCAGCACAGAAACCATGGTGGTCATGGGGCTATCCATAGCCGTTTCCTTCGTGGTGCTGCTGCTCACCACCTGGAATGTTCTCCTCAGCGTCTTCTCTGTCACTGCCATTGCAGGCACCGTCCTGGTAACCGTCGGCCTTTTGGTCCTCTTGGAGTGGCAGCTCAACGCCGTGGAGTCTCTCTTCATTTCAGCTGCCGTAGGCCTCTCTGTCGACTTCACCGTCAACTACTGCATCTCCTACCACCTGTGTCCCCACTCCGACCGCCTGAGCCGAGTGGCCTTTTCCCTGAAGCAGATGAGCTGTGCCACAGCCATGGCAGCTTCTGCTCTCTTCTCCGCAGGGGTCATTATGTTGCCTGCCACGGTCCTGGCGTACAGGAAGCTGGGGATATTCATCATGATGATCAATTGTATCAGCTGCGGGTTTGCCAGCTTCTTCTTCCAATCACTCTGCTGCTTCTTCGGCCCAGAGAAGAACTGCGGGCAGATCCTCTGGCCTTGTGCCCACACCATGAAAGACTACTCTGACGACTCCGGGCCGAACGGAAACTTCGCCTGTGGGGGCAGCGAGAAGCAAAACCGGCTGCGGAAGGTCCAGGAGTCCAACACTGCAAACGAGCAGTACGAGCTCCAGCCCTTGTCCAGGAAACTCAGCGACAGTTTTGACAACAGCACTTCCACAAGCAAGCTGTCCAACCGGCCCTCTGTGCTCTCTGAAGACATACAAGTGGAGGACAACAGATGCCCTCGAGCGGGGACGCACCCCTCCCTGGAAAGAGAGAGACAGAGTCTGCAGGAGACCCTTGGGGACCAGCAGGTTGGCCTGTGCCAGTGCCCCGCCTTGCAAACCTCCTCTCCTTACAAGCACAGCACCCCAGAAACAGAAATGCAGAGGGAGAGACTCTGCCGAGACTGCCGCTGTCGGAAGTACGGTCTGAAAGCATGGGATGGGTCTGGGCTGGACCGCACCCAGCCGGCTGGCGTGAACGAAGAAAGGCAGCTCGATAAATCCCAGTGCTCCAGTGACACTGCCCAGCAGCAGTCAGATTATACCTCAGACCACAGCCCTCTGCCTGCTGCTGACATCTACAAAACTCACAGATGCCTTTGTTCTCTTGGCAGCTCTTTCGATATGCTCAACATCTCCAGCGAGACGTCGATCAGCGATTTCGAGCAAGGCCTGAAGCTCGCTGAATCAGCCAGCTCCTGCCCCGATGCCTTAGAGCTGTCTGACTCCTACGGGAACGCCGAGCGAGGTTACCTGAACGGCAAGAGAGATACCCTGCGGCTGGACCTGAGGGAGACTGTCTTTGATGTCTCTCCAGCCGCATCGCAGCAGAACAGCTCTTCGTGGAAAAATCGCTTTGGATTGGGCAACGAAGGGCCGGTCGTGCTACCCAACAGCCAGCCAGACCTGCCTGATGTTTGGATCAAACGATCCAGCGCACAAAGTTCCGGTTACAACAGCTGAGACCCGGCAGAAAGCAAAGCTGCTGCTAGGGAAAGGAGAAGCCTGAATCTCCTTAGAGCTGTAAATATCGATTTTCCCCTCCCACCTCTCCTAGAGCTGAGACTATTTCGTAGTATTTCAGCTGTGCAAAACGTGTGTTTTCACAGAACCAGCAGATCTGATGCCCGCGAGAGGACATGAGAGCCATCTTGATGGACTGCAAGCCCTCTGACTTCCAGCGTCTGGTGCCATGCTCACAGCAGTTCACGGGACTTACCGAGTAAACCTGGTTTGTCATTTCCTATAAGGTGATTAGGTTTTGTTTTCTTGAGAGAAATAATGAGGTGAAGCTCCCCAGGTATGTAATGACAGAGAAAGAAAATTGTAAACAAAAAAAAAAAAAAAAAAAAAAAAAAAAAAAAAAAAGACCAACAACAAAAAAAATCCAAACCTGAACTACTAAAAATCTAGGTATCAAGTGAAGTGTATTGTTAATAATAAAAATTAAAGTCTTTCATTTTCTACTGTATGCAAAGCCCAGGTCCACAGACCCCGTCAAAATAGCTCAGATGTTATAAAAAGTCCTGTCAAGACTTGCGAGTTGACACAGCCTCTTCCTGGCCACGGGAGAGGCTGCACAACCCAGCCCAAATCTATTTTCAGTAACAACTTCAGTTTGTTTTACCTGAAGGAGTTATAATACTGCCAAAGATTTTCAGTGTGAATTTCCCCCTTGAGAAGAGTCCTCATTCCCCTCCACTCAGGTGCCTTGTTGTGTCCTCTTCACAGCGTGTGAAGGCTCAAGGCACTCCCCACAAACGTGTAACTTTTTAAAATTCACATATTTGGTGAATCTTGAATTTTAGGGGTTTTTCCCCCCCTACCAGAAACAAACAGGAAAGCAAACAATTTTTTTGCCCTTATTTGTTGAAAAATAAAACATTCTCTCTACAAGTTGACATACAATAAATGCTTATAACAAACTTTCCTAAAATCTGGGTGATGCTTCATTTTCACCAAGAACACCGTGGTTATGCATCTTTTAAGTACCTAATACATTTTCCAAAGGGAAGTCTACATCTTTAAAATACCTATTATTCTGACACTCATGAGTTGTCCCTGTGCTGTGGGAGACAGACAGCAGCTCCTTGATATCCATTAGGGACATGGACTTTTAAAGCTAATACCGGTGCTTGAAATATGTCAAATACATCAATTTCACAGTTTTATACTGGAATTGTCATAGTGAATGTTCGGGTGGGTGTTTGGGCAGCCAAAGCCACCCTCAGGCTGGGACTGCAGCATCCTCCTCAAGGAGCTGCTCCCGTTGCTATGGGGAGGGATTTCCCACCCATTATGAAAACCATGTTAGCAAACACTGCAAAAATATCTTTAATTCGGGAAACATTTTACACAGGCGCCTCATTTCACCTTGCGGCATTGGAGGGCTATTTTAGTACCTCACACACCAGCGGCAGCACCGGCGCCCTCACAGCTCTGACTCCTACGTGTCCGCACAGACGGCCACAAACCGCTTGATCTTCGGGCCTCAAGTGCCCACACCACAGGGTGAGGCAGTGAGGGCAGCGGGAAGCAGTGACGGAAGAAAGGAACCGCGCTCCACCTCTCCCTGAGGGCAGGAGCCTGGCGCGGGGTCGGTGCGCCCGTCACGGCCGCCAGCGCCTTCCCTGAGGGAGGGGGCGCCGGGCAGAAAAGGGCGCGAAGCAGAAAGGGCGCGAAAGACTCCGCGCGCCAGCGCCCCCCCGCCCCCCAACCCCGCGCGGCCGCAGCCCGCGCCGCTGCCCCGCGCATGCGCGGAGCCGCCCAACCGTCCCCGCGCGGGGCCGTTCGAACGCCTGAGGGGAGCGCGGCCGCCATGGACGGGTGGCCCTCCCGCATCCCCGTGTTCGCCCGGCGCCACCGCCCCCAGCCGTCCGCGGGTAAGTGCGGGGCACGGAGGGGCGCCCGGGGGGCACGGCTGGCGGGGTTCGGCCGAGGGGTGCAGGGGGGCGCCGGCGTTAGGGAGCTCCATCGCTGCCTGGCTACGTGGTGGCTGTTGCAAAGCTAATTAGAAGCTTTATTCCGCTGTTTTGTCCCTGTTTAGGGTTTAGGTTAAGTGTACCCTCCACCGGCTGAAGGCCCATTGTGATGTGAAAGGTGCTTCATTCATAGTCTCTTACTTTTCTAAATCTTTTAGTGCTGCTTACAGCACTTTATAGCGTTTTATAAGCATGAGACATCCAGGCTTAGCGTTAAAAACATGGGAGGTGGAGCTGTATCGGTGGAAACTTCGTGTTGCTTTAGTGTAAATGTACTCATGGGTGTGTCATTTGAAAGTACTTAATTGAGGGAGAAAAAGCAACTTCCTAAACCCACTGAGTAAACAAAGCTTTATATACTCAAACAGTTGTGATTTAAGTGAAATAAACTCTATATAAAAAGCTAGTTTTCTATGTTATTTTAGAAGCTGCTCAGTCATAGTGAAATATGGAGGTCTCTTAACAGAGTTTCATGTGGACTGTGTTTGTTTTGCTTCCAGTATCGAACAACAACCTTGTGGCACGATGTCTGCTTGATGTTGAGACCTTCTTTATTGTGTATTATCATTTCAAACTGTCATTCATGCTAGCCTGGTAATTGTATCTTAACACTGTCTGTATCTGACCTATTTGTGGCTTATTCTGGACCCTTGATCCTGGGTAAAACTTGAGGACTGCTCCTAGTTACTTCTACCTTAAAGTCTCCATTCTAGCCAGATATAACTGCTTTACCTCAAATTAAAGGCTTAAGAGGTCTTAAAAGGGGTCTTTTCTAGGCTGTGGTGTTTTCACAGTTGTCTCTTTCTCACAGATTTGCAGATGACTTTTCCTTCAAAGAGAAAGTGTGTCAGCAAAACATCAGAGCC
The DNA here is from genome assembly GCA_013397795.1 of Orthonyx spaldingii. Lineage (NCBI taxonomy): Eukaryota > Metazoa > Chordata > Aves > Passeriformes > Orthonychidae > Orthonyx > Orthonyx spaldingii. The sequence goes on from VZTJ01000083.1 coordinate 197,057, forward strand.
CGAGTTCAGCGGGGTTCCCCGTTTTGACTTTGCCTCAAACATTCCAGCAGCCGGTGTCTTCAAGGCTGCAAACCAAGGGTAAATCGAAGCAAAATACTGATGGCTTTATTTGGCAGATGTCCTAAAGATGGTTCATTTTGCAGGGTTTGCCAAACTAATAGGCTTGGTTATCTGCAGGAATGTAGTAGCCTTCTCCTAATTGTATTTTATCTCTCTTTTAAGGTTGCCTAAGTCTGCCAAGAAAGTGGAACCGGTTTCAAAGAAGATGGCCACACGACGGTACCTCCCTCCCCTCTCTGTTAGCTGTCCTCCTGCGTGGTGTTCCCCCTGGAGGGCTACGAGGAGCTCTCACCCATGTGCAGCTTTCCTGCCAAGTTTGCTAGTTAAGTCTGCTGGTCAGAAACAAAAGCAAACAAAAGTGAAAAAAGGACATATTTGTGAAATTAGAAGATGTGCAACACTAGTATTTTTGCCCCTAAGTCTTTGCCCTTTGACTCCACAGCCCTCTCAGCAGATACCAACTAGAAGCAGAGCTGAAAAACAAGAATCAGTTGGTGGGAACACTCAAACAACAGATAGCAAGATCAGAGGTAAGGATCGAGAGCGAGAAAAAGACATAAATTGTTGAGTAATTTCTGTATTTTGATCCATACAGGGTCGTGTTAAGGATTGTCTTGCTTGTTTTCTTGGCTTCATCACAATGTGTTTGTATTCTTCTGCAAGTTGTTTTCCTGTCTGCTCAGCTCTGGGGAGGCCAAACTGGGAATATTTTGTCTGGTTCTGGGCTCCTGGTACAAAAGAGATATGGATGTAGTGGACAGAGTCCAAGAAAGGGCCACAGAGATGGTTCAGGGACTGGAGGAAAGGCTGAGAGAGCTGGGACTGTTCAGGAGCTTCTGTTTCAAACAGATCTCATTTTGTGGAATCAGGTTTAGATTGAGAATTGGCACTTCATTATTCCCTGGCTCTCAGAGGTAACTCTAGGACATGTTTGGCCCTACTTCTGTCATGTACAGGAGGCCCTCCTGGCAACCCACAGCTGTAAAATCTCACTTTATTTTCCAGTTCTCAATCTGTAGGATTATCAGTCCTCTTATCTAACAGCTTGATTTTCTTAAGAGCCTCTGAGACTTCCTGTGAAGTGTTCCCAGAGCTTCTGACACTATCAGCCAGATCACCCTAATCCACGTGCTTATTGATCCTCCTGGAGAATCGCCTTCAGCTTGGGAGGTTCATCAGCTTATCCAACTGCCTGGTAATATCTGGATTGTGTAGGGACTAATGCTGTGGCTTAAAGACATGAGACACCCTTTTCTTCACAATGTTTATGTGCTCCTCAGTGCCTGCATTATTTATATCAGTGAGAGGCAGGACAAGAAAAGATAGAGTTGCCTAAAAGGAATTCCTCCACGATCAAATTTTTCTAGTAACTGCTATGATGTGGGGATGTGATAAATGTGTTAATCCTGTCAAGAAGCAAAAGCAAGGACCTGCAACAGCCTAATGTGCTGTGGTGGTAGAGACAGAAGGCAAGGTCTGATTCTTGGTGCCAAGTGCAGCTCCTGTGAAGTTGTTATTGTCAGTGTTACTGAGAAGAAGAAAATCTCCTTGGAAACTTGCCTCACTTGCAACCTGTGTTAATGGCAGGGCACTGTACAGTTAAGGGAGTTAAAGAAGGAGAACCAGAAGCTGGTCCATGAAGTTGAGAAGCTCAAGAAAATTCAGGACACTTGCATGACGATTTTACAAAGCAGAAACATCAGTCCTGGTAAGGAGTTTGCACTTCACTTACATCCTGCTACTCCTTCTCCAGAATGGTTTTTTTTCTTCTGTTGTGACTGTTTGTAAGAAACTTGGACTGTGCTTCCTTATTAAGGGAATACTGCTGGAATTCCAGGGTTTGGGGGTTTTTTTGTGACTTAAGAGAAAAAGCTGCTTCCTGTAGTAGGCCCTGGCCTGGATGAACTAACTCAGTATTTCTTGCTGTAGAAAGTTACTTTGAAAAGCTGTTAGTTCTCAGAGTGATGTGTGTATTAGAGGTTCACTAATGCACCGCCTGGATTGGTTACAGGTGGCAACATAGAGGAGGAAGAAGAGACCCGTGTCTGCCGGGAAAAGACAACAGTAAGAAAAGCTTGAAATGGGCTTGGAGGGCTCTGTGTGCCCCTCCCCTCCCCTCCTGATGCTGGAACAGCTGCCTCTCACGTTTATTTGCATCACATTAAAAGTCATTTTCCTTTTGACTTTTCAGATACTAACTAAGAAGGTCATAGAAGAATTGAGGCTATTTTGCCACACAGTTGCAAACGAGAAGGAGATGCTTGAGGTAAGACTGACTCAACCAGGCAGTGAGCACCAGGCCCTCAGGGAGGTTGTTTTGCTCCTCGTTCCTCCGCAAGAACCTGATGAAAACCTGCAGTAGTCCTCTTTCAATAGAAACTCACATGTTAAGGAAACTGTGTTGCTCCCCGTTTAAAGAGAGGGATGCACCAGCCTGGTTGTTGTTCTGGAAGTCAGAGTATTTGATTTAACTTGGAAACTATTGCAGAGCAGTGACCCTGGGTAATCTCTGGGAGAAGTGAGAAGCGTGCAAGGACAAGTGGCTTCAATAATTATCTATGTGTGGACCAAAATAGTCATTAAATTACAGTCCTATAATTCTTGATAAGAAGCCCAAGAGCTAAAACATAACTGCTATAGGAGACTTCCTAAATTTTGGTCATAGATAAGTTTACATTTTCCACAGGCAACCAAAGTAAAAGAAATCCCAGGCTTAGTTTAGGAAGAAGAGCTCAGATGCTTTAGGACCTGGCTTTGCTGTTCCTTGCTCTGGTGTTAGTAAAACGTGGTGTGCACTGACTCCTCCACAGACAGCGATGGCCAAGTGGAAATCGGCACAAGAGGCGACACAGCACGCCCTGGAGAAGCAGCCCCACGTCCAAGCTCAAATTAAGGAGTGGACAGCCATGCTTGAAGAGCTGGGGAAGCTCCTGGCAATGTGAGACAGGAGGATGGACTGGGTTTTTTGCTGTTTCACCCCTAGTTCGGTGGTCCGTGTGTGCCAAGCCTAGCTCCTGGTGTGCCAAGCTGCTCACCGGCGGGGGATATTGGGCCGGGGGGCTGAGGCAGCAGCGGCGTTGGCGCGTTTGGTTCATTAAAGGTCTGCAAGCACCCGGGCTCGGCCGGCGGCGGGGCGGGCGCCGGGGCGGGGCCGCGGCTGCGCGGGGCGGCGGCGGGAGCGGCCATGGC
>VZTJ01000083.1:200479-231654 GCA_013397795.1 Orthonyx spaldingii
CAGCGGACGCTGGGCCCGTTGCATCGGCGATAAACGTCAGCGACCTCATATCGTCAGGGGAACGCTTTGGTGCGGTCGCGTCACAACCTCCCAAAAGAAGCGTGGCAGCCCTCCCAGCTCGTTCTCCTGCCCAACGAGGCGCTTAAAGATTTGGGATAATTCTTAGAAGTCATCGCTTGTTACGGCTTTCTCGCAAGGGCAACACTTACCTCTGCTCTAGTGACCGGTGACACGAGCCCGGGGAAGGGCAAGAGGTGGGTCAGGGGAGGTTTAGGCTGGATATTGGGAACAGGTTCTTCCCCCGGAGGGTGGTCGGGCACTGGAACAGCTCACTGGGAAATGGTCACGGCCCCAAGGATGCCAGAGCTCAAGGAGCATTTGGACAACGCTCTCAGGCACAGAGTGTGACTCTTGGTGTGTCCTGTGCAGGGCCAAGAGTTGGAGTTTTCACCAAAAACCTCCGAAAACGCTGGGAAGTATAAGACTTGAACACTGTCTTTAGTATTAGTGAGTAAGGCATTACTTGATTCTCGACCAAGAGGTGTTTGTGTGCGTGGCAAAGTTCTGATCTCCACACCAACCCAAAAACTTTCACTTACACATTTTTAGCAAACAAAGAAATGAATGTTCATTGGTTCTAAGTTGCATAATTCTCTTTATTAATTAATATTCTGTCCTCTATTGGTTATTGACTTCTCACCCTTCATGCTAATCTGGCCCACTAATTTTAGTCCTTTTATCATTTTTTCTCAAATGGGGAGTTTCCAGCTTTCCAGGCTTTAGTCTCCTCTGTGTCTTCTGATTGCTCCAACACGCCTTTGAAGTGCCATAAATTTAAGATCCCAGGTGTCCAATCTTCAGCTCCCTCACATTTTGTTTACTGTAGCTTGTCAGGGTTAATTTTAGCAAACTTAAGGTTTTGGTGATTTAATGATCAGAGTATCAGTAAGTGTCTGTGAAAAAGAAACTTAACTAGTAGTGGCTGAAAGTGGGCACTCTTACATTGAATTGAAATGCTACTTAAGTATTGCTTAGGCAAGTTACATCGTTTCCAACAGCCTGGTGATCCCTGTGGGTCCCTTCCAGCTTCGAGTGTTCTGTGATTCTATGATTTTAGCCGTGTTCTTGTGTGTGCTACAGCAGCCAAGTGCTGACCATTCCAGACGGGTTCCCTGCTGCCCTAGGGCTTGGAGGGAAGGGCAGTGCCTTCCCAAGGTTCCTCCACACAGGCTCCTGCCAGTGAAACGCTGCAGCTACAGCCTCACTGTCCAGAGAATTCTGACACTGCAACTATATGGATGTACAAAATAAACTCACTTATTCTTCTTCTTTGCTACAGAATTATTCCTTGCTACATTTGTGTTCGTGTTTATGGCCTTATCAGCTCGAGTTGATGTTTGTTTGTACTTCTATATTCAGCAAGTGTCAAAGACGGTCTAAAATATTCCTGTTGTTCCTGTCTCTCTGGTGGAAGAGCTAAAAGAAATGATCAGAAATCATCTTCAGTTATATTACTGAAGCTGTGATTTAAAAAACCTGTAAGCGTTATAAACTGGCATAGGGTGTCAGGGCTGCCTGTCTGAGTCCATCCTCATTCTCTAATTTAAGATTTTTTTTTTTGTTGTTATAGTTTTAAGCTTGTTTTCATTTATTTTAAGTTCTTGGCTAAAGTGTAATGCAGTCAGCTTTGTCACAGTGGAAAGATCTCTAATGTCTTTTGGGGTTCTTTTTAAGTTTGTAAATCTAGCAATGGGAAGCAAGCTCTTTTGGTAGCACTGGAACCCAGATTCCCTGTGGCTGTGGAAATTTAACATGGCTTGTCAATTGTAAAAAAGAGGATACTTAGATTTTGGGGCTCAGAGAAAGGCAGAGGAGTGTGGGCATATTTTGGTTTGTTGTTCCTGCCACTGACACAGGTTCTGGTTTAACAGCACAGGGTTTCAGTCTCTAAAACTGTTCCTTCTCCAGAATTAATGTCTGGGAGTAAAGAACCAAAAAGCAAAAAAATGGGATTATTAAACTCTGCCATAAGATCCAGACCAAGTTTTTAAATATTCCTGTTACAAACACTTAAGATACTGTATATATTTTGTTAGTATATATGTATACCTCTGTAGAATATATGTAGGTAAGTGTCCAGAGTATAAAATTTATAAAAATATTTTGCATTTTTTAACACTTGGATCAGTGAACATCCCTGGCTCTGTCAAATTTTCCCACTGTAGAAGGTAGTCAGGTAGATAACATAGTTCCAGTTTGACACACAAACACGTTTTAATTAGTATCCCTGCTTACTACAGGCATCTGCACGTGATTAAATGATGCTGTAAGCAGCTACTGGATGGGGTTAGCACATTATAAACTCAGTTCTTCACCTTCCAAAGTTCTCTGTCCAAAAACATGCCTGAAACCCCAGTGCAGGCAGGAGTTCAGGAACATTCTCTCATGCCAGGGTACTATTAAGGCTCAATGCTGAGAGGGACTAAAGTACATCAGCTCCTTTTTAAAAGACTGAAAAAATGACCCTTGCTTGTGGTAGTTCAGCCAGTAACCTGAACCATGGTTTTCCTGGTGGTCTTGTGCTTCTGGGTTTGGGATGCTGGAGTTGCCTGGTGAGGGAATGTTGGCAGGATCTGAGGGGGAGAAGAAGACAACAATATATTGCAGAGATGTAACGGATGTGTTTTTCCTCCCCTCTTCTCCCAGCTGAGACAGACCATGACAAAGTTCTGCCAAGAGCATTTGGCTCCAAAGGCCCAACAGATTGACCAGGAAAACGAGTTCAAAGGCATGCGGGCAAGTATTCCATGTGTGGTTCTGAAAGCCCTCTGGGCTTTGATCTCTGCCTTTGTCCAGACAGTCCCGGGCCACACCACAGGAACATGTGCATTAACTTGTCCAACTTAAAAGCCACAGAGAAAACCTTTTTTTGATTTCCTGTTTTATCTTTTGTTACCAGCTTTCAGCAACCTGGGGCAGAACCCAGCAATAAGAGTAGTAATAAAGATTGATAATCTTTATTGCTTTAATCCAATCTTTTGATTGGATTCTTATCGTGGCATCGCTGCCTGACTCTGTTCAAGCTCCTTCTCCAACATGTGCTTTGTATACTCCTGGCTCAGTGCCTGTCTTGGACATGACTTCCCTCACATTTGCTGTGAAAATATTATGTGCAAATGCTGGAATGTGGAGTTTGACTGCGGAGCTGAAACTTGCCTTTTTAATAATCACAACAAATTCTGTGCCACGGGGTGCTTTGATTGATGGAAGTGAGAGATCTGACTATTGGTTTTTATAAGCTCCACAAGACTCAAAAAGCTCTAAACATCTGCCAGGATTTCCCAGAGTTGTGATGTTGACATTTCCAGGGATGTATGTGCAGCTTTGAAGTGAAGTGTATAAATTTAGCCTGGCATTCCAGATGTCTTCCAGAGCTATTGTATGATACTTTTTCATGTCTCTGGAGATATTCCCTGATAATTATTGCTGGACACCAGGGCATGTGAGGAGCACTCACCTGTGTGTCCATCACATAACAGAGGAAAGGAGCAGCAGGGAGATGGCCCCACCAGAACATCTGTGGACCTGCCTGGTGACAACATCCTTTGCTGCTGCATTTTGTCATGGCTGTAACATTCCCATTTTTTTAATCTTCCCCCAAGGAGACTTCCTTGGCTTTAGTTGCCAGCTCCTGTTTTACTGGAAGAGTTTTCAAGTGCCAGCTCATAGCAACGCTTCATATTTCCAGGGCTTTGGTAATGGACAGTTTATGCTATTTCACAACCATTTTCCTTAGGGTGGGCAAAGAGTTAAATCTTAGGAGTTGTCCTTCCAGAATTAAATTTGGGCATGTGAATTTTCACTGAATTCCACAAACTACTGCCATGTGTGGTATAACTGGTGTCCTTAAGTGTGTGTGGTTTCTCAGTTCCGAGGCCGGAGCTGCCCTGTGGCAGGAACAGGTATCGACGCGTTTGCCTCTTTCTCGTGGTATCTCGCAGATCAGCGGATGTGCCCAGTGAGCTGCATGGGGAAACTTGTTGTGCTGATGCCCAGACTGCCAGTTTGGGCTGATCGCTTGTTCTGTATTTGTAGGACTTTTGGAAGAAACTTGGAGAACTGGGAGTTCTAGGGATCACAGCCCCTGGTAAGTCTGTTCCCATCTTTTACCTTCTGATGGGTGATTCCTCAAACAAAAGAGAGACCACTTAAACTCTCACTTTGCAGTTCACAACAGCCTTGTCTGTGATGTGACATCAGTTTTGTTCTATCTTTGTGTTTTAAAAAACTCTTTCCCAACTGTTATTGTTCTACTCTGACTTTGAATCCCTTTTCCTTGTTAGACAAAATGCCTTTCACAATTTAAAAGCACTGCTCAGAAATGGTTTCTCCAGATGTAACATATGTAGCTCAAATATATTTCTGTCTTTCTAATATGAAGCAAGTTTTGAAGGAGGAGAGCTAGAGAGACAAGTATCCCAGAACAAACATCCATCTGTAATGGGAGAAGTTAAAGGGTCTAAAATAATGCCCTGAGAAGCTGTGATTATTAATGGAGAGCTGACCACAGCCAACCAGTCGGAAAAAAATCAGGGGAAATCTTACTCAGCCTTGCACAGGTCAGTGAAAAGTGTTGTGAGGAGTATTACAGATGAGCGTGGTCATGCTGAATGCTCCAAGGCAGGGCAATGAGGAGAAGCCCTTAGTGGGGAAAAGCGGCTGAGGGGGTCTTTCTGTCCCCATGGAAAGTCTGTTGGCTAGAAGTGGCTGTGCAGAGGCTCTGCAGAATCCAGCTGAATAGCAATGCATCGGAATAATGCCTCTGCCTCACTTTCAGGGCTCAAAGACTCTGCATTTCTGCTTTCTTTCTCTCTCCTCTTCCCCATTTACTGCTGCTCCTGGTTTTCCTCACTCTTACCTTCTTTCTTCTTTCATGTTGTGCCTGAGGCTTACAGCAGTTTCCCACACCATAAATAAGCCATCCCTGTCCTTCTTGATGTCCTCAAAGGTTTACCTCTCAAACTCTCCTACAACCAGGATTTGTCACCTTGTTTTGGATTGTGGAGTTGTGTGTTTCTTTATTGACGTTGGTTTTGTTGGAGGAGGTGGAGACTGGGATTTAGGATGTGAAGATTGTGTGGAATCCTAGGAGGATGTACACAATTCAATGGCATGTTTGGGCACTGGTGCATCATTAAGGGAACATTTTGAATAACGGTGCAGTTTGTTTTCTTCCCAAAACTAAGAGAACCGTGGTGTTTGTAATTTTCCATTTGTTTTATAAATTGCACAGTGAAGAAATGTCAACATGTAGTTTCCATGGAATGGTAATACAGGCATATCATATCCAAAGAGTAGCTTTGAAAGGGCAGCATCATTCGAAATCACACCATGGTTTGTGTTACATGAGGAGGTGTCTGGCAGGGTCATTTTCCTGTTCCTCCTGCAGTGCAAAGCAATCCTGGATTTGTGCTGCTCACAGTTACCTCGCCTTTCTTGAGGCAAAAGCACCAAACCCAGCCATTCTACAGGAGTTAATAAACTCTCTAGTTTTGGCATCCATGAGAAATTGTTAAGCCAATCTTATAGGATATTGACAGCAAACCCCTAAACTTGGGTTTGTGGTAGAGAGAGGAGATTTCAGAGGACAAAGGGCCCTGCGGATAAAGGCAGGAGTCGAAATGAGGGGCACAGGAGGAGAGGCTACATGTGATGCCAGTGGCTGTGGTGTTAATGTGGGAAATTTGGGACAGCAGCCCCTTGGAGCTGTGCCCTGTGGTCACTCTGAGCACACACAGAGATTTGCTCTCCACGTTTGCCTCCACGTTGATGCTGAGTAAGTGCTCCCAGCTTGTCTCCCCGGCTGCTTCTGGGCGTTCATGTCCTGTTGTAGTGCTTCTCTTAGCAGTACAGCCACTTGCTTCCTGCCTGGAGAACAAAGCTTTTAGGCTGGGAAGTGACTGTATTTGTGTATATAAATGTGTTTGTAGGCACCTGTTCACATACTTATGTAGGCTGTTGTATCCTCAAGGGTGTTAGGCATTTCCCAGCTTTCTCTTTTTGCCTGCCTTCTCTCTCCCTGTTCTACTGTGTGACTTTAATCTTTACCATTAGTTTTAGACTCAACTCCATGTGCATAGCTGGACTCTCAGTGCTGCTCTGTCTTTCTTCATCCTCTCTTGAAATCTACATTCTTGTCACTGATGGGTTACATTTGTGGATCATTCTCCTTCTCAATTGGCCACTCATCAAAATTCTGGTGTCCTGCACATTTGTGGGCTTAGAAAAGTCCTTAGTGCCATGTTTTTGAGCAGTTTGAGGATTTCTCACTTGTTTAGGGACACCTTTGTTCCCACCTTAAGGAGGTTGCAACTTGGTGATTTAATCTTTGTGATAATCCTAAGGTTGATAAGAAGGACTCATTATTGTGCAATGTCAGTAGCATGTTCAAAATGTGTCTTTGTGCATGTTCTACATAGAAGCTATATTATACAAGTCAGTTATGGATTAAAAATTAATTATGGATATGCTGAAGCCAAAACATCCCTGTGACTTTGAGAAAACAGAAATTCAGAGAGGATGAGGGAAGGCAGAAGTGCCCAGCTCAGGGATGGCAACAGTCAAACCCAGAAGCATTCTAAATGTCTTGGATCTCACTGGAGACTGAGCCCAGCCCAGGATCTTGCACACATGGTGGGTAGCAGGAGCTTTTCCCTCCCTCCCCAGCGGAATACGGCGGATCTGCCCTGGGGTACCTGGACCACGTGCTGGTGATGGAGGAGATCTCCCGCGCGTCAGCGTCCGTGGGGCTCAGTTACGGGGCCCACTCCAACCTGTGCATCAACCAGCTGGTGCGCAACGGCAACGAGGCCCAGAAGCACAAGTACCTGCCCAAGGTACGTGCCTGGAGCAGGGGCAGTGCTGGAAAGCATTTGGGTTCTGGCTGCAAGGGTCAATGTCTTTCGCAGTGTGTAACATGTTAAGCACCGGCAGATGTCAGTGACCAAACCATAGGAAATGCTGACCTTGCCAAACTTGCCCTTCTCTAGCTTGTCAATTTTTGTCCTATTAATCCCATGCTTAGGGCCTTGTCTGCAGGCAGCACAGCCCAGTTCTCTGGAGCTGTGTTAGTAAAGGAGGCTTTGAGGTGACACTGGAGGATGTTCTTTCAAATTCCCAAATCATTCTGAGATCTCTGAATGAAAGTCACTGCTTTTATATTCTCCATTTCTCACTGCTCGGTTTGGCTGTTAATTAACTACATGTGAAACTTCATCATCACTTGAGGCACTGATTTTGCAACTCACAAGTGCATTAAATAGATTTCAGTTTTTAAATGCATGGAAAAACAATGAGCACATTGAATCCCAGCTACTGAGATTATCAGTGAAATTACCAGCACAAGAAACTTGGTTTAAATGACGTGCAAAGTACAGTGTCACTCCCTCACAGCACTGTGCAGCCTGAAAATGTGTAACCCTGAATTGTCCTGCTTCCTCAGGTGTATTTTCATGCTTCATTCTCTGCCTTTCAATGAAATGTGAAGTCACTTCAGCTCTGTCTTGTTTTGGTTCCTGACAGAGCACTTAAAGGTGCTTAACTAGATTTGAGCACTACATGAGGACTTGTGTAGCAAGGCACTGATGGATTGAATTGGTGGAACATATCTTAAGCATTGAGTCTGCTTTTTTTAAAAAAAAAGTAGAGATAAAAAGGAGGAGAAGATGGAGGAAAAAAAAAGGCAAGGAGAAAAGGGCAGGATGAAATAACAGTGAAGCAGGAGCAACAGCTCTGCCAGAGCCTGGTGTGAGCAGGCACGGGAGGAGGGTCCATCTGCTGTTGTGGGGTGAGTGTGGGGGGACTGGACTCTGAGAACATTGCAGAGAACTTTCCTATAGCTTTTCACCCCCTCGTTGGCCTTCTGTGTTCACCTGCTCCTGTTTGTGTAAAAGGGCAGCAGAAAGCCCAGGCAGGAGCTGGGGACAGGCATATGGCTGCCTGCATGGTTCCTTGGCACCCTCCTCGAGTGTTGTGCAAGCAGGGCTGTGCTTGTCTAGCTCAGACAGAGCTGAGTCACCCTTCTCATCCCACTGGGGTTTGGTTCTGTTCCCTCAGCACAGCACAAGGGAGCTCCTTGCTCGGGCTGTGCTGGGAACAGCAGCTCTGCTTTCAGTTCTTGCAGAGAACAGCGACTGTGGAGGTTCAGTGCAGAAAAACAGGCAGGGGGGGCTAAAGAGGGAACACAGACAATGCTGCTGGTCTTCATCTGTTGTGAATATTTGTCTTTTCTTCCAGCTGATCAGCGGGGAGCACATTGGAGCCTTAGCCATGAGCGAGCCCAATGCTGGCTCTGATGTTGTGTCCATGAAGCTGAGAGCAGACAAGAAAGGTAAAGCCTGTGCTATGCTGCCCAAGGAGGTGCTGGAGGGCCCATCCCTGGAGGTGTTCAAGGAACATTTGGACGTGGCACTCCGTACTCTGGTCTTGTTCACAAGTTGGTGATGGGCCAAGGGTTGGAGCCGACGATCTTGAAAGTCTTTTCCAACCTAAGTGATTCTGGGAAGCCTGTTAGGGAATAAGTGGAGTGGGAATACCAGTGTTGCTGTCGTGAGCTAACAGATTTCCTCTGTTGGCTTCCAGGAGACTACTTTGTTTTGAATGGGAACAAGTTCTGGATCACCAACGGGCCGGACGCCGATGTTCTCATCGTCTACGCCAAAACTGACGTGAACGCTGTGCCGGCCTCCCGAGGCATAACCGCCTTCATCGTGGAGAGGGTAGGGTTAGTCACTCCCACAGCATTTTAAAGCACAGTCCCTCACCCTAACTGCCTCACTTGGAAGTCAGCTGGTTTTCCTTCCATAACTGCCAGCCTCTTCCTCAAAGACAAACTACTTTCTGCCTTTCAGGCAGGAAAGGGACCTTTAATAAAATAAAATCTGAGATGAGCAGACCTTCCCATGGACATAAATTCATTATTAGAATAGTTCAATTACTGGCAGAGCTTCCAACCCTTGCTGTAGGAGAGCCTGTGTTGGTAGCTGTCCAAATAATTTGTTTATTTGCTGTTTATGTGCATTAGAAAGTGGGTGCACAGGATTCGTAAGTGTTTCTCTGTCCATTTGCTTTCTCTGCACTTGCACTTAGACCTGGTCCTTGTTCCTACTTTATCTCCCTCCTGGCACCCTACACATGTTCCTGTGGTCAGAGGAATTTCACAGATCTCACGATTTTCTTTAGTCTGTCAGAACTGAGACATAGAATGTATTTTTACTGCCTTGCCTTTGCAGGGAATGCCAGGTTTCAGGACAGCCCAGAAGCTGGATAAGCTGGGAATGAGAGGGTCTAATACCTGTGAATTGATCTTTGAAGACTGCAAGATCCCTGGTGAGCTGGGTTCAGATCATGGTGGTTTCCTGTCTTCTTGATCAGATAAATTGGATCACTAATTACACACATGTTCAGCCCATGACCCAGAGGGCTTTGCCGATGCTTATCTGCTCTCTGGCAGCCTGGGAGGGAGCTGGTGGAACTGGAAAAGTGCAATCTGCTGCTCTTTCACCCTCGTGGACCTAGTTCTTAATCACTGCTTCTCCAAAGCCTTGCTGAGGCTTCCCAAGAAACTAGTTTGTGTTAGAGCTCCCGTCTTGTATGGAGGTGAACTACTTTGTCCTGTAGGTTTTTCAGTGGAGACTTTCCAACAGACGTTTGTAACCTTTCTGAGTTTTTTTGGGGCCAGGGCCTGACAAAAGGACATTCTTTCCCCTGTTAGTTAGTACAGTAACAGCCTCTCTAATAGCAATATATGTTATTCCAGTGGCAATTTTTGTTGATAGAAAAATTCCAGCTTTTCTAGAGCAAATGGAGAAGATGTCTTATCCAGAATCATAAAAATCCTGATTGCACATTTGCAGAGCAAGGTGCTCTCCTGCTCCCTATACACTTTCAAAAGCTAAAGTGGAAGAATTTCAGCTGAAGTCTGACATTTCTAGTCATGAAGGCCAGAGCCCCAGTGCTCTGATCATGTCCCGGGAGCCATCCACAGGGAACAGCATGTTCTCGTGGAAAGGGGAGGACCATGTGGAGAAGCACATCACTGCAGTGCTGGAAGTTAACACACTCTGGCCATCAGTGCTCCTTTTGATCTTTGGCTTTGGAAGCTGAAACAGTTTTTTCCAGGAAATTGTTCAGACTGTTCAGTGATTTTTCATAGAATCCCAGGATGGTTTGGGCTGGAAGGAACCTTAAAGCTCATCCAGTCCCATCCCCTGCCATGGGCAGGGACACCTTGCACTACCTCCTCCCCCCAGTGAACACAGGCCCTCAGAGAGCAACTTGTCTGAGTTTTGCACATAAATAAACACTTTTCCCTTTGCAGCTGAAAATGTCTTGGGGACACTGAGCAAAGGAGTCTACGTTCTGATGAGTGGATTGGACCTGGAGAGGCTCGTGCTGTCCGGGGGCCCCCTGGGGTAAGGCTCTGCCATCTTTTATGGGTTGTAAGCCCAGAAAGGTTCTTGGTGATCACCAAGCCTCGTGGGGATCCCTTGGGGGCTGCAGCTCTTGAAAGGATGTGTCCTGGATGGAGAACTGGGTTACTGGGGCAGCAGAAGAGGAGAAGCTGGGTCAGGTGTGGGAAGGAAGCAAGGTGCAAGGAGGGTCCGTGGCTGCTGGGTGTCCCAGTCAAAACCAGCACAGAACTCCAGCACCAGCACAGCTGCTCAACTGAACTCTCCTGAAGGTGCTCAGGGCCCTCTCAGCAGCCACTGCTCACTCAACGCGTGCTCTGCCTCATCCTTGAGCTCTCAGCTCCTCATGCAGTGGTTTTCCAGTTTGAAAGCATCTCTGTGGAGTCCTCTGTGAGGGGAAGGGATGGGAGAAGCAATGCCAGAAAGAATGTTTGCAAGACTGCCTGCCAGGGTCCACTGACCCTCCAGAACAGGCTTTGGAAATGATCGGTCTTGATACAAAAATTTCCAGAGATGATACATCTGCCTCAGTCCCCAGTTGCTGGCTTGTATCCCTATGTTATTAGACAGGGAATAACCAACTCATTTGTGTTATCAATTGCTTAGAATCTAACACACTATCCAGAGACTCACAAACTGGTTTGTTCTGCATTTATTCAATCCTTAAGCTCCCCAGTAATTATTGACACCCCACAGTCCTTTTGTCCTCCCGAGTGGTCTCTCTGGGCTAATCCTCATGTGGAAAGACCAACATCCACAAAGCAGGAGGAGGACTTTGCCCCTCCTTGTTCTTGCCTGTACTTTTTTTTTATGGTGTTGGCTGACACTCCTTGAGTTGGGGGGCTCTGGAGATAAGAGGGAGCACAGACTGTCCTGGCTGTGGTTGTGAGAAAGCTCTTTGAGTCTCAGTCCCCTGAATTAAAAGGTCAGACCTTCCCACAGGACATCCGAAATGAGCACTAGGGAGAAATATGGGACCTCTGGATTTTATTCTTAGCCTTGTTTGAGTGGAGCTGTAGAAGACAGCAGGATATCACTTTAGCTGTGAGAACCTTTTTGTCTCAGGTTACACTTCCAAAGTTAAATCCTTATTAATTAATAGTTCTGCTGTTTCTCTTTTCCCTCTGCTCTTAGGCTCATGCAAGCTGTTCTTGACCATGCAATTCCATACCTGCACGTCAGAGAGGCATTTGGACAGAAAATTGGCCACTTCCAGGTGAGACAGAAAAGGAATTGGGTATTTTTGTCCTGTTTTCTCTTTAAAACTGAGAAGACTGACAGCATTGTCATGGTGGGGGCTTTGCATGGAGAAGGTCACCTGGTGTTTATGCTGGGGCTGCATGATGTGATAATGAGCAGCCTGGGCTAGTGGAATGTTCCTGCTCATGGGAAGGAGATGGAACTGGATCAGCTTTAAGGTCCCTTCCAACTCAGTGAGTCCTGGGTTTCTGTGTTGTGGTGACAAGGTGGAAAAATCTCTGAGCCTGCTGCCCTGAGATCGCTGTCGGTGGGTGGGGGCCTGTGGCTGATATCTAGGGGTCTGTGAATTAGCAGAACCTCCAGCTCCCTCATGTCTGCTGTGTCCATGTCTCCTCCTGTGTCCAGTTTCTGTGAGGTATTTTGGGGAACAGGGGGTGCCCCCGACTCGTGTTAATGAATGTCCCTTGTGTTTGGGCCGTGCAGCTCATGCAGGGCAAGATGGCAGATATGTACACGCGGCTCATGGCGTGCCGGCAGTACGTCTACAACGTGGCCAAAGCCTGTGACCAGGGCCACTTCAACGCCAAGGTGAGCTCAACTCCTTCCTGGGCTGTGTGTCCTGGGGCAATTCCTCCAGTCCCAGAGCCTGAGCTGGGGGGAGCCTCTGTACAATGAGTCCTCACAGCCCAAAGGGCCTTTTTTTCACACCCAAAGTACCTTTTTTCACTCACAAATTAGAAGCAAGCCTCCTTCTACAAGGCAAGAGGTTTAGCAGCATCAGAAAGTGTTTATTGGAAGCTCAGACAGATGTCCTGACTGTTGCACGGGCTGTAGCTGTTGTTTGAGGTGTTGTCACCTCTACCTGTCACCACACCTCCGTTAGAGGAGGATGCTGAGTGTTTAACAGCAAGGGCACAGAGCTCTGCATCCCAAAGCAAATCACATTGGTCTCCTGGGGGATTGATGGGCCTTTGTGAGAGACCAGCTTCTCTGGTGCACTTCTTTAGGGTTTTTCCTTGTTCTGTCTTCGTGTGGCCTTTACACACGTGTGATGAGTGTTCCGTAGTGACAGGGACACTCCTGGAGCTTTGTGATCACATAGTTGAGGGTTCCTAGCAGGTGTCTGTAGAGTGATGGCAGCACAGGGGCTGGAGATGGGCAGGTGACACCTTTTCTGACTGTCCCACTGTGACTGTCCCGTAGGACTGCGCCGGGGTGATCCTGTACTCGGCAGAGTGTGCGACGCAGGTGGCCCTGGATGGGATCCAGTGCCTGGGTGAGTCACTGACGGCTGCACGGAGCCAGGCACGGTGCACGAGCACTTCCCTCTGCTGTGCCACCCTCAGCCCTGACATTGGGGCTGAGAAGTGACTTGTGGCTTGTTCTGGGTGGCAGGTGGGAACGGTTACATCAATGACTACCCCATGGGGCGCTTCCTGCGCGACGCCAAGCTCTACGAGATCGGCGCGGGCACCAGCGAGGTGCGCAGGCTCATCATCGGCAGGGCCTTCAACGCCACCTTCAAGTGACGCCACCGGCGCAGAGGCAGCGCCGTGACCACCACGAGGCCTTGACCATGGCACAACTCAGCTTCTTCCTGCCTGCCATTCCAGCATCGGCACTCGTGGAGTCCCCTCTGCCTGCTCTGGGAAGAGATGCTGCTGGACTGGGCTTGGACAAAATGAATCAGAGGGTACATGGACGGAGAAGTGTTTTTTTCTCTTTTGTGATCATCCTGATCCGTGCTGTTCGTGAGCTGTTGATTCTCAGCTTTGCAAGGGAGAGGTTCATCCCCCCACCAGGCAGGCTGGCAAGGGATATGCAGCCACTGCTGAACACAGAAAGTCAACCCAAACCCACCAAAACGGACAATGAAGGAACAACGTTGTTCTTTCCAAAAAGTCCTGAGTGCCATTAAACAGAATTTAGCATATTGCGATTGGAAGGTGAAACTTCCTGCTGTGACCTTCCAATGGGATTAATACCTTCTATTTTGGGAACCTGACACCAACCACATTGTGGGGTTGCTATCATGAATGCTCAAAATCATCTGTGCACAAGCAGTGTTTTAGGTGCTGATTCCTAAAACCTCCTTAAATCCCATCCGTGTTTCTTTGCAGAATTCCTTTCCTGCTCTGACTGCTTCTGGAGGTGTTTGGGTGCAGGTCTGAGTCCTTGCTGTGCTGGCTGACTGCTCCCACCAGGTCATTCCCTCAGAGCTGTCACCACCCATCACTCTGGGGACAGCGAACACGTCAGAGCTGTGATGTGACATCTGTGAATTAAGCAGGCAGAAGGGGCTGACTTCTCTGGGGTTTGGTTTCCTCTGAAGGTTGTTGTTTTGGCCAAGCCTGTCCTCACACTCCAGCTCCGGGCAGCTGAGCAATGTGTTCATGAGTGATCTCAGTGCATCTTGTATCCAGCAAATTGGGGCTTATCCAGCTTTTTAAAGGAAATCGCACAGCATCCTGCCAGCCTTTAAGTGTGAATCACAAATCAAAATGGGCTGCTGGAAATATGATTAAACAGTTAATTAAACAGTTGCCAGGCACCCAGCTCCCAGCAGTTTTAGCAAAACTCTCCTTCAACTGTGTGTATTTTTTTGGCTGTTGTTGACACCTGTCTATACCAGATGACAGTAGACTAACAAAGAATTTTAAGATTCCACAGATTGAAGATAGACACTTCCCTGAATTGCCAGGTAGGTCACCAAGAGTTTATAAAAGTCACAAAGAGCCAGAAAGAGCTTCTAAAGTTCCGGTGGTAGCACCTTCCTCCAAAACTTCATATTTATTCAGCCTCAGTGGGTTACTATCACTCAGGAAGGGTCCCGGGGTTTAATTTTCAGCCTAAATCTCTGGACAGAGGGTGGACAGAGGTGCCCTGTCAGGAATATCTTGTTGAGCTGAATCTGAAAATGCTGTGGATGTGGACCTTGACGTGCACTTCATAGGGGAAAATACTTGGTGCATTGCTGTACACAGATGTAAGAATTTGGTTATGTGACCAGACATTTATGGTTTATCACAAAATGATTCCTGGATCACTGTTAAGATCCGTTTCTGCCAGAGGAACTTTTCTGGGGAGTGTCAGAGCCATGACAGGATGTTGTGAGATTCAGATTGTTAAAAATAGGTTTTCTAAGGTGGAAGGAACCCAGAGATTTTTAAACCTGTCCTTCAGCACTGGAGAGGTCTGGTTTTAATACACATAATAAATAATGCCTTCACTTTCCAGGATCATCAGCACCTTGGAGTTGAAGGTAAAATGAATCAATATCTAACAAATCTTGGGACAGGGGCAGGGAGAGATTCATAAATCCTTAGCAGGGTTGTGTTATTCAAATCTCACTCCCTTCCACAGCAGCAGCCTGGGCAAGGGATGGGAAAGCTTTTTTTGGGAAAAGGGGCTTCATGCTTATGCTATACTAATAAAATAAGCTTTTTGCTGTGGCCTGTGCTCCTGGGGAGGCCCAGCAGACAGGAGGTGCAGGCTCTGGTACCCACCAGAGCACATCCATGCTGGCAGCAGCAACAGCTACCGTGTTGCTTTCCCTGCCTCTCCCTCACTCTTCCCAACCACAGCTTTTCCCCACAATTCTCATTTAAAAGAAATACATTTACAGAGATCCGTACGGGCTGTGCCTCGGGCCTCCTCTGGAGAGCAGCAGAGCTGACAGGGAAAACACAGGGGGCCATGCCTCTGGATATGATCCCAACGGTGTCTGCTGTGGATATGTGATGGAAATTGTCCTGGCCTGACTGCCTTTGGCTGGTGGCAAGGCTGGATGTGCTGCATCTTCCCTGTTTTTCAAGATCCTTGCCCTGTTTGCAGCTGGCTGGCCACTGAGCAGAGAAAGCATGGCGAGCAGGGGGGAATTATTCATGAAGGTATGCAGCGGGTTGACCCTGGCTGGGTGCCAGGCACCCACCAAAGCCTCTCTATCACTGCCCTCCACAGCTGGACAGAGAGAGAAAATATAACCAAGGTTCATGGATTGAAATAAGGATTGAGAGAGATCCCTCAACCGAAATTGTCAGGCCAAACTGGCTCAAATTAGAGATGTTAATTGAATTTATTACTAACAAAATCAGAGCAGGATAATGAGAGGCAAAAAAAACCTTAGAAACACCTTCCCCTCAGCCTTCCCTCCTTCCCTGCTCTAACTCCTCCCCCCACAGCAGCGCAGGGAGACGGAAATGGTGGTTACAGTCAGTTCAGCACAAGCTGTTCTGCTGCTGCTCAGGGAGACGAGCCCTTCCCGTGCTCCAGCGTGGGGTCCCTCCCACAGGAGACAGCTCTCCATGAACTTCTCCAGTGTGAGTCCATCCCATGGGCAACAGTTTTCCACGAACTGCTGCACTGGGGGTCATTCTTCCACGGGGTCAGTCCTTCAGACACAGCCTGCTCCAAGGTTCACAGGTCCTACCAGGAAACCTGCTCCAGTGTGGGCTCCTCTCTCCATGGGTCTGTGTGTCCCTGCATGGGCACGGGCTTCCTGCAGGTTCACAGCCTCCTTGCACGCATCCCCTGCTCCGGTGTGGGCTCCTCCATGGGCTGCAGGTGGATTTCTGCACACCCATGGCCCTCCATGGGCTGCAGGGGGACAGCCTGCTCCACCATGCTCTGTAGGTTGTAGGGGAATCTCAGCTTGCACTTGGAGCAGCTCCTGTCCCTCCTTCTCGACTGACTTTGGTGTCTGCAGGGCTGTTCCTCTCACATATTCTTACCTTACTCTTCCCTGGACCCAATTCCATCTGCCTAATAAGTTTTTTTTCTTCTTCTTAAATATGTAATCGCAGAGGTGTCAGCACCATTCCTGATTGGTTCAGCTTTGGCCAGCAGCACGTCCATCTCGGAGCTGCCTGGAATGGGCTCTGCTGGACGTGAGGGAAGCTCCTGGCAGCTTCTCACAGAAGCCACCCCTGTAGTCCCCTGGCTACCAAAGCCTGGCCATGCAAACCCAGTACAAGGTAACAGAGAGTTTAATTCAGCAGTGTGGGATTTGGAATGAGGTTCAGTCAGTGACAGGAAGAGAGGGCATAGCCTTAAGCTGCACCAGGGAGGCTCAGGTGGGATATAAAGAATTTCTTTACAGAAAGAGTGGTCAGGCTTTGGAAGGGGGTGCCCAGGGAGGTGGTGGAGTCTCCATTCCTGGAGGTGGCCAAGGAATGTCTGGACATGGCACTCAGTGCTCTGGGCTGAGTGACGAGGCAGGGATTGGGCACAGGTTGGACTCGGTGATCAGCTTGTGGTAGAAAAGCTGAACTCACACTGAGCTGGGGCACTGCCAGTGTTTGATCCAGGAACTCAAGGGAAGTGGATGAGCTGGTGGGGAAGATGGACTGGGACATCTCTGGTGTCCTTCCTTGTGCTTCTCAGGGCAGAAGGGACCACGGCTCCTTCCAGTTTTGGACACAGCTTGAGTTTAAACAGAGGCTGTGTTTGCAGGGCTGCCCACAGCGTGAGGGAGCTGTTTGTGTTATGAACACACCAGGGACACGGTGTTAAAATCTGTGAGGTAAAACTGCTGCGGAGGGTCCGTGGGGCCAGCTGGGCTTACAGCCCATCTGCCCAGGGAGCCACGGCCCCGTCATGGGGCTGGGCTGTGGTTAAAGCAAATCTTGCCTTGTCAAGCGAGGTCAAACCACACCGAGAGGTGCAGGATGTGGGAGAGGAACTCGTGTTTGCACGGCACCTCGGGCAAGGCAGTGGCTCTCCCCAGTCCTCCACAGGGACCTGGGTGCAGTGGTTTACCTCCCAGAAAAGATGTTCTGAGTCCCCCTGGGGCTGCCAGATGGGATTCCCAGCCTTCTACATGCCTGTGGGACCACTGGCTCTCTCTCAACAGCTCCCTGGAGAGCCCCTCTGTCCCCTGCTCTGTCCCACTGCCTGTCCCAGGGGAGGGCAGGAATCCTCACCCTGCTTTCAGGGCAGTGGGGAGCGTGTGTGCTTGTGTGTATGTGGGACAGAGGATGTGGTTTCTTGCCTGTGGAGCTGGTCCATGAGAGGAAGGGAGGCTTTGGTAACCTGTGGGAAGGACGATGTTTCCCTCTCGTGCTGGGCTTTGAGCAATTTCAGCACAGGGTGACACATAACGAAAGTGTCATCGCCTCCTGATTTCACTGTACAGAGATGTGCTGAAGCCAAGCCCTGCGGTGATGCTCCATCCCTGTTCACGAGCCTCCCTCCTGCTCCTGCCTCCCTTCTGCAGCCCAGCACGATGATGCGTTATTCAAAATCTCTGGGTGTTGACGTTCCCGCTCGCCTCAGCCTGTCCGGGGCTCTGGGCAGCCCTCGCTGCGGTTCAGCGCCGCTGCCGGAGCAGGGACCCGCTGCTGTGTCACCTCCGTGTTCCCACATGTGGGCGATGAGTCGGTTTCTTTCCCAGGATGGGGTGAGAGCCCATGGAGCCACGCGTACCCGCTGTGACGGGTGCAGGCAGAGAGGATGCGATCCCCGCGTCCTGGCCGGCAGCTGCCCGCTCCTCCCGCACAGCTGTGCCGGCCACGCTCCCCTCGCCGCGAGGCACCCGCTCCTCCCAGCCACGGCCCCGCAGGAAGATTAGAAAGAGATTTCTTTTCAATGTATACAAGAATTCACAACTGTGAAGGGGAGACAAAAACATTCTTGAGCCGAGGGGACAATATTGTGCGAGGGAGGCCCGGGGGGGCTGCGGGATTACTGTAGCGCAGCCCAGGGTCGCCCCGCTTGCACCTGCTGTTTGCTGAAAGGCTGATGCTGAGCAACAAGCAGCTGATGCTGAGGCCCAGTTGTCAGCCTGAATGGGGGGAAAAAAGGCTGGAGCAGCGTGCTCGCCAAAGGGAAATGGCAGGCAGCCCAGTGCCGGCGGGAGGAGGGAGCTGGCGCTGGGGGGACGACAGCCGGCTCCCCCTTGGCACGTGGAGCTCCGGGCAGAAACGGAGGTGTGGGTCTGCCTGAGGATCTGTCATTCCAAAGACATCCAGGCGAAAGGCAATGATCCTGAACCTCTGAAGAGCGTGAAGCTCTCCTCACCTGCTCGCTCCAGCCCTGAGCCGCCACAACGGGCAGAAGATGATGTCCCCACCGAACCTGAAACTGAAGTAGCGCTGCTGCAGGACACTGCCCTTGGCCACTGCTGTCTCCCAGGCAGGAGGAAAGGTACTTTTCAGGAATAATTTCTTCATGGAAAGTGTTGTCCAGCACTGTAATGGGCTGCCTGTGGAAGTGGTGGAGTCACCATCACTATAGGTGTTCAAGGAACAACTGGACCTGGCACTCGGTGCTCTGGTCTGATTGACAAGGTGAGGATTGGTCACCGGTTGAACTGGATGATCGTGGACATCTTTTCCAACCTAAATAGTTCTGAGATTCTCTGATCCTGCTGTTTCTGCTCTCAGGCCCCACTCTGGTAGGGACAATGACAGCCAGATAGAGGTGCCCTGCAGCTCAAGGAGCAGAGTGGAACTTGGATCACTCAGTGTTGTCACACAGAGGTGCTGAGTCGCCTTGATCTCTCTGGGCTGTACAATGAGCACTGAATCGCCCTGCTCAGCTCATCCATGGAGCATCACTTCTGTCCCCCGCACTGCCCACATGGGGCAGGGCAGAGAGAAAACGGAGTTTCCAAAGGGTGTCTGTGGGCTGAGGGGCTCGGCACAAGCACAGCCCCCTCTTGCATGGGACTGTCTGGTGGCAGAGCTGGGACTGCCCGGAGGGGGATTTTCCAGCCCTCTGCTGCAGCTGCCTTCCATAAGAGAGGCAGGAGTGTGTTTTCCTGCAGCTGTTGGCAGGATGGAAATAATCCACATGCCCTGGGTATCTGCAGGGTGAAGGGGGCTGTACTGGATCGATGTTCCCCCCCTGAGCCAGCCTGTGCCAGGGGCATTAGGAAACACGCAGTCTGTGTCCTCTCTGTGCCTTGTTGCAGAGCTTGGAGCTTCTCTGGAGGGACAACAAGCCCGGCGTTGGTCTGAATGAAAGGAAAGAGTGCTAGCTGCCTGGTCAGTCCAACGCAGAGGAGAAAAGCAAATGGTTATTTTGCAGCCCAACAGGGTCCCTGCTGTGATGTAGCGCCCGGGTGCTCCTGCTGGCATGAGGGAGCTGCACGGAGGGGATGGCCCGGCCCCACCCCTGCCGACCAGATACGCTCAGGAAATCCCCAGGGATGATTTTTTTTTTTTCGCTTGGGCATAGCTGAAGCTTCCAGCACTGGGAGCTTCCGTGCAGCTCTCCCGGGCCCTGCTTCCCCAAGGAGCTGGCGTCACGTCAGCGCTGAACACGCTCGCCCGCGGCTGGTGTTCCCGAGAGCCGGCGTTTCCAACACGGCTCCGCAGAGCTTCCTCGTGGGACCATGAGGCGGTGCGCAACGCAAGGCTCGTAGGATCTTTCCTGGATCTTTGTGGGGACCATCTCGTGCTCTGGGGGCAGCTCTGGCTCTCACATCCCTGCTGAGATGGGACGTCACTCCCTCTGCAGGGATCACCGTGCCCGTGGGAGTAGCCAGGATCCGCCTGGGATGTGGTGCTGATTTCTACCTCGCAGAGGCGGCTGTGTTGCAGCACGCAGGAGCACCCACCCTCCTGTATACTTACTCAGCATGTTTTGGAAAACTGGAAGTCTTCCTGCAGCTTCCACATGCTGCTATTGTACTTAGAAAACCTCCTTCATCTCTATTTTCTCCGTGGAAGCATCTCCTGGAAGCCATAGGCAGGATCGAGCCTGTTTTGCCTGGTGTCCTTTCCACACAGGTCAGAACCTCAGCACCCTGAGTGCCCCAAAACTGCTGCTGGCAGCATGTTGGGTCCACCTTCCTCTGCTGCCAGTCCTGGATCTAGCTGGAGGTGAACATCCTCAGAGTGATGGGAATCCTCAGGGACAGGAATCCTTTGCCTCCTGCTTTTTGCTTGATTGCCTTTGCTCCCAAGCTGGGGTGCACTGGAGGGAGGCTGTGCTCTGGCATGGAGCTCATGCCAGGGAGCCGTCAGGAGCCACAGACAGGCAGATGATTGAAAAGCCAACATGCTCCAGCAGGGCTGGTTTGAGTTGCAAAAAAGCTGGTTTTGGCGAAATGCAAAAAATGCTGCAAGTTCAGGCAGCTCCCACCCCTGGGCTGTGGTTTGCGAGGGCAGGGGTGGCACTGAGCCCCCAAAACTCAGGTTCTTGGAAGGGCACAGGGCAGAAACAGCCACAGCATCCCTTGGGAAGAGAGGGTTCATGAATTAGCAAACTCTTGGGATTCCATAGCAGCTGTGAGTTTGCCAAGGGAATTTTTTTACCCCTGCCAGGTGAGCACCTTCCCCACTGGAAGGGATAGGGCCGTTCTAAGGGGTTAAGTAACTTGCCCAAGATCACCAGGGTTGTCTGTAGCAGAGAAGAGCAAAAATCCTGTGGGCTCCTGAGTCACCATCATTTTTGACCCATCTCATGATTAAAAAATGCAGTTTGGTGCTTCTGGGTCTGGATTTGGTGTCCAACCATCAAAGATTATCAAGCCTTTCTCTGTGGAACTGAAGCATGTTTTAAATGCTCAACATATTCCCTTCTCTCCCAGAGCCCCAGGATAACCCAAACAGGCTCATTTCTGCTACAGGTGGACCTAGACCAAAGTCAGCCTCATTTTCCTCTCCCTGCCTGATATTGGCGTGGGATAAAGAGGCAGAAAAGCCCCAGACCAGCCAAAAAGAAGCAATGAGCACAGACTGCATGGAGGCAAGTCACTGCTGTCCTCAGACCAGTGTCTTGAATTGCTGCATCTCTTCTGCCTGTGCCCAAAGAGCTGATCCCAGGTGACTCCAGTGGACAATGTCATTTAAATCAATTATCTCCCTATTTGGAGCCATCCACCCTCTCCCTCCTTCACTGTACAGCCACGAGCCCCATAATTTATTCATCCTCGGCTGCACTTAAACATCTGCTCCCCTGCCATTTGAGTTTGGCAGAGCATTAGCTTTAAAATTTCATGAAACATAGTGCAGGTGGCAAAATCAGGAATTAAGGATTATAATCATGGCAAAGATGGGTTGGTGAGCCGGCTCAGGACAAGAGACGCCAGGAGAGCTCCTGGGGATTTAATGCCCCTCAGGTGTTCAAATCACATTTTTGTTCCCTTTGCCCAAAGGTTGGGGGGATTTTTATATCCCCACTGCTCTTAGGTGGATGTTAAAGTGAAGGGAGCATCTCGTGCTCATTGCTTCGCAGGTTTTTTTGCTGCTGTTGCTGCCACAAAATTTTTCAGGCCAGGGAATTGTTTTTGAAGGGTGATGTGTCCCCTGAAAGGTGCCCGAAGACCTCTTTGCCCACCAAATTGGGATTATCAGAGTTTAATGATATCCTCCACCCCGGCCGTGCTTGTGGGAAGAAGGAACCACACTGGAGCCATGCCACAGTTCCCTCTCCAGCCCTAGGGATGGGCTACAAAATAGGGATGAGGTGCTGGAGCAATGCTGGTTTTACGAAAAAATCGGAAATCCATGTGTCCCCAATCCCTGCTTTCAGCACAGAGCCACAAGCCTCTAAAACATGTTGGTTATCCGCAGTGGTTCCCTGTGTTTATAGCTAATGAAGAGAGCTTTGGAAAGAAAATATTTGCTTTAGCAATTCCTCTTTCATCTATTAACCCAGTTTCCATCGTCGTGCGGAGCTGGGTCGGAGGGACAGAGGAGCAGGAGGGCGGGCAGGGGGCTGGCTGGGGAGGTTAGAGGGAATTGAGAGACCTCTGTGCCTCTGGATCTGGCACTGGTGATGCTGAAGAGCTTCGGGATCCAGCAGTTTCTGAGCCATCAGACATCCTGCCCTGCAGAGGAGGGAATCAACTCCTACTCCTCTTCCCAAGTATTAAGAGCAAGACCAAGGGGATTATTTAGTGCTCGGCTGTGCTTTGATGCCTGGGAAGCTTCTGGAGTGCGGGGGGTTTTAGATCTATTGAAGCACCTGGCAGATAACCAGGTGATAAAAGAGCCAGCGTGGGTTTGTCACACAGAGATCACATCAAACCCCTTGAATTCCCCTCTTTCCTGAGCAAACTGAATGTGTGGATGAAGGAGCCGCCACAAATGAGACATATCCTGACTTTAGGAAGGCTTCAGACCTCGTGTGACATTTTGGGAAGGAAACAAGGCTGTCTGGGCTCGACACAGACCCACTGCGCTGCATGGCTTGCTGGAAAATTCCCAAAGGCACGGCCAAGCTCCAGCCTTGGCAGCATCCTGAGGGGCTTCCCTCCTTCCCTCCTGTTTGGTCCCCTGCCTTCAATCTCCCTGGATCAAGGGTGTTGTTTTAAAGAGAGGGACCGGTCAGCTCTCCAAATCCAGGCCCTGTGCAGCAGGAAGGATTTGCCTGGATGCCACCAACCCTCAGTGCTGGGTGAGGAGGCACCAGTGCGGGCAGTCCATGGCTGTGCAGGTTCTAATGTGACAGAGAACAGCACAAAGAGGTTTGGTACAGAGATGATCCATTCAGACCCAAATTTAGGGCAAGGCATAGAAGTGAACATGCACTGATGGAATTTTCAGGTTAGGCTTTGAAGTCTTAAGGATAGGAGTAAGGGAGGAGCCATCTCCAAGGGTTTGGGGTTTCCTTTTTATTGGGTTTATAAAAGGAAAACAAGTGGGGGGAAAGAGGGTGACTTTTAACCAGTTTTATCTCCCCAGGTTTGGACAAGGCTCCCATCAGGACCTGCCTTGTTCCCCATTTTAGCTTTGCAAGTTCATACAGCTCTGGATTCTCACAGCACAAACTGAACTTTACACTCTAAGTGACACTTTTTAGCAACTTTTCCTCCCTTTTATGGGACACGGGCTGGCTGGAACCTGTACCAGCCTTCTCAGCAGACCAGTGCCCTGATTCCCCCTGCTTTTGGGGATAAGGCAGGGCTGGGGCAAACTGACCACAGTAATGGAATAAGGAGGATTTATCAGGGTTGCAGCTCTCAGGTGAAGTTTGGGATGTTCTTACCACACCAGCCCCTTGCACCCAAATGCATCCTCAGCACACCCCGGGGATTTTTGTACTTTAGAAGTCTCCACTAGATCCTGCCTAAGTCCAGGCACAGACTCAGGGCTGTGAGGAGCCCTGGGGTGGGTTCCTGGGCAGGAAGCCTGTTTTGGGGTGTCACTGGAGGTGAGGAGCTGGGGACTGCAGGATGGGACCTGGATGGGGATGGGCAATAGTGGCAAAGGTTGTAAATAGGACAAACCCAGTGGGACTACCAGTACCTGAGGACCCCAAGCACACTACAAGTACAGATCCAGCACTTCCAGGTACCCCCAGTGAGCCAGGCTTGCCCAGGGCTTCATTTCCAATTCAGAAACCAGGTCCCTGCCAGTGCGGAGCTGTCACTTGGATGGAGTGATCCCTAACTTCCCTGGCTAATTGTCAAAGCACAGCACTCAATCCAGGGCACTCCTCCCTCGGGAAAGTGGCTTCTCCTACCTGAACTGGCAGGAGAGCAGCCCCAGGAATTGGGAACATTGCATCATTCCCATGGCAACAGCTTGGGAGGCTGCGAATGGAGAATTATGACTTTGTTCCCCGTTCTGGCATGAGGAGAAGCTGGGCTTTACGGGATTAAGCAGATCCCAGCTCAAACATCCAGGGTACCACTGGAGGGAATAATGAATAGTAATAGCAGAATAAATGGGTTTTGATCCAAGGCTCTGTCCAAACAGTATGAACAACCCACTTTGTTTAAGTTTGGTCAGTTTCCAGACTGAGTGTGAACCCATTAGGGGTTTCTGAGCTGGGACAGGAGCAAGGCTGTGCCACCATTCCCTTCATGGACTCTTCTGAGGAATAAACTGGTCATTAAATTTGAGGCCAAGAGTGATCACTATCATCCAGGGTCTCCTGAATCAAAGTTCTTTTTACTCCAGGCACCTTTGTATCTCAAAATAGCAGAAATCTTCGCACTGTACAAATACTTTGGTGGACTACAAATCCTCATGTGAGGATCTAATGAGAATATTTGGGTTAATGACTATTTTTGCAAGGGCTGCAGCAGCCAGGACATTGGGATAAGCCTGTGGGTGAGCCCAGGGTTGTGGCCACCCGCAGCCATGGGACCCACATCCTCCTCTGCAGCAGCTCCCCCTTTGTCCTTTACTCTTGTCATCCCTCTTCCCCCATCCCATGGGAAGATCCTGCCTTTGGACATGCATGCAGCACCTCAGCATTGATGGCTGTGGTGGCTCTGCCTGATTTCCAGCTTTTGAGCATGGCTGTTCCTCCCCTGCTATGGTGTTTTTCTGTGCTCTCCCCACAGTGCCAGCACTTGCTCGACCATCAGTCCCCTGACAGCCCTGTGCAGCCTTCAAAACCCATCCAGTGTTTCAAAGCCTGGAGGAAATGGTGGGCTGACCCTTCCTTTTTTCCTTTTCTTTTTCTCTCTCGCTGCTATCAAACAACCGTGAGGAAAGATGTGGGAAAGGAAATTAAGGAGGTGCTGCCCACCTGGGGCACAATGTTTTCCCCAGCCAATTGCACATCCTCCAGATCCATCCCCAACCCAGATGACTCTCCACAGCCACTCCAAATCCCTGAGCACTGCCTGATGTACTTCCCACAGGAGAAACCATCGCCGGACAAACCCTCCTTTGCTCCCGTCTCTCCCTTTCTGAGTATTTGTTATTTTAAGCCAACCCCTCAGGGATTCAATTTCTGTGCAGAATGTGGGGATTTAGCGACACAGCCCATGTTAATGCTAATAGGATTATCATAGAATCATGGAATCGTTTAGGTTGGAAAAGACCTTTCAGACCATCGAGTCCAACCGTTCCCCCAGCACTACCAAGGCCAGCACTAACCCAGGGCCCTACGTGGGAGATTTGCACGGGGAAACTCCAAACCTTCCCGCCGGGTGCCTGATGTATGACCAACAAGGGATGGAGCTGCAGCAGCTTCAGACTGTGAGTATTCAGCCCAAATTCACTGCCCGACTTGTGGGAGGAGGCAGAGGTTAACAGATACGTGTGTGTGTGTATTTTCCCCCAACACTGAGATGTTGTTATTGTCTTAATGAAGATTTTCCTGATGTCCCACAAAAAGCCCACAGAGATATTAGTTCCTTCTTGTGCTGATCTTGCCTCCAGCTACTGAAAGTAAAGAATGAAATGTAGTGTTTTTAATGGCATGGATTTCATAAGATGGTGGTGAGTAAAGATCTTTATTGTGTAGTGATCATTTTTTATATATTACAACACAAATAGGAAATAATTTTACACTACAGTCTGTCCTAATTAATTATTTTGTTTTACAACATTACTTTTTATGGTAACAGGTAAACAATACTTTTTAAGGTAACAAATGGTGTTTTTCAGTTTTGACAGGTTTAGTAGTTTATAGGTTCACAATGCATTCTTTCCACTTCCCTTGTGACCAGGATGGTTTTTACTGGTCCCAGGGTTTCTTCTGGACCAGAGACAGAAGGTCACTTTGGTTTTCAAGGCCTGTTGCTCTGCTACTTATATCCTGTAACTCCACAATGAAAAACAACCCTCAGGCTGGAAACATCTCTGAATGGGACTCTGGGTGGGCCTCAGGGTGCTGGACATCTTTGGGAGCGTGGGGACAAGGAAAGGGTAAAACATCCAGGAGTGACATTTCCTGTGCAGACAGGAAAATAGGAATGTCCCTGTGTCGCTGTGCTGGCAGGAGTGTGAAGGAGCAGACACATCTCCCCCACTGAGGAATGTCCCTGTCCCCATGTCCATGTGCTGGCACGAGCTCCCACCCACCTGAGGGACGCAAAAGAGAGATGAAGATTTCCTGCTGATGCAGCTGTTTCCTCTGGAAATGCAGACCGGCTGAGCAGTGCCTTTGGGATTTCTTATTAGGTTTTTCCTGTATTAATTCTGTGCAAGGGGTTGTACAAGCAGCCGTGGGTTTGTTCCCACTGATTTTTCCAAGCTGCCCACAGCTGAAATGTTTGCCCCAGCCCAACAACCCGCAGTGGGGCGAAGGACCGGCGCTGGTCCTGCCGCAGCCCATCCCACAGCACAGACGGTCCCATAATTGCTGCTTGCTTTCCCATCCTGACTTTCTGGGACATGTGTTTTGCATTGCGATCCCTGCAGCCTCCCTGGTTTTGTGAATCACACTTCATAAAAGAATGGCTACCTTGGGAACGCGAGGCAGGACATTTATCCTTCCTGTGCATGCGAGTTTGTCACTCTCTGCCACAGCCCAGCTCATAAAGCAGAGTCCTTGCTTTTAATCCTGATTTTTGCAATATATTGAAGTACACACATTCACCTCCATCCACCATAACACTCAGGGATGTTCTTAACTCTTAGTCCTGTGATTTTCTGCCTTCATTTAATCCAGTCTCATTCCCTGACTGTGCTGGTCCCCACTGAGCTCTTCTCGTTGTCCCTCTGTTTTTTCCCTCCATCAGTAAATTATATGTATTTTATCTATTATATATTCCTTACGAAAGCACTTTAAAGTGCTAAGATGAGAGGTGAAATAAGAAATAGAACACAGCAATCCCCTTTCGTTTGCTGAACTTCCTTGACACTGCTGCTTTGTAGACAGTATTGGATATAAACAGCATGAACTTTTCTAAAACTAAAATAAATGAAATAAATGATAAATTAAACCTTAGTAGCAGCAATGGGACCAAAAAGCTGCAGATGATTCCCTGAGACCCAAATACAGCAATTTGGATTTTGCCAGGCAGGTAATGAGATCCTGTATGACACCTCTGTGCTGGCAGAGCCCTCTCCGCCAGCCCGAATCCCTCCTGGTTTCTTGCGAAGGAAAAAGGGGAATATTTCACCCAGCTGAAAATGAGCAAATGCTGATGTTTAAACAGAAATCTCGGAGGAAGCTGCCTGTGTAACCACAGCTGGTTTGCTGCAGACCTGAACACTCACAGCCAATTTGCTTTTTTGGTGTAATAGAACTCCAAGTCAGTCCATGGAGCTCCACCAGGGATTCATTCGGCCTTTTGCAGTTACAGGGTTAACCCTGGAAGGGGCAAAGAAAGAAGGGCACCAGCAAAACTCATCTCTTGGCCAGCAAGCCAGTGCAGCACCAGCACCTTTCCTGCAGAGACATCAGGAGGGATGGGATCACACACCTGGATTTGGGGATGTTTCTTGGTGGGGGAGATGCCTGGAAAAGGCAGGATCCCCATGGGATGCAGCTGGGATGTGCTGGATTAAAGACTTTTTAACCCTGTCCTGTCGCTGCAGCTAGACAGGGGCCACATAAAGACCCAACTGCAGGGATCCAAGGATGGGGTTATCCCGATCTGCGGCCACGAGGCTGTTTGGGAAGGTGGGGCTGGCCATCCTCCCCCTCACAGATGTGCCGGGCTCTCCCCTGCAGCCAAGTCCTTCCCTGAGGCCCGGCCGAGGAACCAGTCGGTGCAGGATCCTCCACACTGCTGCTCTTAGTGTGTGAGCTTACTCGGATTAAGGCTGTTGCTTAAGCTCCCATGCCTGTTTGCAAGCTGCCGGTGGAATGGGAGCTTTCCATCGGTTTGTGGCTGTGCAGGAAGCTCTGGTGTTCCCAGGGATGCACTGCCTCCCCACTCAGGTTAAAAGGAGGTGCTGCCAGGCTCCTGCCAGCACGGACACTGGAGCTGTAGGTTCCCTTTCTCTGTCCTTGCAGCACTGCTGGGGGATTTTCCCTCTTGGATTTCCTGTGACTTTTTAAAACTCACCACAGTTGTTCCTGAAGGTCAGAGAGCTCTGAGAGAGCTCTGGGTGAGCAGCGCAGACACTCTTCTCCCAGCCTGACCTGCAGTGAGATGCTGGGACTCTTCCCCAATCTCCTGTGGGACAAAGAAAGTTTTTACTCCTGAAACTCACAGAAAATGCAAAGATCCTTCTCCCTGTTTTCCCCTGTATTAATGGTGAAATCCTCTTTTTCCTTCTTTCTGTTTAGCACTGGCTCAGCGGCATGTGCCTTTCCCACCCCAGTACCTGGAGGCGAGGGGTGCAATGAGGGACAATCCCCTAATCCCTGCTGGTTCCTGGCCCAGCTCCCCCACAGCCATGGGGCTTTACAACCCCTTTTACCAACAGGTACCCCTTTTACCTCAGCAAGGGGCTGCCACAGCCCAAATTGTGAGCTGGGGACAAAGATCCTTGTTGTGCTGCTGTTCAGGCAGTCTACAGGCTGCATGTTATCCCTTTCCCAAAAAACAGGCCAGAACTTGGGGTAGGAAGATCTGGTGTCGGGGCTTTGGTGGTTTGTTCTTCCCAGTTAATGAGGGGAGAACAAGTCCAAATGCTGTGTCTCAGCTGTGCTGCTGCCTGACACGCTGGAGCCGGGCAGACACACAGACATATTGTTCTGGAATCAGCAATTAGCTTCCCATTTTCCCCCCTCATCCTTCCGAGAAAGGGACGAGGAAAGGCCCCACTTCAGAATAAATTAGTTTCTCAAAAGAGAGGGAGCTCTGCAGATGGCTCCGTTGTGCTTCCCACTCTTGTGCAGCTCTGGAGCACACAGTTCCCCATCCTAAACCTGTCCCTTGTCCAGATGTTCTCCTGTTCCAAACACCTGGAAGAGGGAAGGTGGCCTCACCTCCACTTCCCCAAAAAGCAGCTGTTAAATGATACTTGTTATCAAACTTCAGCATGAATTTTGCCCAAGTGTTTCCCTCTGGAGCACTGTGACACTGTGGGTTTACTGCTTGAGTTGCAGGGTGGTTTCAGAGCTTCAGAGTTCCCAGCTGCTTCACTTTTCTGCTCCAAATATCATTCTGTTTAGCTATGGGAGTCTGAGGTGGTAGATTTTGAAAACCACTTGAACACATCTAACAACTGGAATAAGTGTGCTCTGTATAACACCAAAACTGAACTCACTCTGATCTCAGGGTCCTGTGGTTTCCCTCCTGTTCCTGTGGCTCACAGCAAAGGGAAGAACTCCAATAAAATATCATTTTTAGGGAACAGTTTGGCAGCAATATGAGCTGCCTTCACTTTTCAGGTGCGGAGCAGCTCTGGTCTGAGGAGACAGAACCTTTGAGCTTGTGGAGTGGCTCTTGGTGATGTCCAGCTGCATTAAATAGAGCCTGGAAAAGTCTCATCCAAAGGTTGCATTTCTAAAGGGCAGCAGTGAAATGGGGTTATCACAGAATATCCTGAAGTGACAGGGATGCACAGGGATCATCCAAGTCCAACTCATAAATAGTATCAGAAGGTTTTTAAGGAGAGTTGCCCTACTGCACCTTGAGGGCTTCCAGGGGTGTAGCTGTTAAGGTTACTTATTTTTCCCTGCTCCATCACCAATGACTGGTATTTGTTTCAGGAATCAGTGTGTCCAAACAGCTGAATTTTCCCTCAGTCTTCTCCTGTGTAACATCTGGATCCTGCAACAGCCGTACCAGTGCCCGATCCTGCTCTTGTTTGCAAGATCCCTGTGGACCACCGGAACAAGGCAGTAAGTATTTCAGGCTCTTATGTCTCCTGCCGTTTAGTTGAATTTCAAGCAGACCATCAGGGTCTTGCCCTCACTGTGTGTGTATTTATCTCCTGGAGCCCCATGGGTTGCTTGTTCATTTTGCCAGTTCCTTCCTAAGTTTAAAAGAAATAGGACAAATCTGGTACTGGAACAGGCTCCCCGGGGAAGCAGTCACAGCTCCAAGCCTGAGAGAACTCAAGAAGCGTTTGGACAATGCCCTCAGGCACTTGGTGGGATTTTGGGGCTGTCCTGTGCAGAACTAGGAGTGGGGCTCGGTTCCTAGGGATCCAACTCAGGAGATTCCACGACTCTATGGAAAAACCCCATTCTGCAGCTGATGGAGAGGCTTCAGTGATGGGGCTTGTGGTACTGCTAAAGATACTGATCAAATAACTTCCGAGGCTTGTTGGGTCTGCTTTAGGGCTTTAAATTCATTTTTTGAGGAAAGTATGGAGTTCTTCGGACGTTCTCGTTGCTGCCATGTCTCACCTGTTGGTAAGATCAGGAAGCCGTGGCCACCTGAGTGTCCCAGTGAGGACAAGTTCTGTGGGGAAGCTCTGGGACTCCTGAGAATTCCCTGTTGGCCTTTTTGCCCCTCAGATGCAACGCGATATTCCCCTGGTGCTGAGTCACAGGGCTGCTCAGGGGCAGCCACCACACGGCGGGGCTCCGTGGCCTTTCCAGTGCCCATCTCGGGGTGGGAACGATGGGCGCTCAAACCCGCTCTGCCCTGTGCCTCTCCTCCCCGGCAGCGCTCAGCGGAGCTGCCTCCGGACCCCTGGGACTTCCAACTTTCCCCGAGTTTGGATGCAGGGCTCGCTTTAAGCGTGACTGCCCCCGGGATGCGCCGGGCACACCTGGGAGGTGTGAGGGAGTCCCGGGCGCCTCTGAGGGACCCACTGGGGGGTCCCCGACAGGCGCGCGGGGCCGCCTCATGCCCCCGTCCTGCGAGGGAATCGCGGCCATCGGGGGCTCCCCCGGCGCCCCGGCGGGGCGGTTATCCCGGTTTTCCCGGTTATCCCGGGTACCCCGCGCCACGGGCCGAGGGGCGGCAGCGCGAGGGGCTCCGTGAGGGGAGTGGGGGGGCGCCGAGGGGGGCTCGGGGCGGGG